>JASWHU010000133.1:0-352876 GCA_030819815.1 Strix occidentalis | reverse complement strand
TGGACTCTACAAACGAAGCCTTGGAACCTAAAATTCAAGCTTTGTCCCTTAAAGAATGTGTTTGGAGCAAGGAGATGAGGGTTCGACCCAAAAAATGAGCACGTCCAGCATAAAACTCATAATTTGAGTATAACAATGAGGGTTTGAAGCCTAAGAATGAGAGTTTGGTGCATAAATAAGAGGCTTTCAAGGCTGGAGTCAATGCTCTGGACTCTACAAACGAAGCCTTGGAACCTAAAATTCAAGCTTTGTCCCCTAAAGAATGTGTTTGGAGCAAGGACATGAGGGTTCGACCCAAAAAATGAATATGTCGGGCATGAAAATAATAAGTCAAGCCTAAAATGAGGGATTGAACCCTGAGATTGCAAGTTTGGTGCATAAATAAGAGGCTTTCAAGCCTGGAGTCAATGCTCTGGACTCTACAAATGAATCCTTGGAACCTAAAATTCAAGCTTAGGGCACTAAACAATGTATTTGGAGCAAGGACATGAGGGTTCGACCCAAAAAATGAGCACGTCTAGCATAAAAATCATAAGTCAAGCGTAAAAATGAGGGTTTGAAGCCTAAGAATGAGAGTTTGGTGCATAAATAAGAGGCTTTCAAGGCTGGAGTCAATGCTCTGGACTCTACAAACGAAGCCTTGGAACCTAAAATTCAAGCTTTGTCCCTTAAAGAATGTGTTTGGAGCAAGGAGATGAGGGTGTGACCCAAAAAATGAGCGTGTCGAGCATAAAACTCATAATTCGAGCATAACAATGAGGGATTGAACCCTAAGAATGAGAGTTTGGTGCATAAATAAGAGGCTTTGAAGGCTGGAGTCAATGCTCTGGACTCTACAAATGAATCCTTGGAACCTAAAATTCAATCTTAGGGCACTAAACAATGTATTTGGAAAAATGAGATGAATGTTCGACCCAAAAAATGAGCACGTTGAGCATAAAAATCATAAGTCAAGTGTAAAAATGAGGGTTTGAAGCCTAAGAATGAGAGTTTGGTGCATAAATAAGAGGCTTTCAAGGCTGGAGTCAATGCTCTGGACTCTACAAATGAATCCTTGGAACCTAAAATTCAAGCTTTGGACACTAAATGATGGCTTTGGAGCAAGGACATGAGGGTTCGTTTCAAAAAATGAGCGTGTCGAGCATAAAACTCATAATTTGAGCATAACAATGAGGGAATGAACCCTAAGAATGAGAGTTTGGTGCATAAATAAGAGGCTTTGAAGGCTGGAGTCAATGCTCTGGACTCTACAAACGAAGCCTTGGAACCTAAAATTCAAGCTTTGTCCCTTAAAGAATGTGTTTGGAGCAAGGAGATGAGGGTTCGACCCAAAAAATGAGCACGTCCAGCATAAAACTCATAATTTGAGTATAACAATGAGGGTTTGAAGCCTAAGAATGAGAGTTTGGTGCATAAATAAGAGGCTTTCAAGGCTGGAGTCAATCCTCTGGACTCTACAAACGAAGCCTTGGAACCTAAAATTCAAGCTTTGTCCCCTAAAGAATGTGTTTGGAGCAAGGACATGAGGGTTCGACCCAAAAAATGAGTATGTCGGGCATGAAAATGATAAGTCAAGCCTAAAATGAGGGATTGAACCCTGAGATTGCAAGTTTGGTGCATAAATAAGAGGCTTTCAAGCCTGGAGTCAATGCTCTGGACTCTACAAATGAATCCTTGGAACCTAAAATTCAAGCTTAGGGCACTAAACAATGTATTTGGAGCAAGGACATGAGGGTTCGACCCAAAAAATGAGCACGTCTAGCATAAAAATCATAAGTCAAGCGTAAAAATGAGGGTTTGAAGCCTAAGAATGAGAGTTTGGTGCATAAATAAGAGGCTTTCAAGGCTGGAGTCAATGCTCTGGACTCTACAAACGAAGCCTTGGAACCTAAAATTCAAGCTTTGTCCCTTAAAGAATGTGTTTGGAGCAAGGAGATGAGGGTGTGACCCAAAAAATGAGCGTGTCGAGCATAAAACTCATAATTCGAGCATAACAATGAGGGATTGAACCCTAAGAATGAGAGTTTGGTGCATAAATAAGAGGCTTTGAAGGCTGGAGTCAATGCTCTGGACTCTACAAATGAATCCTTGGAACCTAAAATTCAATCTTAGGGCACTAAACAATGTATTTGGAAAAATGAGATGAATGTTCGACCCAAAAAATGAGCACGTTGAGCATAAAAATCATAAGTCAAGTGTAAAAATGAGGGTTTGAAGCCTAAGAATGAGAGTTTGGTGCATAAATAAGAGGCTTTCAAGGCTGGAGTCAATGCTCTGGACTCTACAAATGAATCCTTGGAACCTAAAATTCAAGCTTTGGACACTAAATGATGGCTTTGGAGCAAGGACATGAGGGTTCGTTTCAAAAAATGAGCGTGTCGAGCATAAAACTCATAATTTGAGCATAACAATGAGGGAATGAACCCTAAGAATGAGAGTTTGGTGCATAAATAAGAGGCTTTGAAGGCTGGAGTCAATGCTCTGGACTCTACAAACGAAGCCTTGGAACCTAAAATTCAAGCTTTGTCCCTTAAAGAATGTGTTTGGAGCAAGGAGATGAGGGTTCGACCCAAAAAATGAGCACGTCCAGCATAAAACTCATAATTTGAGTATAACAATGAGGGTTTGAAGCCTAAGAATGAGAGTTTGGTGCATAAATAAGAGGCTTTCAAGGCTGGAGTCAATGCTCTGGACTCTACAAACGAAGCCTTGGAACCTAAAATTCAAGCTTTGTCCCCTAAAGAATGTGTTTGGAGCAAGGACATGAGGGTTCGACCCAAAAAATGAATATGTCGGGCATGAAAATAATAAGTCAAGCCTAAAATGAGGGATTGAACCCTGAGATTGCAAGTTTGGTGCATAAATAAGAGGCTTTCAAGCCTGGAGTCAATGCTCTGGACTCTACAAATGAATCCTTGGAACCTAAAATTCAAGCTTAGGGCACTAAACAATGTATTTGGAGCAAGGACATGAGGGTTCGACCCAAAAAATGAGCACGTCTAGCATAAAAATCATAAGTCAAGCGTAAAAATGAGGGTTTGAAGCCTAAGAATGAGAGTTTGGTGCATAAATAAGAGGCTTTCAAGGCTGGAGTCAATGCTCTGGACTCTACAAACGAAGCCTTGGAACCTAAAATTCAAGCTTTGTCCCTTAAAGAATGTGTTTGGAGCAAGGAGATGAGGGTGTGACCCAAAAAATGAGCGTGTCGAGCATAAAACTCATAATTCGAGCATAACAATGAGGGATTGAACCCTAAGAATGAGAGTTTGGTGCATAAATAAGAGGCTTTGAAGGCTGGAGTCAATGCTCTGGACTCTACAAATGAATCCTTGGAACCTAAAATTCAATCTTAGGGCACTAAACAATGTATTTGGAAAAATGAGATGAATGTTCGACCCAAAAAATGAGCACGTTGAGCATAAAAATCATAAGTCAAGTGTAAAAATGAGGGTTTGAAGCCTAAGAATGAGAGTTTGGTGCATAAATAAGAGGCTTTCAAGGCTGGAGTCAATGCTCTGGACTCTACAAATGAATCCTTGGAACCTAAAATTCAAGCTTTGGACACTAAATGATGGCTTTGGAGCAAGGACATGAGGGTTCGTTTCAAAAAATGAGCGTGTCGAGCATAAAACTCATAATTTGAGCATAACAATGAGGGAATGAACCCTAAGAATGAGAGTTTGGTGCATAAATAAGAGGCTTTGAAGGCTGGAGTCAATGCTCTGGACTCTACAAACGAAGCCTTGGAACCTAAAATTCAAGCTTTGTCCCTTAAAGAATGTGTTTGGAGCAAGGAGATGAGGGTTCGACCCAAAAAATGAGCACGTCCAGCATAAAACTCATAATTTGAGTATAACAATGAGGGTTTGAAGCCTAAGAATGAGAGTTTGGTGCATAAATAAGAGGCTTTGAAGGCTGGAGTCAATCCTCTGGACTCTACAAACGAAGCCTTGGAACCTAAAATTCAAGCTTTGTCCCCTAAAGAATGTGTTTGGAGCAAGGACATGAGGGTTCGACCCAAAAAATGAGTATGTCGGGCATGAAAATGATAAGTCAAGCCTAAAATGAGGGATTGAACCCTGAGATTGCAAGTTTGGTGCATAAATAAGAGGCTTTCAAGCCTGGAGTCAATGCTCTGGACTCTACAAATGAATCCTTGGAACCTAAAATTCAAGCTTAGGGCACTAAACAATGTATTTGGAGCAAGGACATGAGGGTTCGACCCAAAAAATGAGCACGTCTAGCATAAAAATCATAAGTCAAGCGTAAAAATGAGGGTTTGAAGCCTAAGAATGAGAGTTTGGTGCATAAATAAGAGGCTTTCAAGGCTGGAGTCAATGCTCTGGACTCTACAAACGAAGCCTTGGAACCTAAAATTCAAGCTTTGTCCCTTAAAGAATGTGTTTGGAGCAAGGAGATGAGGGTGTGACCCAAAAAATGAGCGTGTCGAGCATAAAACTCATAATTCGAGCATAACAATGAGGGATTGAACCCTAAGAATGAGAGTTTGGTGCATAAATAAGAGGCTTTGAAGGCTGGAGTCAATGCTCTGGACTCTACAAATGAATCCTTGGAACCTAAAATTCAATCTTAGGGCACTAAACAATGTATTTGGAAAAATGAGATGAATGTTCGACCCAAAAAATGAGCACGTTGAGCATAAAAATCATAAGTCAAGTGTAAAAATGAGGGTTTGAAGCCTAAGAATGAGAGTTTGGTGCATAAATAAGAGGCTTTCAAGGCTGGAGTCAATGCTCTGGACTCTACAAATGAATCCTTGGAACCTAAAATTCAAGCTTTGGACACTAAATGATGGCTTTGGAGCAAGGACATGAGGGTTCGTTTCAAAAAATGAGCGTGTCGAGCATAAAACTCATAATTTGAGCATAACAATGAGGGAATGAACCCTAAGAATGAGAGTTTGGTGCATAAATAAGAGGCTTTGAAGGCTGGAGTCAATGCTCTGGACTCTACAAACGAAGCCTTGGAACCTAAAATTCAAGCTTTGTCCCCTAAACGATGGCTTTGGAGCAAGGACATGAGGGTTCGTTTCAAAAAATGAGCACGTCCAGCATAAAACTCATAATTTGAGCATAACAATGAGGGAATGAACCCTAAGAATGAGAGTTTGGTGCATAAATATGAGGCTTTCAAGGCTGGAGTCAATGCTCTGGACTCTACAAACGAAGCCTTGGAACCTAAAATTCAAGCTTTGTCCCTTAAAGAATGTGTTTGGAGCAAGGAGATGAGGGTTCGACCCAAAAAATGAGCACGTCCAGCATAAAACTCATAATTTGAGTATAACAATGAGGGTTTGAAGCCTAAGAATGAGAGTTTGGTGCATAAATAAGAGGCTTTCAAGGCTGGAGTCAATGCTCTGGACTCTACAAACGAAGCCTTGGAACCTAAAATTCAAGCTTTGTCCCCTAAAGAATGTGTTTGGAGCAAGGACATGAGGGTTCGACCCAAAAAATGAATATGTCGGGCATGAAAATAATAAGTCAAGCCTAAAATGAGGGATTGAACCCTGAGATTGCAAGTTTGGTGCATAAATAAGAGGCTTTCAAGCCTGGAGTCAATGCTCTGGACTCTACAAATGAATCCTTGGAACCTAAAATTCAAGCTTAGGGCACTAAACAATGTATTTGGAGCAAGGACATGAGGGTTCGACCCAAAAAATGAGCACGTCTAGCATAAAAATCATAAGTCAAGCGTAAAAATGAGGGTTTGAAGCCTAAGAATGAGAGTTTGGTGCATAAATAAGAGGCTTTCAAGGCTGGAGTCAATGCTCTGGACTCTACAAATGAATCCTTGGAACCTAAAATTCAAGCTTTGTCCCTTAAAGAATGTGTTTGGAGCAAGGAGATGAGGGTGTGACCCAAAAAATGAGCGTGTCGAGCATAAAACTCATAATTCGAGCATAACAATGAGGGATTGAACCCTAAGAATGAGAGTTTGGTGCATAAATAAGAGGCTTTGAAGGCTGGAGTCAATGCTCTGGACTCTACAAATGAATCCTTGGAACCTAAAATTCAATCTTAGGGCACTAAACAATGTATTTGGAAAAATGAGATGAATGTTCGACCCAAAAAATGAGCACGTTGAGCATAAAAATCATAAGTCAAGTGTAAAAATGAGGGTTTGAAGCCTAAGAATGAGAGTTTGGTGCATAAATAAGAGGCTTTCAAGGCTGGAGTCAATGCTCTGGACTCTACAAATGAATCCTTGGAACCTAAAATTCAAGCTTTGGACACTAAATGATGGCTTTGGAGCAAGGACATGAGGGTTCGTTTCAAAAAATGAGCGTGTCGAGCATAAAACTCATAATTTGAGCATAACAATGAGGGAATGAACCCTAAGAATGAGAGTTTGGTGCATAAATAAGAGGCTTTGAAGGCTGGAGTCAATGCTCTGGACTCTACAAACGAAGCCTTGGAACCTAAAATTCAAGCTTTGTCCCTTAAAGAATGTGTTTGGAGCAAGGAGATGAGGGTTCGACCCAAAAAATGAGCACGTCCAGCATAAAACTCATAATTTGAGTATAACAATGAGGGTTTGAAGCCTAAGAATGAGAGTTTGGTGCATAAATAAGAGGCTTTCAAGGCTGGAGTCAATCCTCTGGACTCTACAAACGAAGCCTTGGAACCTAAAATTCAAGCTTTGTCCCCTAAAGAATGTGTTTGGAGCAAGGACATGAGGGTTCGACCCAAAAAATGAGTATGTCGGGCATGAAAATGATAAGTCAAGCCTAAAATGAGGGATTGAACCCTGAGATTGCAAGTTTGGTGCATAAATAAGAGGCTTTCAAGCCTGGAGTCAATGCTCTGGACTCTACAAATGAATCCTTGGAACCTAAAATTCAAGCTTAGGGCACTAAACAATGTATTTGGAGCAAGGACATGAGGGTTCGACCCAAAAAATGAGCACGTCTAGCATAAAAATCATAAGTCAAGCGTAAAAATGAGGGTTTGAAGCCTAAGAATGAGAGTTTGGTGCATAAATAAGAGGCTTTCAAGGCTGGAGTCAATGCTCTGGACTCTACAAACGAAGCCTTGGAACCTAAAATTCAAGCTTTGTCCCTTAAAGAATGTGTTTGGAGCAAGGAGATGAGGGTGTGACCCAAAAAATGAGCGTGTCGAGCATAAAACTCATAATTCGAGCATAACAATGAGGGATTGAACCCTAAGAATGAGAGTTTGGTGCATAAATAAGAGGCTTTGAAGGCTGGAGTCAATGCTCTGGACTCTACAAATGAATCCTTGGAACCTAAAATTCAATCTTAGGGCACTAAACAATGTATTTGGAAAAATGAGATGAATGTTCGACCCAAAAAATGAGCACGTTGAGCATAAAAATCATAAGTCAAGTGTAAAAATGAGGGTTTGAAGCCTAAGAATGAGAGTTTGGTGCATAAATAAGAGGCTTTCAAGGCTGGAGTCAATGCTCTGGACTCTACAAATGAATCCTTGGAACCTAAAATTCAAGCTTTGGACACTAAATGATGGCTTTGGAGCAAGGACATGAGGGTTCGTTTCAAAAAATGAGCGTGTCGAGCATAAAACTCATAATTTGAGCATAACAATGAGGGAATGAACCCTAAGAATGAGAGTTTGGTGCATAAATAAGAGGCTTTGAAGGCTGGAGTCAATGCTCTGGACTCTACAAACGAAGCCTTGGAACCTAAAATTCAAGCTTTGTCCCCTAAACGATGGCTTTGGAGCAAGGACATGAGGGTTCGTTTCAAAAAATGAGCGTGTCGAGCATAAAACTCATAATTTGAGCATAACAATGAGGGAATGAACCCTAAGAATGAGAGTTTGGTGCATAAATATGAGGCTTTCAAGGCTGGAGTCAATGCTCTGGACTCTACAAACGAAGCCTTGGAACCTAAAATTCAAGCTTTGTCCCTTAAAGAATGTGTTTGGAGCAAGGAGATGAGGGTTCGACCCAAAAAATGAGCACGTCCAGCATAAAACTCATAATTTGAGTATAACAATGAGGGTTTGAAGCCTAAGAATGAGAGTTTGGTGCATAAATAAGAGGCTTTCAAGGCTGGAGTCAATGCTCTGGACTCTACAAACGAAGCCTTGGAACCTAAAATTCAAGCTTTGTCCCCTAAAGAATGTGTTTGGAGCAAGGACATGAGGGTTCGACCCAAAAAATGAATATGTCGGGCATGAAAATAATAAGTCAAGCCTAAAATGAGGGATTGAACCCTGAGATTGCAAGTTTGGTGCATAAATAAGAGGCTTTCAAGCCTGGAGTCAATGCTCTGGACTCTACAAATGAATCCTTGGAACCTAAAATTCAAGCTTAGGGCACTAAACAATGTATTTGGAGCAAGGACATGAGGGTTCGACCCAAAAAATGAGCACGTCTAGCATAAAAATCATAAGTCAAGCGTAAAAATGAGGGTTTGAAGCCTAAGAATGAGAGTTTGGTGCATAAATAAGAGGCTTTCAAGGCTGGAGTCAATGCTCTGGACTCTACAAACGAAGCCTTGGAACCTAAAATTCAAGCTTTGTCCCTTAAAGAATGTGTTTGGAGCAAGGAGATGAGGGTGTGACCCAAAAAATGAGCGTGTCGAGCATAAAACTCATAATTCGAGCATAACAATGAGGGATTGAACCCTAAGAATGAGAGTTTGGTGCATAAATAAGAGGCTTTGAAGGCTGGAGTCAATGCTCTGGACTCTACAAATGAATCCTTGGAACCTAAAATTCAATCTTAGGGCACTAAACAATGTATTTGGAAAAATGAGATGAATGTTCGACCCAAAAAATGAGCACGTTGAGCATAAAAATCATAAGTCAAGTGTAAAAATGAGGGTTTGAAGCCTAAGAATGAGAGTTTGGTGCATAAATAAGAGGCTTTCAAGGCTGGAGTCAATGCTCTGGACTCTACAAATGAATCCTTGGAACCTAAAATTCAAGCTTTGGACACTAAATGATGGCTTTGGAGCAAGGACATGAGGGTTCGTTTCAAAAAATGAGCGTGTCGAGCATAAAACTCATAATTTGAGCATAACAATGAGGGAATGAACCCTAAGAATGAGAGTTTGGTGCATAAATAAGAGGCTTTGAAGGCTGGAGTCAATGCTCTGGACTCTACAAACGAAGCCTTGGAACCTAAAATTCAAGCTTTGTCCCTTAAAGAATGTGTTTGGAGCAAGGAGATGAGGGTTCGACCCAAAAAATGAGCACGTCCAGCATAAAACTCATAATTTGAGTATAACAATGAGGGTTTGAAGCCTAAGAATGAGAGTTTGGTGCATAAATAAGAGGCTTTCAAGGCTGGAGTCAATGCTCTGGACTCTACAAACGAAGCCTTGGAACCTAAAATTCAAGCTTTGTCCCCTAAAGAATGTGTTTGGAGCAAGGACATGAGGGTTCGACCCAGAAAATGAGTATGTCGGGAATGAAAATGAAAGTCAGGCCTAAAATGAGGTTTTGAACCCTGAGATTGCAAGTTTGGTGCATAAATAAGAGGCTTTCAAGCCTGGAGTCAATGCTCTGGACTCTACAAATGATTCCTTGGAACCTAAAATTCAAGCTTAGGGCACTAAACAATGTATTTGGAGCAAGGACATGAGGGTTCGACCCAAAAAATGAGCACGTCTAGCATAAAAATCATAAGTCAAGCGTAAAAATGAGGGTTTGAAGCCTAAGAATGAGAGTTTGGTGCATAAATAAGAGGCTTTCAAGGCTGGAGTCAATGCTCTGGACTCTACAAACGAAGCCTTGGAACCTAAAATTCAAGCTTTGTCCCTTAAAGAATGTGTTTGGAGCAAGGAGATGAGGGTGTGACCCAAAAAATGAGCGTGTCGAGCATAAAACTCATAATTCGAGCATAACAATGAGGGATTGAACCCTAAGAATGAGAGTTTGGTGCATAAATAAGAGGCTTTGAAGGCTGGAGTCAATGCTCTGGACTCTACAAATGAATCCTTGGAACCTAAAATTCAAGCTTAGGGCACTAAACAATGTATTTGGAAAAATGAGATGAATGTTCGACCCAAAAAATGAGCACGTTGAGCATAAAAATCATAAGTCAAGTGTAAAAATGAGGGTTTGAAGCCTAAGAATGAGAGTTTGGTGCATAAATAAGAGGCTTTCAAGGCTGGAGTCAATGCTCTGGACTCTACAAATGAATCCTTGGAACCTAAAATTCAAGCTTTGGACACTAAATGATGGCTTTGGAGCAAGGACATGAGGGTTCGTTTCAAAAAATGAGCGTGTCGAGCACAAAACTCGTAATTTGAGCATAACAATGAGGGTTTGAACCCTAAGACTGAGAGTTTGGTGCATAAATAAGAGCCTTTGAAGGCTGGAGTCAATGCTCTGGACTCTACAAACGAAGCCTTGGAACCTAAAATTCAAGCTTTGTCCCCTAAACGATGTATTTGGAACAATGAGATGAATGTTCGACCCAAAAAATGAGCACGTCGAGCACAAAACTCATAATTTGAGCATAACAATGAGGGTTTGAAGCCTAAGAATGAGAGTTTGGTGCATAAATAAGAGGCTTTCAAGCCTGGAATCAATGCTCTGGACTCTACAAACGAAGCCTTGGAACCTAAAATGCAAGCTTTGTCCCCTAAACGATGGCTTTGGAGCAAGGAGATGAGGGTTCGACCCAAAAAATGAGCATGTTGAGCATGAAAATGATAAGTCAAGGCAAAAATGAGGGATTGAACCCTAAGAATGCAAGTTTGGTGCATAAATAAGAGGCTTTCAAGCCTGGAGTCAATGCTCTGGACTCTACAAATGAATCCTTGGAACCTAAAATTCAATCTTAGGGCACTAAACAATGTATTTGGAACAATGAGATGAATGTTCGACCCAAAAAATGAGCACGTTGAGCATAAAAATCATAGGTCAAGCGTAAAAATGAGGGTTTGAAGCCTAAGAATGAGAGTTTGGTGGATAAATATGAGGCTTTCAAGGCTGGAGTCAATGCTCTGGACTCTACAAACGAAGCCTTGGAACCTAAAATTCAAGCTTTGTCCCTTAAAGAATGTGTTTGGAGCAAGGAGATGAGGGTTCGACCCAAAAAATGAGCACGTCCAGCATAAAACTCATAATTTGAGTATAACAATGAGGGTTTGAAGCCTAAGAATGAGAGTTTGGTGCATAAATAAGAGGCTTTCAAGGCTGGAGTCAATGCTCTGGACTCTACAAACGAAGCCTTGGAACCTAAAATTCAAGCTTTGTCCCCTAAAGAATGAGTTTGGAGCAAGGACATGAGGGTTCGACCCAAAAAATGAGTATGTCGGGCATGAAAATAATAAGTCAAGCCTAAAATGAGGGATAGAAGCCTAAGAATGAGAGTTTGGTGCATAAATAAGAGGCTTTGAAGGCTGGAGTCAATGCTCTGGACTCTACAAATGAATCCTTGGAACCTAAAATTCAAGCTTAGGGCACTAAATGATGGCTTTGGAGCAAGGACATGAGGGTTCGTTTCAAAAAATGAGCGTGTCGAGCATAAAACTCATAATTTGAGCATAACAATGAGGGAATGAACCCTAAGAATGAGAGTTTGGTGCATAAATAAGAGGCTTTCAAGCCTGGAGTCAATGCTCTGGACTCTACAAACGAAGCCTTGAAACCTACAATTCAAGCTTTGTCCCCTAAACGATGTATTTGGAGCAAGGACATGAGGGTTCGCTTCAAAAAATGAGGCTGTCGAGCATAAAAATCATAGAGCATAACAATGAGGGTTTGAACCCTAAGAATGAGAGTTTGGTGCATAAATAAGAGGCTTTGAAGGCTGGAGTCAATGCTCTGGACTCTACAAACGAAGCCTTGGAACCTAAAATTCAAGCTTTGTCGCCTAAAGAATGAGTTTGGAGCAAGGAGATGACGGTTCGACCCAAAAAATGAGCATGTCGAACATGAAAATGATAAGTCAAGGCAAAAATGAGGGATTGAACCCTAAGAATGCAAGTTTGGTGCATAAATAAGAGGCTTTGAAGGCTGGAGTCAATGCTCTGGACTCTACAAACGAAGCCTTGGAACCTAAAATTCAAGCTTTGTCCCCTAAACGATGGCTTTGGAGCAAGGACATGAGGGTTCGACCCAAAAAATGAGCACGTAGAGCATAAAACTCATAATTCGAGCATAACAATGAGGGTTTGAACCCTAAGAATGCAAGTTTGGTGCATAAATAAGAGGCTTTGAAGGCTGGAGTCAATGCTCTGGACTCTACAAATGAATCCTTGGAACCTAAAATTCAAGCTTAGGGCACTAAACAATGTATTTGGAACAATGAGACGAATGTTTGACCCAAAAAATGAGCACGTTGAGCATAAAAATCCTAAGTCAAGTGTAAAAATGAGGGTTTGAAGCCTAAGAATGAGAGTTTGGTGGATAAATATGAGGCTTTCAAGGCTGGAGTCAATGCTCTGGACTCTACAAACGAAGCCTTGGAACCTAAAATTCAAGCTTTGTCCCTTAAAGAATGTGTTTGGAACAGGGAGATGAGGGTTCGACCCAAAAAATGAGCACGTCGAGCATAAAACTCATAATTCGAGCATAACAATGAGGGTTTGAACCCTAAGAATGAGAGTTTGGTCAATAAATAAGAGGCTTTCAAGCCTGGAGTCAATGCTCTGGACTCTACAAACGAAGCCTTGGAACCTAAAATTCAAGCTTTGTCCCCTAAACGATGTATTTGGAGCAAGGACATGAGTGTTCGACCCAAAAAATGAGCACGTCGAGCAAAAAACTCATAATTTGAGCATAACAGTGAGGGTTTGAAGCCTAAGAATGAGAGTTTGGTGCATAAATAAGAGGCTTTCAAGCCTGGAGTCAATGCTCTGGACTCTACAAACGAAGCCTTGGAACCTAAAATTCAAGCTTTGTCCCCTAAACGATGGCTTTGGAGCAAGGACATGAGGGTTCGTTTCAAAAAATGAGCGTGTCGAGCATGAAACTCATAATTTGAGCATAACAATGAGGGTTTGAAGCCTAAGAATGAGAGTTTGGTGCATAAATAAGAGGCTTTGAAGGCTGGAGTCAATGCTCTGGACTCTACAAACGAAGCCTTGGAACCTAAAATTCAAGCTTTGTCGCCTAAAGAATGAGTTTGGAGCAAGGAGATGACGGTTCGACCCAAAAAATGAGCATGTCGAACATGAAAATGATAAGTCAAGGCAAAAATGAGGGATTGAACCCTAAGAATGCAAGTTTGGTGCATAAAAAAGAGGCTTTGAAGGCTGGAGTCAATGCTCTGGACTCTACAAACGAAGCCTTGGAACCTAAAATTCAAGCTTTGTCCCCTAAACGATGGCTTTGGAGCAAGGACATGAGGGTTCGACCCAAAAAATGAGCACGTCGAGCATAAAACTCATAATTCGAGCATAACAATGAGGGATTGAACCCTAAGAATGCAAGTTTGGTGCATAAATAAGAGGCTTTGAAGGCTGGAGTCAATGCTCTGGACTCTACAAATGAATCCTTGGAACCTAAAATTCAAGCTTTGTCCCCTAAACGATGGCTTTGGAGCAAGGACATGAGGGTTCGTTTCAAAAAATGAGCGTGTCAAGCATGAAACTCATAATTTGAGCATAACAATGAGGGATTGAACCCTAAGAATGAGAGTTTGGTGCATAAATAAGAGGCTTTGAAGGCTGGAGTCAATGCTCTGGACTCTACAAACGAAGCCTTGGAACCTAAAATTCAAGCTTTGTCGCCTAAAGAATGAGTTTGGAGCAAGGAGATGACGGTTCGACAAAAAAAATGAGCATGTCGAACATGAAAATGATAAGTCAAGGCAAAAATGAGGGATTGAACCCTAAGAATGCAAGTTTGGTGCATAAATAAGAGGCTTTCAAGCCTGGAGTCAATGCTCTGGACTCTACAAACGAAGCCTTGGAACCTACAATTCAAGCTTTGTCCCCTAAACGATGTATTTGGAGCAAGGACATGAGGGTTCGCTTCAAAAAATGAGGATGTCGAGCATAAAAATCATAGAGCATAACAATGAGGGTTTGAACCCTAAGAATGAGAGTTTGGTGCATAAATAAGAGGCTTTGAAGGCTGGAGTCAATGCTCTGGACTCTACAAACGAAGCCTTGGAACCTAAAATTCAAGCTTAGGGCACTAAAAAATGTATTTGGAACAATGAGATGAATGTTCGAACCAAAAAATGAGCACGTTGAGCATAAAAATCATAAGTCAAGCGTAAAAATGAGGGTTTGAAGCCTAAGAATGAGAGTTTGGTGCATAAATAAGAGGCTTTGAAGGCTGGAGTCAATGCTCTGGACTCTAGAAACGAAGCCTTGGAACCTAAAATTCAAGCTTTGGGCACTAAACGATGTGTTTGGAGCAAGGAGATGAGGGTTCGACCCAAAAAATGAGCACGTCGAGCATAAAACGCATAATTCGAGCATAACAATGAGGGTTTGAAGCCTAAGAATGAGAGTTTGGTGCATAAATAAGAGGCTTTGAAGGCTGGAGTCAATGCTCTGGACTCTACAAATGAATCCTTGGAACCTAAAATTCAAGCTTTGTCCCCTAAACGATGTATTTGGACCAAGGAGATGAGGGTGCGACCCAAAAAATGAGCATGTCGAGCATAAAAATGATAATTCATGGCAAAAATGAGGGATTGAACCCTAAGAATGCAAGTTTGGTGCATAAATAAGAGGCTTTGAAGGCTGGAGTCAATGCTCTGGACTCTACAAATGAATCCTTGGAACCTAAAATTCAAGCTTAGGGCACTAAACAATGTATTTGGAACAATGAGATGAATGTTCGACCCAAAAAATGAGCACGTTGAGCATAAAAATCATAGGTGAAGCGTAAAAATGAGGGTTTGAAGCCTAAGAATGAGATTTTGGTGCATAAATAAGAGGCTTTCAAGGCTGGAGTCAATGCTCTGGACTCTACAAACGAAGCCTTGGAACCTACAATTCAAGCTTTGTCCCCTAAACGATGTATTTGGAGCAAGGACATGAGGGTTCGCTTCAAAAAATGAGGCTGTCGAGCATAAAAATCATAGAGCATAACAATGAGGTTTTGAACCCTAAGAATGAGAGTTTGGTGCATAAATAAGAGGCTTTGAAGGCTGGAGTCAATGCTCTGGACTCTACAAACGAAGCCTTGGAACCTAAATTTCAAGCTTAGGGCACTAAACAATGTATTTGGAACAATGAGATGAATGTTCGACCCAAAAAATGAGCACGTTGAGCATAAAAATCATAAGTCAAGCGTAAAAATGAGGGTTTGAAGCCTAAGAATGAGAGTTTGGTGCATAAATAAGAGGCTTTGAAGGCTGGAGTCAATGCTCTGGACTCTACAAACGAAGCCTTGGAACCTAAAATTCAAGCTTTGGGCACTAAACGATGTATTTGGAGCAAGGACATGAGGGTTCGACCCAAAAAATGAGCACGTCGAGAATAAAACGCATAATTCAAGCCTAACAATGAGGGTTTGAAGCCTAAGAATGAGAGTTTGGTGCATAAATAAGAGGCTTTCAAGCCTGGAGTCAATGCTCTGGACTCTACAAATGAAGCCTTGGAACCTAAAATTCAAGCTTTGTCCCCTAAACGATATATTTGGAGCAAGGACATGAGGGTTCGACCCAAAAAATGAGCACGTTGAGCATAAAACTCATAATTTGAGCATAACAGTGAGGGTTTGAAGCCTAAGAATGAGAGTTTGGTGCATAAATAAGAGGCTTTGAAGGCTGGAGTCAATGCTCTGGACTCTACAAACGAAGCCTTGGAACCTAAAATTCAAGCTTTGTCCCCTAAACGATGGCTTTGGAGCAAGGACATGAGGGTTCGTTTCAAAAAATGAGCGTGTCAAGCATGAAACTCATAATTTGAGCATAACAATGAGGGATTGAACCCTAAGAATGAGAGTTTGGTGCATAAATAAGAGGCTTTGAAGGCTGGAGTCAATGCTCTGGACTCTACAAACGAAGCCTTGGAACCTAAAATTCAAGCTTTGTCGCCTAAAGAATGAGTTTGGAGCAAGGAGATGACGGTTCGACCCAAAAAATGAGCATGTCGAACATGAAAATGATAAGTCAAGGCAAAAATGAGGGATTGAACCCTAAGAATGCAAGTTTGGTGCATAAATAAGAGGCTTTGAAGGCTGGAGTCAATGCTCTGGACTCTACAAACGAAGCCTTGGAACCTAAAATTCAAGCTTTGTCCCCTAAACGATGGCTTTGGAGCAAGGACATGAGGGTTCGACCCAAAAAATGAGCACGTCGAGCATAAAACTCATAATTCGAGCATAACAATGAGGGATTGAACCCTAAGAATGAGAGTTTGGTGCATAAATAAGAGGCTTTGAAGGCTGGAGTCAATGCTCTGGACTCTACAAATGAATCCTTGGAACCTAAAATTCAAGCTTAGGGCACTAAACAATGTATTTGGAACAATGAGACGAATGTTTGACCCAAAAAATGAGCACGTTGAGCATAAAAATCATAAGTCAAGTGTAAAAATGAGGGTTTGAAGCCTAAGAATGAGAGTTTGGTGGATAAATATGAGGCTTTCAAGGCTGGAGTCAATGCTCTGGACTCTACAAACGAAGCCTTGGAACCTAAAATTCAAGCTTTGTCCCTTAAAGAATGTGTTTGGAACAAGGAGATGAGGGTTCGACCCAAAAAATGAGCACGTCGAGCATAAAACTCATAATTCGAGCATAACAATGAGGGTTTGAACCCTAAGACTGAGAGTTTGGTGCATAAATAAGAGCCTTTGAAGGCTGGAGTCAATGCTCTGGACTCTACAAACGAAGCCTTGGAACCTAAAATTCAAGCTTTGTCCACTAAATGATGTATTTGGAGCAAGTACATGAGGGTTCGACCCAAAAAATGAGCACGTCCAGCATAAAACTCATAATTTGAGTATAACAATGAGGGTTTGAACACTAAGAATGAGAGTTTGGTGCATAAATAAGAGGCTTTCAAGGCTGGAGTCAATGCTCTGGACTCTACAAACGAAGCCTTGGAACCTACAATTCAAGCTTTGTCCCCTAAACGATGTATTTGGAGCAAGGACATGAGGGTTCGCTTCAAAAAATGAGTATGTCGAGCATAAAAATCATAGAGCATAACAATGAGGGTTTGAACCCTAAGAATGAGAGTTTGGTGCATAAATAAGAGGCTTTGAAGGCTGGAGTCAATGCTCTGGACTCTACAAACGAAGCCTTGGAACCTAAAATTCAAGCTTAGGGCACTAAACAATGTATTTGGAACAATGAGATGAATGTTCGAACCAAAAAATGAGCACGTTGAGCATAAAAATCATAAGTCAAGCGTAAAAATGAGGGTTTGAAGCCTAAGAATGAGAGTTTGGTGCATAAATAAGAGGCTTTGAAGGCTGGAGTCAATGCTCTGGACTCTACAAACGAAGCCTTGGAACCTAAAATTCAAGCTTTGGGCACTAAACGATGTGTTTGGAGCAAGGAGATGAGGGTTCGACCCAAAAAATGAGCACGTCGAGCATAAAACGCATAATTCGAGCATAACAATGAGGGTTTGAAGCCTAAGAATGAGAGTTTGGTGCATAAATAAGAGGCTTTCAAGCCTGGAGTCAATGCTCTGGACTCTACAAACGAAGCCTTGGAACCTAAAATTCAAGCTTTGTCCCCTAAACGATGTATTTGGAGCAAGGACATGAGGGTTCGACCCAAAAAATGAGCACGTCGAGCAAAAAACTCATAATTTGAGCATAACAGTGAGGGTTTGAAGCCTAAGAATGAGAGTTTGGTGCATAAATAAGAGGCTTTCAAGCCTGGAGTCAATGCTCTGGACTCTACAAACGAAGCCTTGGAACCTAAAATTCAAGCTTTGTCCCCTAAACGATGGCTTTGGAGCAAGGACATGAGGGTTCGTTTCAAAAAATGAGCGTGTCGAGCATGAAACTCATAATTTGAGCATAACAGTGAGGGTTTGAAGCCTAAGAATGAGAGTTTGGTGCATAAATAAGAGGCTTTGAAGGCTGGAGTCAATGCTCTGGACTCTACAAACGAAGCCTTGGAACCTAAAATTCAAGCTTTGTCGCCTAAAGAATGAGTTTGGAGCAAGGAGATGACGGTTCGACCCAAAAAATGAGCATGTCGAACATGAAAATGATAAGTCAAGGCAAAAATGAGGGATTGAACCCTAAGAATGCAAGTTTGGTGCATAAATAAGAGGCTTTGAAGGCTGGAGTCAATGCTCTGGACTCTACAAACGAAGCCTTGGAACCTAAAATTCAAGCTTTGTCCCCTAAACGATGGCTTTGGAGCAAGGACATGAGGGTTCGACCCAAAAAATGAGCACGTCGAGCATAAAACTCATAATTCGAGCATAACAATGAGGGATTGAACCCTAAGAATGCAAGTTTGGTGCATAAATAAGAGGCTTTCAAGCCTGGAGTCAATGCTCTGGACTCTACAAATGAAGCCTTGGAACCTAAAATTCAAGCTTTGTCCCCTAAACGATGGCTTTGGAGCAAGGACATGAGGGTTCGTTTCAAAAAATGAGCGTGTCAAGCATGAAACTCATAATTTGAGCATAACAATGAGGGATTGAACCCTAAGAATGAGAGTTTGGTGCATAAATAAGAGGCTTTGAAGGCTGGAGTCAATGCTCTGGACTCTACAAACGAAGCCTTGGAACCTAAAATTCAAGCTTTGTCGCCTAAAGAATGAGTTTGGAGCAAGGAGATGACGGTTCGACCCAAAAAATGAGCATGTCGAACATGAAAATGATAAGTCAAGGCAAAAATGAGGGATTGAACCCTAAGAATGCAAGTTTGGTGCATAAATAAGAGGCTTTGAAGGCTGGAGTCAATGCTCTGGACTCTACAAACGAAGCCTTGGAACCTAAAATTCAAGCTTTGTCCCCTAAACGATGGCTTTGGAGCAAGGACATGAGGGTTCGACCCAAAAAATGAGCACGTCGAGCATAAAACTCATAATTCGAGCATAACAATGAGGGATTGAACCCTAAGAATGCAAGTTTGGTGCATAAATAAGAGGCTTTGAAGGCTGGAGTCAATGCTCTGGACTCTACAAATGAATCCTTGGAACCTAAAATTCAAGCTTAGGCCACTAAACAATGTATTTGGAACAATGAGATGAATGTTTGACCCAAAAAATGAGCACGTTGAGCATAAAAATCATAAGTCAAGTGTAAAAATGAGGGTTTGAAGCCTAAGAATGAGAGTTTGGTGGATAAATATGAGGCTTTCAAGGCTGGAGTCAATGCTCTGGACTCTACAAACGAAGCCTTGGAACCTAAAATTCAAGCTTTGTCCACTAAATGATGTATTTGGAGCAAGGACATGAGGGTTCGACCCAAAAAATGAGCACGTCCAGCATAAAACTCATAATTTGAGTATAACAATGAGGGTTTGAACACTAAGAATGAGAGTTTGGTACATAAATAAGAGGCTTTGAAGGCTGGAGTCAATGCTCTGGACTCTACAAACGAAGCCTTGGAACCTACAATTCAAGCTTTGTCCCCTAAACGATGTATTTGGAGCAAGGACATGAGGGTTCGCTTCAAAAAATGAGGATGTCGAGCATAAAAATCATAGAGCATAACAATGAGGGTTTGAACCCTAAGAATGAGAGTTTGGTGCATAAATAAGAGGCTTTGAAGGCTGGAGTCAATGCTCTGGACTCTACAAACGAAGCCTTGGAACCTAAAATTCAAGCTTTGTAGCCTAAAGAATGAGTTTGGAGCAAGGAGATGACGGTTCGACCCAAAAAATGAGCATGTCGAACATGAAAATGATAAGTCAAGGCAAAAATGAGGGATTGAACCCTAAGAATGCAAGTTTGGTGCATAAATAAGAGGCTTTGAAGGCTGGAGTCAATGCTCTGGACTCTACAAACGAAGCCTTGGAACCTAAAATTCAAGCTTTGTCCCCTAAACGATGGCTTTGGAGCAAGGACATGAGGGTTCGACCCAAAAAATGAGCACGTCGAGCATAAAACTCATAATTCGACCATAACAATGAGGGATTGAACCCTAAGAATGCAAGTTTGGTGCATAAATAAGAGGCTTTGAAGGCTGGAGTCAATGCTCTGGACTCTACAAACGAAGCCTTGGAACCTAAAATTCAAGCTTTGTCCCCTAAACGATGTATTTGGACCAAGGAGATGAGGGTTCGACCCAAAAAATGAGCATGTCGGGCATGAAAATCATAGAGCATAACAATGAGGGTTTGAAGCCTAAGAGTGAGAGTTTGGTGCATAAATAAGAGGCTTTGAAGGCTGGAGTCAATGCTCTGGACTCTACAAACGAAGCCTTGGAACCTAAAATTCATGCTTTGGGCACTAAACGATGGCTTTGGAGCAAGGACATGAGGGTTTGACCCAAAAAATGAGCGTGTCGAGCACAAAACTCATAATTTGAGCATAACAATGAGGGTTTGAACCCTAAGAATGAGAGTTTGGTGCATAAATAAGAGGCTTTCAAGCCTGGAATCAATGCTCTGGACTCTACAAACGAAGCCTTGGAACCTAAAATGCAAGCTTTGTCCCCTAAACGATGGCTTTGGAGCAAGGAGATGAGGGTTCGACCCAAAAAATGAGCATGTTGAGCATGAAAATGATAAGTCAAGCCTAAAATGAGGGATTGAACCCTAAGATTGCAAGTTTGGTGCATAAATAAGAGGCTTTCAAGCCTGGAGTCAATGCTCTGGACTCTACAAATGAATCCTTGGAACCTAAAATTCAATCTTAGGGCACTAAACAATGTATTTGGAACAATGAGATGAATGTTCGACCCAAAAAATGAGCACGTTGAGCATAAAAATCATAGGTCAAGCGTAAAAATGAGGGTTTGAAGCCTAAGAATGAGAGTTTGGTGGATAAATATGAGGCTTTCAAGGCTGGAGTCAATGCTCTGGACTCTACAAACGAAGCCTTGGAACCTAAAATTCAAGCTTTGTACCTTAAAGAATGTGTTTGGAGCAAGGAGATGAGGGTTCGACCCAAAAAATGAGCACGTCCAGCATAAAACTCATAATTTGAGTATAACAATGAGGGTTTGAAGCCTAAGAATGAGAGTTTGGTGCATAAATAAGAGGCTTTCAAGGCTGGAGTCAATGCTCTGGACTCTACAAACGAAGCCTTGGAACCTAAAATTCAAGCTTTGTCCCCTAAAGAATGTGTTTGGAGCAAGGACATGAGGGTTCGACCCAAAAAATGAGTATGTCGGGCATGAAAATAATAAGTCAAGCCTAAAATGAGGGATTGAACCCTAAGATTGCAAGTTTGGTGCATAAATAAGAGGCTTTCAAGCCTGGAGTCAATGCTCTGGACTCTACAAATGAATCCTTGGAACCTAAAATTCAAGCTTTGTCCCCTAAACGATGTATTTGGAGCAAGGACATGACCGTTCGACCCAAAAAATGAGCATGTCGAGCATAAAAATGATAATTCAAGGCAAAAATGAGGGATAGAAGCCTAAGAATGAGAGTTTGGTGCATAAATAAGAGGCTTTGAAGGCTGGAGTCAATGCTCTGGACTCTACAAATGAATCCTTGGAACCTAAAATTCAATCTTAGGGCACTAAACAATGTATTTGGAACAATGAGATGAATGTTCGACCCAAAAAATGAGCACGTTGAGCATAAAAATCATAGGTCAAGCGTAAAAATGAGGGTTTGAAGCCTAAGAATGAGATTTTGGTGCATAAATAAGAGGCTTTCAAGGCTGGAGTCAATGCTCTGGACTCTACAAACGAAGCCTTGGAACCTAAAATTCAAGCTTAGGGCACTAAATGATGGCTTTGGAGCAAGGACATGAGGGTTCGTTTCAAAAAATGAGCGTGTCGAGCATAAAACTCATAATTTGAGCATAACAATGAGGGAATGAACCCTAAGAATGAGAGTTTGGTGCATAAATAAGAGGCTTTGAAGGCTGGAGTCAATGCTCTGGACTCTACAAACGAAGCCTTGGAACCTAAAATTCAAGCTTTGTCCCTTAAAGAATGTGTTTGGAGCAAGGAGATGAGGGTTCGACCCAAAAAATGAGCACGTCTAGCATAAAAATCATAAGTCAAGGGTAAAAATGAGGGTTTGAAGCCTAAGAATGAGAGTTTGGTGCATAAATAAGAGGCTTTCAAGGCTGGAGTCAATGCTCTGGACTCTACAAACGAAGCCTTGGAACCTAAAATTCAAGCTTTGTCCCTTAAAGAATGTGTTTGGAGCAAGGAGATGAGGGTGTGACCCAAAAAATGAGCGTGTCGAGCATAAAACTCATAATTCGAGCATAACAATGAGGGATTGAACCCTAAGAATGAGAGTTTGGTGCATAAATAAGAGGCTTTGAAGGCTGGAGTCAATGCTCTGGACTCTACAAATGAATCCTTGGAACCTAAAATTCAATCTTAGGGCACTAAACAATGTATTTGGAAAAATGAGATGAATGTTCGACCCAAAAAATGAGCACGTTGAGCATAAAAATCATAAGTCAAGTGTAAAAATGAGGGTTTGAAGCCTAAGAATGAGAGTTTGGTGCATAAATAAGAGGCTTTCAAGGCTGGAGTCAATGCTCTGGACTCTACAAATGAATCCTTGGAACCTAAAATTCAAGCTTTGGACACTAAATGATGGCTTTGGAGCAAGGAGATGAGGGTTCGTTTCAAAAAATGAGCGTGTCGAGCATAAAACTCATAATTTGAGCATAACAATGAGGGAATGAACCCTAAGAATGAGAGTTTGGTGCATAAATAAGAGGCTTTGAAGGCTGGAGTCAATGCTCTGGACTCTACAAACGAAGCCTTGGAACCTAAAATTCAAGCTTTGTCCCTTAAAGAATGTGTTTGGAGCAAGGAGATGAGGGTTCGACCCAAAAAATGAGCACGTCCAGCATAAAACTCATAATTTGAGTATAACAATGAGGGTTTGAATCCTAAGAATGAGAGTTTGGTGCATAAATAAGAGGCTTTGAAGGCTGGAGTCAATGCTCTGGACTCTACAAACGAAGCCTTGGAACCTAAAATTCAAGCTTTGTCCCCTAAAGAATGTGTTTGGAGCAAGGACATGAGGGTTCGACCCAAAAAATGAGTATGTCGGGCATGAAAATGATAAGTCAAGCCTAAAATGAGGGATTGAACCCTGAGATTGCAAGTTTGGTGCATAAATAAGAGGCTTTCAAGCCTGGAGTCAATGCTCTGGACTCTACAAATGAATCCTTGGAACCTAAAATTCAAGCTTAGGGCACTAAACAATGTATTTGGAGCAAGGACATGAGGGTTCAACCCAAAAAATGAGCACGTCTAGCATAAAAATCATAAGTCAAGCGTAAAAATGAGGGTTTGAAGCCTAAGAATGAGAGTTTGGTGCATAAATAAGAGGCTTTCAAGGCTGGAGTCAATGCTCTGGACTCTACAAACGAAGCCTTGGAACCTAAAATTCAAGCTTTGTCCCTTAAAGAATGTGTTTGGAGCAAGGAGATGAGGGTGCGACCCAAAAAATGAGCGTGTCGAGCATAAAACTCATAATTCGAGCATAACAATGAGTGATTGAACCCTAAGAATGAGAGTTTGGTGCATAAATAAGAGGCTTTGAAGGCTGGAGTCAATGCTCTGGACTCTACAAATGAATCCTTGGAACCTAAAATTCAATCTTAGGGCACTAAACAATGTATTTGGAAAAATGAGATGAATGTTCGACCCAAAAAATGAGCACGTTGAGCATAAAAATCATAAGTCAAGTGTAAAAATGAGGGTTTGAAGCCTAAGAATGAGAGTTTGGTGGATAAATATGAGGCTTTCAAGGCTGGAGTCAATGCTCTGGACTCTACAAACGAAGCCTTGGAACCTAAAATTCAAGCTTTGGACACTAAATGATGGCTTTGGAGCAAGGACATGAGGGTTCGTTTCAAAAAATGAGCGTGTCGAGCATAAAACTCATAATTTGAGCATAACAATGAGGGAATGAACCCTAAGAATGAGAGTTTGGTGCATAAATAAGAGGCTTTGAAGGCTGGAGTCAATGCTCTGGACTCTACAAATGAAGTCTTGGAACCTAAAATTCAAGCTTTGTCCCTTAAAGAATGTGTTTGGAGCAAGGAGATGAGGGTTCGACCCAAAAAATGAGCATGTCCAGCATAAAACTCATAATTTGAGTATAACAATGAGGGTTTGAACCCTAAGAATGAGAGTTTGGTGCATAAATAAGAGGCTTTCAAGTCTGGAGTCAATGCTCTGGACTCTACAAACGAAGCCTTGGAACCTAAAATTCAAGCTTTGTCCCCTAAAGAATGTGTTTGGAGCAAGGACATGAGGGTTCGACCCAAAAAATGAGTATGTGGGGCATGAAAATAATAAGTCAAGCCTAAAATGAGGGATTGAACCCTGAGATTGCAAGTTTGGTGCATAAATAAGAGGCTTTCAAGCCTGGAGTCAATGCTCTGGACTCTACAAATGAATCCTTGGAACCTAAAATTCAAGCTTAGGGCACTAAACAATGTATTTGGAGCAAGGACATGAGGGTTCGACCCAAAAAATGAGCACGTCTAGCATAAAAATCATAAGTCAAGCGTAAAAATGAGGGTTTGAAGCCTAAGAATGAGAGTTTGGTGCATAAATAAGAGGCTTTCAAGGCTGGAGTCAATGCTCTGGACTCTACACACGAAGCCTTGGAACCTAAAATTCAAGCTTTGTCCCTTAAAGAAAGTGTTTGGAGCAAGGAGATGAGGGTGCGACCCAAAAAATGAGCGTGTCAAGCATAAAACTCATAATTTGAGCATAACAATGAGGGATTGAACCCTAAGAATGAGAGTTTGGTGCATAAATAAGAGGCTTTGAAGGCTGGAGTCAATGCTCTGGACTCTACAAATGAATCCTTGGAACCTAAAATTCAAGCTTTGTCCCCTAAACGATGTATTTGGAGCAAGGAGATGACCGTTCGACCCAAAAAATGAGCATGTCGAGCATAAAAATGATAATTCAAGGCAAAAATGAGGGATAGAAGCCTAAGAATGAGAGTTTGGTGCATAAATAAGAGGCTTTGAAGGCTGGAGTCAATGCTCTGGACTCTACAAATGAATCCTTGGAACCTAAAATTCAAGCTTAGGGCACTAAACAATGTATTTGGAACAATGAGATGAATGTTCGACCCAAAAAATGAGCACGTTGAGCATAAAAATCATAGGTCAAGCGTAAAAATGAGGGTTTGAAGCCTAAGAATGAGATTTTGGTGCATAAATAAGAGGCTTTGAAGGCTGGAGTCAATGCTCTGGACTCTACAAACGAAGCCTTGGAACCTAAAATTCAAGCTTAGGGCACTAAATGATGGCTTTGGAGCAAGGACATGAGGGTTCGTTTCAAAAAATGAGCGTGTCGAGCATAAAACTCATAATTTGAGCATAACAATGAGGGAATGAACCCTAAGAATGAGAGTTTGGTGCATAAATATGAGGCTTTCAAGGCTGGAGTCAATGCTCTGGACTCTACAAACGAAGCCTTGGAACCTAAAATTCAAGCTTTGTCCCTTAAAGAATGTGTTTGGAGCAAGGAGATGAGGGTTCGACCCAAAAAATGAGCACGTCCAGCATAAAACTCATAATTTGAGTATAACAATGAGGGTTTGAAGCCTAAGAATGAGAGTTTGGTGCATAAATAAGAGGCTTTCAAGGCTGGAGTCAATGCTCTGGACTCTACAAACGAAGCCTTGGAACCTAAAATTCAAGCTTTGTCCCCTAAAGAATGTGTTTGGAGCAAGGACATGAGGGTTCGACCCAAAAAATGAATATGTCGGGCATGAAAATAATAAGTCAAGCCTAAAATGAGGGATTGAACCCTGAGATTGCAAGTTTGGTGCATAAATAAGAGGCTTTCAAGCCTGGAGTCAATGCTCTGGACTCTACAAATGAATCCTTGGAACCTAAAATTCAAGCTTAGGGCACTAAACAATGTATTTGGAGCAAGGACATGAGGGTTCGACCCAAAAAATGAGCACGTCTACCATAAAAATCATAAGTCAAGCGTAAAAATGAGGGTTTGAAGCCTAAGAATGAGAGTTTGGTGCATAAATAAGAGGCTTTCAAGGCTGGAGTCAATGCTCTGGACTCTACAAACGAAGCCTTGGAACCTAAAATTCAAGCTTTGTCCCTTAAAGAATGTGTTTGGAGCAAGGAGATGAGGGTTCGACCCAAAAAATGAGCACGTCCAGCATAAAACTCATAATTTGAGTATAACAATGAGGGTTTGAATCCTAAGAATGAGAGTTTGGTGCATAAATAAGAGGCTTTCAAGGCTGGAGTCAATGCTCTGGACTCTACAAATGAATCCTTGGAACCTAAAATTCAAGCTTAGGGCACTAAAGAATGTGTTTGGAGCAAGGACATGAGGGTTCGACCCAAAAAATGAGTATGTCGGGCATGAAAATAATAAGTCAAGCCTAAAATGAGGGATTGAACCCTGAGATTGCAAGTTTGGTGCATAAATAAGAGGCTTTCAAGCCTGGAGTCAATGCTCTGGACTCTACAAATGAATCCTTGGAACCTAAAATTCAAGCTTAGGGCACTAAACAATGTATTTGGAGCAAGGACATGAGGGTTCGACCCAAAAAATGAGCACGTCTAGCATAAAAATCATAAGTCAAGCGTAAAAATGAGGGTTTGAAGCCTAAGAATGAGAGTTTGGTGCATAAATAAGAGGCTTTCAAGGCTGGAGTCAATGCTCTGGACTCTACACACGAAGCCTTGGAACCTAAAATTCAAGCTTTGTCCCTTAAAGAAAGTGTTTGGAGCAAGGAGATGAGGGTGCGACCCAAAAAATGAGCGTGTCAAGCATAAAACTCATAATTTGAGCATAACAATGAGGGATTGAACCCTAAGAATGAGAGTTTGGTGCATAAATAAGAGGCTTTGAAGGCTGGAGTCAATGCTCTGGACTCTACAAATGAATCCTTGGAACCTAAAATTCAAGCTTTGTCCCCTAAACGATGTATTTGGAGCAAGGAGATGACCGTTCGACCCAAAAAATGAGCATGTCGAGCATAAAAATGATAATTCAAGGCAAAAATGAGGGATAGAAGCCTAAGAATGAGAGTTTGGTGCATAAATAAGAGGCTTTGAAGGCTGGAGTCAATGCTCTGGACTCTACAAATGAATCCTTGGAACCTAAAATTCAAGCTTAGGGCACTAAACAATGTATTTGGAACAATGAGATGAATGTTCGACCCAAAAAATGAGCACGTTGAGCATAAAAATCATAGGTCAAGCGTAAAAATGAGGGTTTGAAGCCTAAGAATGAGATTTTGGTGCATAAATAAGAGGCTTTGAAGGCTGGAGTCAATGCTCTGGACTCTACAAACGAAGCCTTGGAACCTAAAATTCAAGCTTAGGGCACTAAATGATGGCTTTGGAGCAAGGACATGAGGGTTCGTTTCAAAAAATGAGCGTGTCGAGCATAAAACTCATAATTTGAGCATAACAATGAGGGAATGAACCCTAAGAATGAGAGTTTGGTGCATAAATATGAGGCTTTCAAGGCTGGAGTCAATGCTCTGGACTCTACAAACGAAGCCTTGGAACCTAAAATTCAAGCTTTGTCCCTTAAAGAATGTGTTTGGAGCAAGGAGATGAGGGTTCGACCCAAAAAATGAGCACGTCCAGCATAAAACTCATAATTTGAGTATAACAATGAGGGTTTGAAGCCTAAGAATGAGAGTTTGGTGCATAAATAAGAGGCTTTCAAGGCTGGAGTCAATGCTCTGGACTCTACAAACGAAGCCTTGGAACCTAAAATTCAAGCTTTGTCCCCTAAAGAATGTGTTTGGAGCAAGGACATGAGGGTTCGACCCAAAAAATGAATATGTCGGGCATGAAAATAATAAGTCAAGCCTAAAATGAGGGATTGAACCCTGAGATTGCAAGTTTGGTGCATAAATAAGAGGCTTTCAAGCCTGGAGTCAATGCTCTGGACTCTACAAATGAATCCTTGGAACCTAAAATTCAAGCTTAGGGCACTAAACAATGTATTTGGAGCAAGGACATGAGGGTTCGACCCAAAAAATGAGCACGTCTACCATAAAAATCATAAGTCAAGCGTAAAAATGAGGGTTTGAAGCCTAAGAATGAGAGTTTGGTGCATAAATAAGAGGCTTTCAAGGCTGGAGTCAATGCTCTGGACTCTACAAACGAAGCCTTGGAACCTAAAATTCAAGCTTTGTCCCTTAAAGAATGTGTTTGGAGCAAGGAGATGAGGGTTCGACCCAAAAAATGAGCACGTCCAGCATAAAACTCATAATTTGAGTATAACAATGAGGGTTTGAATCCTAAGAATGAGAGTTTGGTGCATAAATAAGAGGCTTTCAAGGCTGGAGTCAATGCTCTGGACTCTACAAATGAATCCTTGGAACCTAAAATTCAAGCTTAGGGCACTAAAGAATGTGTTTGGAGCAAGGACATGAGGGTTCGACCCAAAAAATGAGTATGTCGGGCATGAAAATAATAAGTCAAGCCTAAAATGAGGGATTGAACCCTGAGATTGCAAGTTTGGTGCATAAATAAGAGGCTTTCAAGCCTGGAGTCAATGCTCTGGACTCTACAAATGAATCCTTGGAACCTAAAATTCAAGCTTAGGGCACTAAACAATGTATTTGGAGCAAGGACATGAGGGTTCGACCCAAAAAATGAGCACGTCTAGCATAAAAATCATAAGTCAAGCGTAAAAATGAGGGTTTGAAGCCTAAGAATGAGAGTTTGGTGCATAAATAAGAGGCTTTCAAGGCTGGAGTCAATGCTCTGGACTCTACACACGAAGCCTTGGAACCTAAAATTCAAGCTTTGTCCCTTAAAGAAAGTGTTTGGAGCAAGGAGATGAGGGTGCGACCCAAAAAATGAGCGTGTCAAGCATAAAACTCATAATTTGAGCATAACAATGAGGTATTGAACCCTAAGAATGAGAGTTTGGTGCATAAATAAGAGCCTTTCAAGGCTGGAG
This sequence comes from Strix occidentalis, assembly GCA_030819815.1. Classification (NCBI taxonomy): domain Eukaryota; kingdom Metazoa; phylum Chordata; class Aves; order Strigiformes; family Strigidae; genus Strix; species Strix occidentalis. Next base: position 323,959 of record JASWHU010000133.1, on the reverse strand, counting down.
TCAATGCTCTGGACTCTACAAATGAATCCTTGGAACCTGAAATTCAAGCTTTGTCCCCTAAACGATGTATTTGGACCAAGGAGATGAGGGTTCGACCCAAAAAATGAGCATGTCGAGCATAAAAATGATAATTCAAGGCAAAAATGAGGGATTGAACCCTAAGAATGCAAGTTTGGTGCATAAATAAGAGGCTTTGAAGGCTGGAGTCAATGCTCTGGACTCTACAAATGAATCCTTGGAACCTAAAATTCAATCTTAGGGCACTAAACAATGTATTTGGAAAAATGAGATGAATGTTCGACCCAAAAAATGAGCACGTTGAGCATAAAAATCATAGGTCAAGCGTAAAAATGAGGGTTTGAAGCCTAAGAATGAGATTTTGGTGCATAAATAAGAGGCTTTCAAGGCTGGAGTCAATGCTCTGGACTCTACAAACGAAGCCTTGGAACCTAAAATTCAAGCTTTGGACACTAAATGATGGCTTTGGAGCAAGGACATGAGGGTTCGTTTCAAAAAATGAGCGTGTCGAGCATGAAACTCATAATTTGAGCATAACAATGAGGGTTTGAACCCTAAGAATGAGAGTTTGGTGCATAAATAAGAGGCTTTGAAGGCTGGAGTCAATGCTCTGGACTCTACAAACGAAGCCTTGGAACCTAAAATTCAAGCTTTGTCGCCTAAAGAATGAGTTTGGAGCAAGGAGATGACGGTTCGACCCAAAAAATGAGCATGTCGAACATGAAAATGATAAGTCAAGGCAAAAATGAGGGATTGAACCCTAAGAATGCAAGTTTGGTGCATAAATAAGAGGCTTTGAAGGCTGGAGTCAATGCTCTGGACTCTACAAACGAAGCCTTGGAACCTAAAATTCAAGCTTTGTCCCCTAAACGATGGCTTTGGAGCAAGGACATGAGGGTTCGACCCAAAAAATGAGCACGTCGAGCATAAAACTCATAATTCGAGCATAACAATGAGGGATTGAACCCTAAGAATGCAAGTTTGGTGCATAAATAAGAGGCTTTGAAGGCTGGAGTCAATGCTCTGGACTCTACAAACGAAGCCTTGGAACCTAAAATTCAAGCTTTGTCCCCTAAACGATGTATTTGGACCAAGGAGATGAGGGTTCGACCCAAAAAATGAGCATGTCGGGCATGAAAATCATAGAGCATAACAATGAGGGTTTGAAGCCTAAGAGTGAGAGTTTGGTGCATAAATAAGAGGCTTTGAAGGCTGGAGTCAATGCTCTGGACTCTACAAACGAAGCCTTGGAACCTAAAATTCATGCTTTGGGCACTAAACGATGGCTTTGGAGCAAGGACATGAGGGTTCGACCCAAAAAATGAGCGTGTCGAGCACAAAACTCATAATTTGAGCATAACAATGAGGGTTTGAACCCTAAGAATGAGAGTTTGGTGCATAAATAAGAGGCTTTCAAGCCTGGAATCAATGCTCTGGACTCTACAAACGAAGCCTTGGAACCTAAAATTCAAGCTTTGTACCTTAAAGAATGTGTTTGGAGCAAGGAGATGAGGGTTCGACCCAAAAAATGAGCACGTCCAGCATAAAACTCATAATTTGAGTATAACAATGAGGGTTTGAAGCCTAAGAATGAGAGTTTGGTGCATAAATAAGAGGCTTTCAAGGCTGGAGTCAATGCTCTGGACTCTACAAACGAAGCCTTGGAACCTAAAATTCAAGCTTTGTCCCCTAAAGAATGTGTTTGGAGCAAGGACATGAGGGTTCAACCCAAAAAATGAGTATGTCGGGCATGAAAATAATAAGTCAAGCCTAAAATGAGGGATTGAACCCTAAGATTGCAAGTTTGGTGCATAAATAAGAGGCTTTCAAGCCTGGAGTCAATGCTCTGGACTCTACAAATGAATCCTTGGAACCTAAAATTCAAGCTTTGTCCCCTAACCGATGTATTTGGAGCCAGGAGATGACCGTTCGACCCAAAAAATGAGCATGTCGAGCATAAAAATGATAATTCAAGGCAAAAATGAGGGATAGAAGCCTAAGAATGAGAGTTTGGTGCATAAATAAGAGGCTTTGAAGGCTGGAGTCAATGCTCTGGACTCTACAAACGAATCCTTGGAACCTAAAATTCAAGCTTAGGGCACTAAACAATGTATTTGGAACAATGAGATGAATGTTCGACCCAAAAAATGAGCACGTTGAGCATAAAAATCATAGGTCAAGCGTAAAAATGAGGGTTTGAAGCCTAAGAATGAGATTTTGGTGCATAAATAAGAGGCTTTCAAGGCTGGAGTCAATGCTCTGGACTCTACAAACGAAGCCTTGGAACCTAAAATTCAAGCTTAGGGCACTAAATGATGGCTTTGGAGCAAGGACATGAGGGTTCGTTTCAAAAAATGAGCGTGTCGAGCATAAAACTCATAATTTGAGCATAACAATGAGGGAATGAACCCTAAGAATGAGAGTTTGGTGCATAAATATGAGGCTTTCAAGGCTGGAGTCAATGCTCTGGACTCTACAAACGAAGCCTTGGAACCTAAAATTCAAGCTTTGTCCCTTAAAGAATGTGTTTGGAGCAAGGAGATGAGGGTTCGACCCAAAAAATGAGCACGTCCAGCATAAAACTCATAATTTGAGTATAACAATGAGGGTTTGAAGCCTAAGAATGAGAGTTTGGTGCATAAATAAGAGGCTTTCAAGGCTGGAGTCAATGCTCTGGACTCTACAAACGAAGCCTTGGAACCTAAAATTCAAGCTTTGTCCCCTAAAGAATGTGTTTGGAGCAAGGACATGAGGGTTCGACCCAAAAAATGAATATGTCGGGCATGAAAATAATAAGTCAAGCCTAAAATGAGGGATTGAACCCTGAGATTGCAAGTTTGGTGCATAAATAAGAGGCTTTCAAGCCTGGAGTCAATGCTCTGGACTCTACAAATGAATCCTTGGAACCTAAAATTCAAGCTTAGGGCACTAAACAATGTATTTGGAGCAAGGACATGAGGGTTCGACCCAAAAAATGAGCACGTCTAGCATAAAAATCATAAGTCAAGCGTAAAAATGAGGGTTTGAAGCCTAAGAATGAGAGTTTGGTGCATAAATAAGAGGCTTTCAAGGCTGGAGTCAATGCTCTGGACTCTACACACGAAGCCTTGGAACCTAAAATTCAAGCTTTGTCCCTTAAAGAAAGTGTTTGGAGCAAGGAGATGAGGGTGCGACCCAAAAAATGAGCGTGTCAAGCATAAAACTCATAATTTGAGCATAACAATGAGGGATTGAACCCTAAGAATGAGAGTTTGGTGCATAAATAAGAGCCTTTCAAGCCTGGAGTCAATGCTCTGGACTCTACAAATGAATCCTTGGAACCTAAAATTCAAGCTTTGTCCCCTAAACGATGTATTTGGACCAAGGAGATGAGGGTTCGACCCAAAAAATGAGCATGTCGAGCATAAAAATGATAATTCAAGGCAAAAATGAGGGATTGAACCCTAAGAATGCAAGTTTGGTGCATAAATAAGAGGCTTTGAAGGCTGGAGTCAATGCTCTGGACTCTACAAATGAATCCTTGGAACCTAAAATTCAATCTTAGGGCACTAAACAATGTATTTGGAAAAATGAGATGAATGTTCGACCCAAAAAATGAGCACGTTGAGCATAAAAATCATAGGTCAAGCGTAAAAATGAGGGTTTGAAGCCTAAGAATGAGATTTTGGTGCATAAATAAGAGGCTTTCAAGGCTGGAGTCAATGCTCTGGACTCTACAAACGAAGCCTTGGAACCTAAAATTCAAGCTTTGGACACTAAATGATGGCTTTGGAGCAAGGACATGAGGGTTCGTTTCAAAAAATGAGCGTGTCGAGCATGAAACTCATAATTTGAGCATAACAATGAGGGTTTGAACCCTAAGAATGAGAGTTTGGTGCATAAATAAGAGGCTTTGAAGGCTGGAGTCAATGCTCTGGACTCTACAAACGAAGCCTTGGAACCTAAAATTCAAGCTTTGTCGCCTAAAGAATGAGTTTGGAGCAAGGAGATGACGGTTCGACCCAAAAAATGAGCATGTCGAACATGAAAATGATAAGTCAAGGCAAAAATGAGGGATTGAACCCTAAGAATGCAAGTTTGGTGCATAAATAAGAGGCTTTGAAGGCTGGAGTCAATGCTCTGGACTCTACAAACGAAGCCTTGGAACCTAAAATTCAAGCTTTGTCCCCTAAACGATGGCTTTGGAGCAAGGACATGAGGGTTCGACCCAAAAAATGAGCACGTCGAGCATAAAACTCATAATTCGAGCATAACAATGAGGGATTGAACCCTAAGAATGCAAGTTTGGTGCATAAATAAGAGGCTTTGAAGGCTGGAGTCAATGCTCTGGACTCTACAAACGAAGCCTTGGAACCTAAAATTCAAGCTTTGTCCCCTAAACGATGTATTTGGACCAAGGAGATGAGGGTTCGACCCAAAAAATGAGCATGTCGGGCATGAAAATCATAGAGCATAACAATGAGGGTTTGAAGCCTAAGAGTGAGAGTTTGGTGCATAAATAAGAGGCTTTGAAGGCTGGAGTCAATGCTCTGGACTCTACAAACGAAGCCTTGGAACCTAAAATTCATGCTTTGGGCACTAAACGATGGCTTTGGAGCAAGGACATGAGGGTTCGACCCAAAAAATGAGCGTGTCGAGCACAAAACTCATAATTTGAGCATAACAATGAGGGTTTGAACCCTAAGAATGAGAGTTTGGTGCATAAATAAGAGGCTTTCAAGCCTGGAATCAATGCTCTGGACTCTACAAACGAAGCCTTGGAACCTAAAATTCAAGCTTTGTACCTTAAAGAATGTGTTTGGAGCAAGGAGATGAGGGTTCGACCCAAAAAATGAGCACGTCCAGCATAAAACTCATAATTTGAGTATAACAATGAGGGTTTGAAGCCTAAGAATGAGAGTTTGGTGCATAAATAAGAGGCTTTCAAGGCTGGAGTCAATGCTCTGGACTCTACAAACGAAGCCTTGGAACCTAAAATTCAAGCTTTGTCCCCTAAAGAATGTGTTTGGAGCAAGGACATGAGGGTTCAACCCAAAAAATGAGTATGTCGGGCATGAAAATAATAAGTCAAGCCTAAAATGAGGGATTGAACCCTAAGATTGCAAGTTTGGTGCATAAATAAGAGGCTTTCAAGCCTGGAGTCAATGCTCTGGACTCTACAAATGAATCCTTGGAACCTAAAATTCAAGCTTTGTCCCCTAAACGATGTATTTGGAGCAAGGAGATGACCGTTCGACCCAAAAAATGAGCATGTCGAGCATAAAAATGATAATTCAAGGCAAAAATGAGGGATAGAAGCCTAAGAATGAGAGTTTGGTGCATAAATAAGAGGCTTTGAAGGCTGGAGTCAATGCTCTGGACTCTACAAACGAAGCCTTGGAACCTAAAATTCAAGCTTTGTCCCTTAAAGAATGTGTTTGGAGCAAGGAGATGAGGGTGTGACCCAAAAAATGAGCGTGTCGAGCATAAAACTCATAATTCGAGCATAACAATGAGGGATTGAACCCTAAGAATGAGAGTTTGGTGCATAAATAAGAGGCTTTGAAGGCTGGAGTCAATGCTCTGGACTCTACAAATGAATCCTTGGAACCTAAAATTCAATCTTAGGGCACTAAACAATGTATTTGGAAAAATGGGATGAATGTTCGACCCAAAAAATGAGCACGTTGAGCATAAAAATCATAAGTCAAGTGTAAAAATGAGGGTTTGAAGCCTAAGAATGAGAGTTTGGTGCATAAATAAGAGGCTTTCAAGGCTGGAGTCAATGCTCTGGACTCTACAAACGAAGCCTTGGAACCTAAAATTCAAGCTTTGGACACTAAATGATGGCTTTGGAGCAAGGACATGAGGGTTCGTTTCAAAAAATGAGCGTGTCGAGCATAAAACTCATAATTTGAGCATAACAATGAGGGTTTGAACCCTAAGAATGAGAGTTTGGTGCATAAATAAGAGGCTTTGAAGGCTGGAGTCAATGCTCTGGACTCTACAAACGAAGCCTTGGAACCTAAAATTCAAGCTTTGTCGCCTAAAGAATGTGTTTGGAGCAAGGAGATGACGGTTCGACCCAAAAAATGAGCATGTCGAACATGAAAATGATAAGTCAAGGCAAAAATGAGGGATTGAACCCTAAGAATGCAAGTTTGGTGCATAAATAAGAGGCTTTGAAGGCTGGAGTCAATGCTCTGGACTCTACAAACGAAGTCTTGGAACCTAAAATTCAAGCTTTGTCCCCTAAACGATGGCTTTGGAGCAAGGACATGAGGGTTCGACCCAAAAAATGAGCACGTCGAGCATAAAACTCATAATTCGAGCATAACAATGAGGGATTGAACCCTAAGAATGCAAGTTTGGTGCATAAATAAGAGGCTTTGAAGGCTGGAGTCAATGCTCTGGACTCTACAAACGAAGCCTTGGAACCTAAAATTCAAGCTTTGTCCCCTAAACGATGTATTTGGACCAAGGAGATGAGGGTTCGACCCAAAAAATGAGCATGTCGGGCATGAAAATCATAGAGCATAACAATGAGGGTTTGAAGCCTAAGAGTGATAGTTTGGTGCATAAATAAGAGGCTTTGAAGGCTGGAGTCAATGCTCTGGACTCTACAAACGAAGCCTTGGAACCTAAAATTCATGCTTTGGGCACTAAACGATGGCTTTGGAGCAAGGACATGAGGGTTCGACCCAAAAAATGAGCGTGTCGAGCACAAAACTCATAATTTGAGCATAACAATGAGGGTTTGAACCCTAAGAATGAGAGTTTGGTGCATAAATAAGAGGCTTTCAAGCCTGGAATCAATGCTCTGGACTCTACAAACGAAGCCTTGGAACCTAAAATGCAAGCTTTGTCCCCTAAACGATGGCTTTGGAGCAAGGAGATGAGGGTTCGACCCAAAAAATGAGCATGTTGAGCATGAAAATGATAAGTCAAGCCTGAAATGAGGGATTGAACCCTAAGATTGCAAGTTTGGTGCATAAATAAGAGGCTTTCAAGCCTGGAGTCAATGCTCTGGACTCTACAAATGAATCCTTGGAACCTAAAATTCAATCTTAGGGCACTAAACAATGTATTTGGAACAATGAGATGAATGTTCGACCCAAAAAATGAGCACGTCCAGCATAAAACTCATAGGTCAAGCGTAAAAATGAGGGTTTGAAGCCTAAGAATGAGAGTTTGGTGGATAAATATGAGGCTTTCAAGGCTGGAGTCAATGCTCTGGACTCTACAAACGAAGCCTTGGAACCTAAAATTCAAGCTTTGTACCTTAAAGAATGTGTTTGGAGCAAGGAGATGAGGGTTCGACCCAAAAAATGAGCACGTCCAGCATAAAACTCATAATTTGAGTATAACAATGAGGGTTTGAAGCCTAAGAATGAGAGTTTGGTGCATAAATAAGAGGCTTTCAAGGCTGGAGTCAATGCTCTGGACTCTACAAACGAAGCCTTGGAACCTAAAATTCAAGCTTTGTCCCCTAAAGAATGTGTTTGGAGCAAGGACATGAGGGTTCAACCCAAAAAATGAGTATGTCGGGCATGAAAATAATAAGTCAAGCCTAAAATGAGGGATTGAACCCTAAGATTGCAAGTTTGGTGCATAAATAAGAGCCTTTCAAGCCTGGAGTCAATGCTCTGGACTCTACAAATGAATCCTTGGAACCTAAAATTCAAGCTTTGTCCCCTAAACGATGTATTTGGAGCAAGGAGATGACCGTTCGACCCAAAAAATGAGCATGTCGAGCATAAAAATGATAATTCAAGGCAAAAATGAGGGATAGAAGCCTAAGAATGAGAGTTTGGTGCATAAATAAGAGGCTTTGAAGGCTGGAGTCAATGCTCTGGACTCTACAAACGAATCCTTGGAACCTAAAATTCAAGCTTAGGGCACTAAACAATGTATTTGGAACAATGAGATGAATGTTCGACCCAAAAAATGAGCACGTTGAGCATAAAAATCATAGGTCAAGCGTAAAAATGAGGGTTTGAAGCCTAAGAATGAGATTTTGGTGCATAAATAAGAGGCTTTCAAGGCTGGAGTCAATGCTCTGGACTCTACAAACGAAGCCTTGGAACCTAAAATTCAAGCTTAGGGCACTAAATGATGGCTTTGGAGCAAGGACATGAGGGTTCGTTTCAAAAAATGAGCGTGTCGAGCATAAAACTCATAATTTGAGCATAACAATGAGGGAATGAACCCTAAGAATGAGAGTTTGGTGCATAAATATGAGGCTTTCAAGGCTGGAGTCAATGCTCTGGACTCTACAAACGAAGCCTTGGAACCTAAAATTCAAGCTTTGTCCCTTAAAGAATGTGTTTGGAGCAAGGAGATGAGGGTTCGACCCAAAAAATGAGCACGTCCAGCATAAAACTCATAATTTGAGTATAACAATGAGGGTTTGAAGCCTAAGAATGAGAGTTTGGTGCATAAATAAGAGGCTTTCAAGGCTGGAGTCAATGCTCTGGACTCTACAAACGAAGCCTTGGAACCTAAAATTCAAGCTTTGTCCCCTAAAGAATGTGTTTGGAGCAAGGACATGAGGGTTCGACCCAAAAAATGAATATGTCGGGCATGAAAATAATAAGTCAAGCCTAAAATGAGGGATTGAACCCTGAGATTGCAAGTTTGGTGCATAAATAAGAGGCTTTCAAGCCTGGAGTCAATGCTCTGGACTCTACAAATGAATCCTTGGAACCTAAAATTCAAGCTTAGGGCACTAAACAATGTATTTGGAGCAAGGACATGAGGGTTCGACCCAAAAAATGAGCACGTCTAGCATAAAAATCATAAGTCAAGCGTAAAAATGAGGGTTTGAAGCCTAAGAATGAGAGTTTGGTGCATAAATAAGAGGCTTTCAAGGCTGGAGTCAATGCTCTGGACTCTACAAACGAAGCCTTGGAACCTAAAATTCAAGCTTTGTCCCTTAAAGAATGTGTTTGGAGCAAGGAGATGAGGGTGTGACCCAAAAAATGAGCGTGTCGAGCATAAAACTCATAATTCGAGCATAACAATGAGGGATTGAACCCTAAGAATGAGAGTTTGGTGCATAAATAAGAGGCTTTGAAGGCTGGAGTCAATGCTCTGGACTCTACAAATGAATCCTTGGAACCTAAAATTCAATCTTAGGGCACTAAACAATGTATTTGGAAAAATGAGATGAATGTTCGACCCAAAAAATGAGCACGTTGAGCATAAAAATCATAAGTCAAGTGTAAAAATGAGGGTTTGAAGCCTAAGAATGAGAGTTTGGTGCATAAATAAGAGGCTTTCAAGGCTGGAGTCAATGCTCTGGACTCTACAAATGAATCCTTGGAACCTAAAATTCAAGCTTTGGACACTAAATGATGGCTTTGGAGCAAGGACATGAGGGTTCGTTTCAAAAAATGAGCGTGTCGAGCATAAAACTCATAATTTGAGCATAACAATGAGGGAATGAACCCTAAGAATGAGAGTTTGGTGCATAAATAAGAGGCTTTGAAGGCTGGAGTCAATGCTCTGGACTCTACAAACGAAGCCTTGGAACCTAAAATTCAAGCTTTGTCCCTTAAAGAATGTGTTTGGAGCAAGGAGATGAGGGTTCGACCCAAAAAATGAGCACGTCCAGCATAAAACTCATAATTTGACTATAACAATGAGGGTTTGAAGCCTAAGAATGAGAGTTTGGTGCATAAATAAGAGGCTTTCAAGGCTGGAGTCAATGCTCTGGACTCTACAAACGAAGCCTTGGAACCTAAAATTCAAGCTTTGTCCCCTAAAGAATGTGTTTGGAGCAAGGACATGAGGGTTCGACCCAAAAAATGAGTATGTCGGGCATGAAAATGATAAGTCAAGCCTAAAATGAGGGATTGAACCCTGAGATTGCAAGTTTGGTGCATAAATAAGAGGCTTTCAAGCCTGGAGTCAATGCTCTGGACTCTACAAATGAATCCTTGGAACCTAAAATTCAAGCTTTGTCCCCTAAAGAATGTGTTTGGAGCAAGGACATGAGGGTTCGACCCAAAAAATGAGCACGTCTAGCATAAAAATCATAAGTCAAGCGTAAAAATGAGGGTTTGAAGCCTAAGAATGAGAGTTTGGTGCATAAATAAGAGGCTTTCAAGGCTGGAGTCAATGCTCTGGACTCTACAAACGAAGCCTTGGAACCTAAAATTCAAGCTTTGTCCCTTAAAGAATGTGTTTGGAGCAAGGAGATGAGGGTTCGACCCAAAAAATGAGCACGTCCAGCATAAAACTCATAATTTGAGTATAACAATGAGGGTTTGAAGCCTAAGAATGAGAGTTTGGTGCATAAATAAGAGGCTTTCAAGGCTGGAGTCAATGCTCTGGACTCTACAAACGAAGCCTTGGAACCTAAAATTCAAGCTTTGTCCCCTAAAGAATGTGTTTGGAGCAAGGACATGAGGGTTCGACCCAAAAAATGAGTATGTCGGGCATGAAAATAATAAGTCAAGCCTAAAATGAGGGATTGAACCCTAAGATTGCAAGTTTGGTGCATAAATAAGAGGCTTTCAAGGCTGGAGTCAATGCTCTGGACTCTACAAATGAATCCTTGGAACCTAAAATTCAAGCTTTGTCCCCTAAACGATGTATTTGGAGCAAGGACATGAGGGTTCGACCCAAAAAATGAGCACGTCGAGCATAAAAATCATAGAGAATAACAATGAGGGTTTGAACCCTAAGAATGAGAGTTTGGTGCATAAATAAGAGGCTTTGAAGGCTGGAGTCAATGCTCTGGACTCTACAAACGAAGCCTTGGAACCTAAAATTCAAGCTTTGTCCCCTAAAGAATGTGTTTGGAGCAAGGACATGAGGGTTCGACCCAAAAAATGAATATGTCGGGCATGAAAATAATAAGTCAAGCCTAAAATGAGGGATTGAACCCTGAGATTGCAAGTTTGGTGCATAAATAAGAGGCTTTCAAGCCTGGAGTCAATGCTCTGGACTCTACAAATGAATCCTTGGAACCTAAAATTCAAGCTTAGGGCACTAAACAATGTATTTGGAGCAAGGACATGAGGGTTCGACCCAAAAAATGAGCACGTCTAGCATAAAAATCATAAGTCAAGCGTAAAAATGAGGGTTTGAAGCCTAAGAATGAGAGTTTGGTGCATAAATAAGAGGCTTTCAAGGCTGGAGTCAATGCTCTGGACTCTACAAACGAAGCCTTGGAACCTAAAATTCAAGCTTTGTCCCTTAAAGAATGTGTTTGGAGCAAGGAGATGAGGGTGTGACCCAAAAAATGAGCGTGTCGAGCATAAAACTCATAATTCGAGCATAACAATGAGGGATTGAACCCTAAGAATGAGAGTTTGGTGCATAAATAAGAGGCTTTGAAGGCTGGAGTCAATGCTCTGGACTCTACAAATGAATCCTTGGAACCTAAAATTCAATCTTAGGGCACTAAACAATGTATTTGGAAAAATGAGATGAATGTTCGACCCAAAAAATGAGCACGTTGAGCATAAAAATCATAGGTCAAGCGTAAAAATGAGGGTTTGAAGCCTAAGAATGAGAGTTTGGTGCATAAATAAGAGGCTTTCAAGGCTGGAGTCAATGCTCTGGACTCTACAAATGAATCCTTGGAACCTAAAATTCAAGCTTTGGACACTAAATGATGGCTTTGGAGCAAGGACATGAGGGTTCGTTTCAAAAAATGAGCGTGTCGAGCATAAAACTCATAATTTGAGCATAACAATGAGGGAATGAACCCTAAGAATGCAAGTTTGGTGCATAAATAAGAGGCTTTGAAGGCTGGAGTCAATGCTCTGGACTCTACAAACGAAGCCTTGGAACCTAAAATTCAAGCTTTGTCCCTTAAAGAATGTGTTTGGAGCAAGGAGATGAGGGTTCGACCCAAAAAATGAGCACGTCCAGCATAAAACTCATAATTTGAGTATAACAATGAGGGTTTGAAGCCTAAGAATGAGAGTTTGGTGCATAAATAAGAGGCTTTCAAGGCTGGAGTCAATGCTCTGGACTCTACAAACGAAGCCTTGGAACCTAAAATTCAAGCTTAGGGCACTAAATGATGGCTTTGGAGCAAGGACATGAGGGTTCGTTTCAAAAAATGAGCGTGTCGAGCATAAAACTCATAATTTGAGCATAACAATGAGGGAATGAACCCTAAGAATGAGAGTTTGGTGCATAAATATGAGGCTTTCAAGGCTGGAGTCAATGCTCTGGACTCTACAAACGAAGCCTTGGAACCTAAAATTCAAGCTTTGTCCCTTAAAGAATGTGTTTGGAGCAAGGAGATGAGGGTTCGACCCAAAAAATGAGCACGTCCAGCATAAAACTCATAATTTGAGTATAACAATGAGGGTTTGAAGCCTAAGAATGAGAGTTTGGTGCATAAATAAGAGGCTTTCAAGGCTGGAGTCAATGCTCTGGACTCTACAAACGAAGCCTTGGAACCTAAAATTCAAGCTTTGTCCCCTAAAGAATGTGTTTGGAGCAAGGACATGAGGGTTCGACCCAAAAAATGAATATGTCGGACATGAAAATAATAAGTCAAGCCTAAAATGAGGGATTGAACCCTGAGATTGCAAGTTTGGTGCATAAATAAGAGGCTTTCAAGCCTGGAGTCAATGCTCTGGACTCTACAAATGAATCCTTGGAACCTAAAATTCAAGCTTTGTCCCCTAAAGAATGTGTTTGGAGCAAGGACATGAGGGTTCGACCCAAAAAATGAGCACGTCTAGCATAAAAATCATAAGTCAAGCGTAAAAATGAGGGTTTGAAGCCTAAGAATGAGAGTTTGGTGCATAAATAAGAGGCTTTCAAGGCTGGAGTCAATGCTCTGGACTCTACAAACGAAGCCTTGGAACCTAAAATTCAAGCTTTGTCCCTTAAAGAATGTGTTTGGAGCAAGGAGATGAGGGTTCGACCCAAAAAATGAGCACGTCCAGCATAAAACTCATAATTTGAGTATAACAATGAGGGTTTGAAGCCTAAGAATGAGAGTTTGGTGCATAAATAAGAGGCTTTCAAGGCTGGAGTCAATGCTCTGGACTCTACAAACGAAGCCTTGGAACCTAAAATTCAAGCTTTGTCCCCTAAAGAATGTGTTTGGAGCAAGGACATGAGGGTTCGACCCAAAAAATGAGTATGTCGGGCATGAAAATAATAAGTCAAGCCTAAAATGAGGGATTGAACCCTAAGATTGCAAGTTTGGTGCATAAATAAGAGGCTTTCAAGGCTGGAGTCAATGCTCTGGACTCTACAAATGAATCCTTGGAACCTAAAATTCAAGCTTTGTCCCCTAAACGATGTATTTGGAGCAAGGACATGAGGGTTCGACCCAAAAAATGAGCACGTCGAGCATAAAAATCATAGAGCATAACAATGAGGGTTTGAACCCTAAGAATGAGAGTTTGGTGCATAAATAAGAGGCTTTGAAGGCTGGAGTCAATGCTCTGGACTCTACAAACGAAGCCTTGGAACCTAAAATTCAAGCTTTGTCCCCTAAAGAATGTGTTTGGAGCAAGGACATGAGGGTTCGACCCAAAAAATGAATATGTCGGGCATGAAAATAATAAGTCAAGCCTAAAATGAGGGATTGAACCCTGAGATTGCAAGTTTGGTGCATAAATAAGAGGCTTTCAAGCCTGGAGTCAATGCTCTGGACTCTACAAATGAATCCTTGGAACCTAAAATTCAAGCTTAGGGCACTAAACAATGTATTTGGAGCAAGGACATGAGGGTTCGACCCAAAAAATGAGCACGTCTAGCATAAAAATCATAAGTCAAGCGTAAAAATGAGGGTTTGAAGCCTAAGAATGAGAGTTTGGTGCATAAATAAGAGGCTTTCAAGGCTGGAGTCAATGCTCTGGACTCTACAAACGAAGCCTTGGAACCTAAAATTCAAGCTTTGTCCCTTAAAGAATGTGTTTGGAGCAAGGAGATGAGGGTGTGACCCAAAAAATGAGCGTGTCGAGCATAAAACTCATAATTCGAGCATAACAATGAGGGATTGAACCCTAAGAATGAGAGTTTGGTGCATAAATAAGAGGCTTTGAAGGCTGGAGTCAATGCTCTGGACTCTACAAATGAATCCTTGGAACCTAAAATTCAATCTTAGGGCACTAAACAATGTATTTGGAAAAATGAGATGAATGTTCGACCCAAAAAATGAGCACGTTGAGCATAAAAATCATAGGTCAAGCGTAAAAATGAGGGTTTGAAGCCTAAGAATGAGAGTTTGGTGCATAAATAAGAGGCTTTCAAGGCTGGAGTCAATGCTCTGGACTCTACAAATGAATCCTTGGAACCTAAAATTCAAGCTTTGGACACTAAATGATGGCTTTGGAGCAAGGACATGAGGGTTCGTTTCAAAAAATGAGCGTGTCGAGCATAAAACTCATAATTTGAGCATAACAATGAGGGAATGAACCCTAAGAATGCAAGTTTGGTGCATAAATAAGAGGCTTTGAAGGCTGGAGTCAATGCTCTGGACTCTACAAACGAAGCCTTGGAACCTAAAATTCAAGCTTTGTCCCTTAAAGAATGTGTTTGGAGCAAGGAGATGAGGGTTCGACCCAAAAAATGAGCACGTCCAGCATAAAACTCATAATTTGACTATAACAATGAGGGTTTGAAGCCTAAGAATGAGAGTTTGGTGCATAAATAAGAGGCTTTCAAGGCTGGAGTCAATGCTCTGGACTCTACAAACGAAGCCTTGGAACCTAAAATTCAAGCTTTGTCCCCTAAAGAATGTGTTTGGAGCAAGGACATGAGGGTTCGACCCAAAAAATGAGTATGTCGGGCATGAAAATGATAAGTCAAGCCTAAAATGAGGGATTGAACCCTGAGATTGCAAGTTTGGTGCATAAATAAGAGGCTTTCAAGCCTGGAGTCAATGCTCTGGACTCTACAAATGAATCCTTGGAACCTAAAATTCAAGCTTAGGGCACTAAACAATGTATTTGGAGCAAGGACATGAGGGTTCGACCCAAAAAATGAGCACGTCTAGCATAAAAATCATAAGTCAAGCGTAAAAATGAGGGTTTGAAGCCTAAGAATGAGAGTTTGGTGCATAAATAAGAGGCTTTCAAGGCTGGAGTCAATGCTCTGGACTCTACAAACGAAGCCTTGGAACCTAAAATTCAAGCTTTGTCCCTTAAAGAATGTGTTTGGAGCAAGGAGATGAGGGTGCGACCCAAAAAATGAGCGTGTCGAGCATAAAACTCATAATTCGAGCATAACAATGAGTGATTGAACCCTAAGAATGAGAGTTTGGTGCATAAATAAGAGGCTTTGAAGGCTGGAGTCAATGCTCTGGACTCTACAAATGAATCCTTGGAACCTAAAATTCAATCTTAGGGCACTAAACAATGTATTTGGAAAAATGAGATGAATGTTCGACCCAAAAAATGAGCACGTTGAGCATAAAAATCATAAGTCAAGTGTAAAAATGAGGGTTTGAAGCCTAAGAATGAGAGTTTGGTGGATAAATATGAGGCTTTCAAGGCTGGAGTCAATGCTCTGGACTCTACAAACGAAGCCTTGGAACCTAAAATTCAAGCTTTGGACACTAAATGATGGCTTTGGAGCAAGGACATGAGGGTTCGTTTCAAAAAATGAGCGTGTCGAGCATAAAACTCATAATTTGAGCATAACAATGAGGGAATGAACCCTAAGAATGAGAGTTTGGTGCATAAATAAGAGGCTTTGAAGGCTGGAGTCAATGCTCTGGACTCTACAAACGAAGCCTTGGAACCTAAAATTCAAGCTTTGTCCCTTAAAGAATGTGTTTGGAGCAAGGAGATGAGGGTTCGACCCAAAAAATGAGCATGTCCAGCATAAAACTCATAATTTGAGTATAACAATGAGGGTTTGAATCCTAAGAATGAGAGTTTGGTGCATAAATAAGAGGCTTTGAAGGCTGGAGTCAATGCTCTGGACTCTACAAACGAACCCTTGGAACCTAAAATTCAAGCTTTGTCCCCTAAAGAATGTGTTTGGAGCAAGGACATGAGGGTTCGACCCAAAAAATGAGTATGTCGGGCATGAAAATAATAAGTCAAGCCTAAAATGAGGGATTGAACCCTGAGATTGCAAGTTTGGTGCATAAATAAGAGGCTTTCAAGCCTGGAGTCAATGCTCTGGACTCTACAAATGAATCCTTGGAACCTAAAATTCAAGCTTAGGGCACTAAACAATGTATTTGGAGCAAGGACATGAGGGTTCGACCCAAAAAATGAGCACGTCTAGCATAAAAATCATAAGTCAAGCGTAAAAATGAGGGTTTGAAGCCTAAGAATGAGAGTTTGGTGCATAAATAAGAGGCTTTCAAGGCTGGAGTCAATGCTCTGGACTCTACACACGAAGCCTTGGAACCTAAAATTCAAGCTTTGTCCCTTAAAGAAAGTGTTTGGAGCAAGGAGATGAGGGTGCGACCCAAAAAATGAGCGTGTCAAGCATAAAACTCATAATTCGAGCATAACAATGAGGGATTGAACCCTAAGAATGAGAGTTTGGTGCATAAATAAGAGGCTTTGAAGGCTGGAGTCAATGCTCTGGACTCTACAAATGAATCCTTGGAACCTAAAATTCAAGCTTTGTCCCCTAAACGATGTATTTGGACCAAGGAGATGAGGGTTCGACCCAAAAAATGAGCATGTCGAGCATAAAAATGATAATTCAAGGCAAAAATGAGGGATTGAACCCTAAGAATGCAAGTTTGGTGCATAAATAAGAGGCTTTGAAGGCTGCAGTCAATGCTCTGGACTCTACAAATGAATCCTTGGAACCTAAAATTCAATCTTAGGGCACTAAACAATGTATTTGGAAAAATGAGATGAATGTTCGACCCAAAAAATGAGCACGTTGAGCATAAAAATCATAGGTCAAGCGTAAAAATGAGGGTTTGAAGCCTAAGAATGAGATTTTGGTGCATAAATAAGAGGCTTTCAAGGCTGGAGTCAATGCTCTGGACTCTACAAACGAAGCCTTGGAACCTAAAATTCAAGCTTTGGACACTAAATGATGGCTTTGGAGCAAGGACATGAGGGTTCGTTTCAAAAAATGAGCGTGTCGAGCATAAAACTCATAATTTGAGCACAACAATGAGGGAATGAACCCTAAGAATGAGAGTTTGGTGCATAAATAAGAGGCTTTGAAGGCTGGAGTCAATGCTCTGGACTCTACAAACGAAGCCTTGAAACCTAAAATTCAAGCTTTGTCCCCTAAAGAATGTGTTTGGAGCAAGGAGATGAGGGTTCGACCCAAAAAATGAGCACGTCCAGCATAAAACTCATAATTTGAGTATAACAATGAGGGTTTGAAGCCTAAGAATGAGAGTTTGGTGCATAAATAAGAGGCTTTCAAGGCTGGAGTCAATGCTCTGGACTCTACAAACGAAGCCTTGGAACCTAAAATTCAAGCTTTGTCCCCTAAAGAATGTGTTTGGAGCAAGGACATGAGGGTTCGACCCAAAAAATGAGTATGTCGGGCATGAAAATAATAAGTCAAGCCTAAAATGAGGGATTGAACCCTAAGATTGCAAGTTTGGTGCATAAATAAGAGGCTTTCAAGGCTGGAGTCAATGCTCTGGACTCTACAAATGAATCCTTGGAACCTAAAATTCAAGCTTTGTCCCCTAAACGATGTATTTGGAGCAAGGACATGAGGGTTCGACCCAAAAAATGAGCACGTCGAGCATAAAAATCATAAGTCAAGCGTAAAAATGAGGGTTTGAAGCCTAAGAATGAGAGTTTGGTGCATAAATAAGAGGCTTTCAAGGCTGGAGTCAATGCTCTGGACTCTACACACGAAGCCTTGGAACCTAAAATTCAAGCTTTGTCCCTTAAAGAAAGTGTTTGGAGCAAGGAGATGAGGGTGCGACCCAAAAAATGAGCGTGTCAAGCATAAAACTCATAATTCGAGCATAACAATGAGGGATTGAACCCTAAGAATGAGAGTTTGGTGCATAAATAAGAGGCTTTGAAGGCTGGAGTCAATGCTCTGGACTCTACAAATGAATCCTTGGAACCTAAAATTCAAGCTTTGTCCCCTAAACGATGTATTTGGACCAAGGAGATGAGGGTTCGACCCAAAAAATGAGCATGTCGAGCATAAAAATGATAATTCAAGGCAAAAATGAGGGATTGAACCCTAAGAATGCAAGTTTGGTGCATAAATAAGAGGCTTTGAAGGCTGGAGTCAATGCTCTGGACTCTACAAATGAATCCTTGGAACCTAAAATTCAATCTTAGGGCACTAAACAATGTATTTGGAAAAATGAGATGAATGTTCGACCCAAAAAATGAGCACGTTGAGCATAAAAATCATAGGTCAAGCGTAAAAATGAGGGTTTGAAGCCTAAGAATGAGATTTTGGTGCATAAATAAGAGGCTTTCAAGGCTGGAGTCAATGCTCTGGACTCTACAAACGAAGCCTTGGAACCTAAAATTCAAGCTTTGGACACTAAATGATGGCTTTGGAGCAAGGACATGAGGGTTCGTTTCAAAAAATGAGCGTGTCGAGCATAAAACTCATAATTTGAGCACAACAATGAGGGAATGAACCCTAAGAATGAGAGTTTGGTGCAT
Organism: Strix occidentalis; assembly: GCA_030819815.1. NCBI lineage: Eukaryota > Metazoa > Chordata > Aves > Strigiformes > Strigidae > Strix > Strix occidentalis. The sequence continues at coordinate 305,399 of JASWHU010000133.1, read as the reverse complement.
AAATAAGAGGCTTTGAAGGCTGGAGTCAATGCTCTGGACTCTACAAACGAAGCCTTGAAACCTAAAATTCAAGCTTTGTCCCCTAAAGAATGTGTTTGGAGCAAGGAGATGAGGGTTCGACCCAAAAAATGAGCACGTCCAGCATAAAACTCATAATTTGAGTATAACAATGAGGGTTTGAAGCCTAAGAATGAGAGTTTGGTGCATAAATAAGAGGCTTTCAAGGCTGGAGTCAATGCTCTGGACTCTACAAACGAAGCCTTGGAACCTAAAATTCAAGCTTTGTCCCCTAAAGAATGTGTTTGGAGCAAGGACATGAGGGTTCGACCCAAAAAATGAGTATGTCGGGCATGAAAATAATAAGTCAAGCCTAAAATGAGGGATTGAACCCTAAGATTGCAAGTTTGGTGCATAAATAAGAGGCTTTCAAGGCTGGAGTCAATGCTCTGGACTCTACAAATGAATCCTTGGAACCTAAAATTCAAGCTTTGTCCCCTAAACGATGTATTTGGAGCAAGGACATGAGGGTTCGACCCAAAAAATGAGCACGTCGAGCATAAAAATCATAGAGCATAACAATGAGGGTTTGAACCCTAAGAATGAGAGTTTGGTGCATAAATAAGAGGCTTTGAAGGCTGGAGTCAATGCTCTGGACTCTACAAACGAAGCCTTGGAACCTAAAATTCAAGCTTTGTCCCCTAAAGAATGTGTTTGGAGCAAGGACATGAGGGTTCGACCCAAAAAATGAATATGTCGGGCATGAAAATAATAAGTCAAGCCTAAAATGAGGGATTGAACCCTGAGATTGCAAGTTTGGTGCATAAATAAGAGGCTTTCAAGCCTGGAGTCAATGCTCTGGACTCTACAAATGAATCCTTGGAACCTAAAATTCAAGCTTAGGGCACTAAACAATGTATTTGGAAAAATGAGATGAATGTTCGACCCAAAAAATGAGCACGTTGAGCATAAAAATCATAGGTCAAGCGTAAAAATGAGGGTTTGAAGCCTAAGAATGAGAGTTTGGTGCATAAATAAGAGGCTTTCAAGGCTGGAGTCAATGCTCTGGACTCTACAAACGAAGCCTTGGAACCTAAAATTCAAGCTTTGTCCCTTAAAGAATGTGTTTGGAGCAAGGAGATGAGGGTGCCACCCAAAAAATGAGCGTGTCGAGCATAAAACTCATAATTCGAGCATAACAATGAGTGATTGAACCCTAAGAATGAGAGTTTGGTGCATAAATAAGAGGCTTTGAAGGCTGGAGTCAATGCTCTGGACTCTACAAATGAATCCTTGGAACCTAAAATTCAATCTTAGGGCACTAAACAATGTATTTGGAAAAATGAGATGAATGTTCGACCCAAAAAATGAGCACGTTGAGCATAAAAATCATAAGTCAAGTGTAAAAATGAGGGTTTGAAGCCTAAGAATGAGAGTTTGGTGGATAAATATGAGGCTTTCAAGGCTGGAGTCAATGCTCTGGACTCTACAAACGAAGCCTTGGAACCTAAAATTCAAGCTTTGGACACTAAATGATGGCTTTGGAGCAAGGACATGAGGGTTCGTTTCAAAAAATGAGCGTGTCGAGCATAAAACTCATAATTTGAGCATAACAATGAGGGAATGAACCCTAAGAATGAGAGTTTGGTGCATAAATAAGAGGCTTTGAAGGCTGGAGTCAATGCTCTGGACTCTACAAACGAAGCCTTGGAACCTAAAATTCAAGCTTTGTCCCTTAAAGAATGTGTTTGGAGCAAGGAGATGAGGGTTCGACCCAAAAAATGAGCATGTCCAGCATAAAACTCATAATTTGAGTATAACAATGAGGGTTTGAATCCTAAGAATGAGAGTTTGGTGCATAAATAAGAGGCTTTGAAGGCTGGAGTCAATGCTCTGGACTCTACAAACGAACCCTTGGAACCTAAAATTCAAGCTTTGTCCCCTAAAGAATGTGTTTGGAGCAAGGACATGAGGGTTCGACCCAAAAAATGAGTATGTCGGGCATGAAAATAATAAGTCAAGCCTAAAATGAGGGATTGAACCCTGAGATTGCAAGTTTGGTGCATAAATAAGAGGCTTTCAAGCCTGGAGTCAATGCTCTGGACTCTACAAATGAATCCTTGGAACCTAAAATTCAAGCTTAGGGCACTAAACAATGTATTTGGAGCAAGGACATGAGGGTTCGACCCAAAAAATGAGCACGTCTAGCATAAAAATCATAAGTCAAGCGTAAAAATGAGGGTTTGAAGCCTAAGAATGAGAGTTTGGTGCATAAATAAGAGGCTTTCAAGGCTGGAGTCAATGCTCTGGACTCTACACACGAAGCCTTGGAACCTAAAATTCAAGCTTTGTCCCTTAAAGAAAGTGTTTGGAGCAAGGAGATGAGGGAGCGACCCAATAAATGAGCGTGTCAAGCATAAAACTCATAATTCGAGCATAACAATGAGGGATTGAACCCTAAGAATGAGAGTTTGGTGCATAAATAAGAGGCTTTGAAGGCTGGAGTCAATGCTCTGGACTCTACAAATGAATCCTTGGAACCTAAAATTCAAGCTTTGTCCCCTAAACGATGTATTTGGACCAAGGAGATGAGGGTTCGACCCAAAAAATGAGCATGTCCAGCATAAAACTCATAATTTGAGTATAACAATGAGGGTTTGAATCCTAAGAATGAGAGTTTGGTGCATAAATAAGAGGCTTTGAAGGCTGGAGTCAATGCTCTGGACTCTACAAACGAACCCTTGGAACCTAAAATTCAAGCTTTGTCCCCTAAAGAATGTGTTTGGAGCAAGGACATGAGGGTTCGACCCAAAAAATGAGTATGTCGGGCATGAAAATAATAAGTCAAGCCTAAAATGAGGGATTGAACCCTGAGATTGCAAGTTTGGTGCATAAATAAGAGGCTTTCAAGCCTGGAGTCAATGCTCTGGACTCTACAAATGAATCCTTGGAACCTAAAATTCAAGCTTAGGGCACTAAACAATGTATTTGGAGCAAGGACATGAGGGTTCGACCCAAAAAATGAGCACGTCTAGCATAAAAATCATAAGTCAAGCGTAAAAATGAGGGTTTGAAGCCTAAGAATGAGAGTTTGGTGCATAAATAAGAGGCTTTCAAGGCTGGAGTCAATGCTCTGGACTCTACACACGAAGCCTTGGAACCTAAAATTCAAGCTTTGTCCCTTAAAGAAAGTGTTTGGAGCAAGGAGATGAGGGTGCGACCCAAAAAATGAGCGTGTCAAGCATAAAACTCATAATTCGAGCATAACAATGAGGGATTGAACCCTAAGAATGAGAGTTTGGTGCATAAATAAGAGGCTTTGAAGGCTGGAGTCAATGCTCTGGACTCTACAAATGAATCCTTGGAACCTAAAATTCAAGCTTTGTCCCCTAAACGATGTATTTGGACCAAGGAGATGAGGGTTCGACCCAAAAAATGAGCATGTCGAGCATAAAAATGATAATTCAAGGCAAAAATGAGGGATTGAACCCTAAGAATGCAAGTTTGGTGCATAAATAAGAGGCTTTGAAGGCTGGAGTCAATGCTCTGGACTCTACAAATGAATCCTTGGAACCTAAAATTCAATCTTAGGGCACTAAACAATGTATTTGGAAAAATGAGATGAATGTTCGACCCAAAAAATGAGCACGTTGAGCATAAAAATCATAGGTCAAGCGTAAAAATGAGGGTTTGAAGCCTAAGAATGAGATTTTGGTGCATAAATAAGAGGCTTTCAAGGCTGGAGTCAATGCTCTGGACTCTACAAACGAAGCCTTGGAACCTAAAATTCAAGCTTTGGACACTAAATGATGGCTTTGGAGCAAGGACATGAGGGTTCGTTTCAAAAAATGAGCGTGTCGAGCATAAAACTCATAATTTGAGCACAACAATGAGGGAATGAACCCTAAGAATGAGAGTTTGGTGCATAAATAAGAGGCTTTGAAGGCTGGAGTCAATGCTCTGGACTCTACAAACGAAGCCTTGAAACCTAAAATTCAAGCTTTGTCCCCTAAAGAATGTGTTTGGAGCAAGGAGATGAGGGTTCGACCCAAAAAATGAGCACGTCCAGCATAAAACTCATAATTTGAGTATAACAATGAGGGTTTGAAGCCTAAGAATGAGAGTTTGGTGCATAAATAAGAGGCTTTCAAGGCTGGAGTCAATGCTCTGGACTCTACAAACGAAGCCTTGGAACCTAAAATTCAAGCTTTGTCCCCTAAAGAATGTGTTTGGAGCAAGGACATGAGGGTTCGAGCCAAAAAATGAGTATGTCGGGCATGAAAATAATAAGTCAAGCCTAAAATGAGGGATTGAACCCTAAGATTGCAAGTTTGGTGCATAAATAAGAGGCTTTCAAGGCTGGAGTCAATGCTCTGGACTCTACAAATGAATCCTTGGAACCTAAAATTCAAGCTTTGTCCCCTAAACGATGTATTTGGAGCAAGGACATGAGGGTTCGACCCAAAAAATGAGCACGTCGAGCATAAAAATCATAGAGCATAACAATGAGGGTTTGAACCCTAAGAATGAGAGTTTGGTGCATAAATAAGAGGCTTTGAAGGCTGGAGTCAATGCTCTGGACTCTACAAACGAAGCCTTGGAACCTAAAATTCAAGCTTTGTCCCCTAAAGAATGTGTTTGGAGCAAGGACATGAGGGTTCGACCCAAAAAATGAATATGTCGGGCATGAAAATAATAAGTCAAGCCTAAAATGAGGGATTGAACCCTGAGATTGCAAGTTTGGTGCATAAATAAGAGGCTTTCAAGCCTGGAGTCAATGCTCTGGACTCTACAAATGAATCCTTGGAACCTAAAATTCAAGCTTAGGGCACTAAACAATGTATTTGGAAAAATGAGATGAATGTTCGACCCAAAAAATGAGCACGTTGAGCATAAAAATCATAGGTCAAGCGTAAAAATGAGGGTTTGAAGCCTAAGAATGAGAGTTTGGTGCATAAATAAGAGGCTTTCAAGGCTGGAGTCAATGCTCTGGACTCTACAAATGAATCCTTGGAACCTAAAATTCAAGCTTTGGACACTAAATGATGGCTTTGGAGCAAGGACATGAGGGTTCGTTTCAAAAAATGAGCGTGTCGAGCATAAAACTCATAATTTGAGCATAACAATGAGGGAATGAACCCTAAGAATGCAAGTTTGGTGCATAAATAAGAGGCTTTGAAGGCTGGAGTCAATGCTCTGGACTCTACAAACGAAGCCTTGGAACCTAAAATTCAAGCTTTGTCCCTTAAAGAATGTGTTTGGAGCAAGGAGATGAGGGTTCGACCCAAAAAATGAGCACGTCCAGCATAAAACTCATAATTTGAGTATAACAATGAGGGTTTGAAGCCTAAGAATGAGAGTTTGGTGCATAAATAAGAGGCTTTCAAGGCTGGAGTCAATGCTCTGGACTCTACAAACGAAGCCTTGGAACCTAAAATTCAAGCTTTGTCCCCTAAAGAATGTGTTTGGAGCAAGGACATGAGGGTTCGACCCAAAAAATGAGTATGTCGGGCATGAAAATGATAAGTCAAGCCTAAAATGAGGGATTGAACCCTGAGATTGCAAGTTTGGTGCATAAATAAGAGGCTTTCAAGCCTGGAGTCAATGCTCTGGACTCTACAAATGAATCCTTGGAACCTAAAATTCAAGCTTTGTCCCCTAAAGAATGTGTTTGGAGCAAGGACATGAGGGTTCGACCCAAAAAATGAGCACGTCTAGCATAAAAATCATAAGTCAAGCGTAAAAATGAGGGTTTGAAGCCTAAGAATGAGAGTTTGGTGCATAAATAAGAGGCTTTCAAGGCTGGAGTCAATGCTCTGGACTCTACAAACGAAGCCTTGGAACCTAAAATTCAAGCTTTGTCCCTTAAAGAATGTGTTTGGAGCAAGGAGATGAGGGTTCGACCCAAAAAATGAGCACGTCCAGCATAAAACTCATAATTTGAGTATAACAATGAGGGTTTGAAGCCTAAGAATGAGAGTTTGGTGCATAAATAAGAGGCTTTCAAGGCTGGAGTCAATGCTCTGGACTCTACAAACGAAGCCTTGGAACCTAAAATTCAAGCTTTGTCCCCTAAAGAATGTGTTTGGAGCAAGGACATGAGGGTTCGACCCAAAAAATGAGTATGTCGGGCATGAAAATAATAAGTCAAGCCTAAAATGAGGGATTGAACCCTAAGATTGCAAGTTTGGTGCATAAATAAGAGGCTTTCAAGGCTGGAGTCAATGCTCTGGACTCTACAAATGAATCCTTGGAACCTAAAATTCAAGCTTTGTCCCCTAAACGATGTATTTGGAGCAAGGACATGAGGGTTCGACCCAAAAAATGAGCACGTCCAGCATAAAAATCATAGAGCATAACAATGAGGGTTTGAACCCTAAGAATGAGAGTTTGGTGCATAAATAAGAGGCTTTGAAGGCTGGAGTCAATGCTCTGGACTCTACAAACGAAGCCTTGGAACCTAAAATTCAAGCTTTGTCCCCTAAAGAATGTGTTTGGAGCAAGGACATGAGGGTTCGACCCAAAAAATGAATATGTCGGGCATGAAAATAATAAGTCAAGCCTAAAATGAGGGATTGAACCCTGAGATTGCAAGTTTGGTGCATAAATAAGAGGCTTTCAAGCCTGGAGTCAATGCTCTGGACTCTACAAATGAATCCTTGGAACCTAAAATTCAAGCTTAGGGCACTAAACAATGTATTTGGAGCAAGGACATGAGGGTTCGACCCAAAAAATGAGCACGTCTAGCATAAAAATCATAAGTCAAGCGTAAAAATGAGGGTTTGAAGCCTAAGAATGAGAGTTTGGTGCATAAATAAGAGGCTTTCAAGGCTGGAGTCAATGCTCTGGACTCTACAAACGAAGCCTTGGAACCTAAAATTCAAGCTTTGTCCCTTAAAGAATGTGTTTGGAGCAAGGAGATGAGGGTGTGACCCAAAAAATGAGCGTGTCGAGCATAAAACTCATAATTCGAGCATAACAATGAGGGATTGAACCCTAAGAATGAGAGTTTGGTGCATAAATAAGAGGCTTTGAAGGCTGGAGTCAATGCTCTGGACTCTACAAATGAATCCTTGGAACCTAAAATTCAATCTTAGGGCACTAAACAATGTATTTGGAAAAATGAGATGAATGTTCGACCCAAAAAATGAGCACGTTGAGCATAAAAATCATAGGTCAAGCGTAAAAATGAGGGTTTGAAGCCTAAGAATGAGAGTTTGGTGCATAAATAAGAGGCTTTCAAGGCTGGAGTCAATGCTCTGGACTCTACAAATGAATCCTTGGAACCTAAAATTCAAGCTTTGGACACTAAATGATGGCTTTGGAGCAAGGACATGAGGGTTCGTTTCAAAAAATGAGCGTGTCGAGCATAAAACTCATAATTTGAGCATAACAATGAGGGAATGAACCCTAAGAATGCAAGTTTGGTGCATAAATAAGAGGCTTTGAAGGCTGGAGTCAATGCTCTGGACTCTACAAACGAAGCCTTGGAACCTAAAATTCAAGCTTTGTCCCTTAAAGAATGTGTTTGGAGCAAGGAGATGAGGGTTCGACCCAAAAAATGAGCACGTCCAGCATAAAACTCATAATTTGAGTATAACAATGAGGGTTTGAAGCCTAAGAATGAGAGTTTGGTGCATAAATAAGAGGCTTTCAAGGCTGGAGTCAATGCTCTGGACTCTACAAACGAAGCCTTGGAACCTAAAATTCAAGCTTAGGGCACTAAATGATGGCTTTGGAGCAAGGACATGAGGGTTCGTTTCAAAAAATGAGCGTGTCGAGCATAAAACTCATAATTTGAGCATAACAATGAGGGAATGAACCCTAAGAATGAGAGTTTGGTGCATAAATATGAGGCTTTCAAGGCTGGAGTCAATGCTCTGGACTCTACAAACGAAGCCTTGGAACCTAAAATTCAAGCTTTGTCCCTTAAAGAATGTGTTTGGAGCAAGGAGATGAGGGTTCGACCCAAAAAATGAGCACGTCCAGCATAAAACTCATAATTTGAGTATAACAATGAGGGTTTGAAGCCTAAGAATGAGAGTTTGGTGCATAAATAAGAGGCTTTCAAGGCTGGAGTCAATGCTCTGGACTCTACAAACGAAGCCTTGGAACCTAAAATTCAAGCTTTGTCCCCTAAAGAATGTGTTTGGAGCAAGGACATGAGGGTTCGACCCAAAAAATGAATATGTCGGACATGAAAATAATAAGTCAAGCCTAAAATGAGGGATTGAACCCTGAGATTGCAAGTTTGGTGCATAAATAAGAGGCTTTCAAGCCTGGAGTCAATGCTCTGGACTCTACAAATGAATCCTTGGAACCTAAAATTCAAGCTTAGGGCACTAAACGATGTATTTGGAGCAAGGACATGAGGGTTCGACCCAAAAAATGAGCACGTCTAGCATAAAAATCATAAGTCAAGCGTAAAAATGAGGGTTTGAAGCCTAAGAATGAGAGTTTGGTGCATAAATAAGAGGCTTTCAAGGCTGGAGTCAATGCTCTGGACTCTACAAACGAAGCCTTGGAACCTAAAATTCAAGCTTTGTCCCTTAAAGAATGTGTTTGGAGCAAGGAGATGAGGGTGTGACCCAAAAAATGAGCGTGTCGAGCATAAAACTCATAATTCGAGCATAACAATGAGGGATTGAACCCTAAGAATGAGAGTTTGGTGCATAAATAAGAGGCTTTGAAGGCTGGAGTCAATGCTCTGGACTCTACAAACGAAGCCTTGGAACCTAAAATTCAAGCTTTGTCCCTTAAAGAATGTGTTTGGAGCAAGGAGATGAGGGTTCGACCCAAAAAATGAGCACGTCCAGCATAAAACTCATAATTTGACTATAACAATGAGGGTTTGAAGCCTAAGAATGAGAGTTTGGTGCATAAATAAGAGGCTTTGAAGGCTGGAGTCAATGCTCTGGACTCTACAAACGAAGCCTTGGAACCTAAAATTCAAGCTTTGTCCCCTAAAGAATGTGTTTGGAGCAAGGACATGAGGGTTCGACCCAAAAAATGAGCACGTCTAGCATAAAAATCATAAGTCAAGCGTAAAAATGAGGGTTTGAAGCCTAAGAATGAGAGTTTGGTGCATAAATAAGAGGCTTTCAAGGCTGGAGTCAATGCTCTGGACTCTACAAACGAAGCCTTGGAACCTAAAATTCAAGCTTTGTCCCTTAAAGAATGTGTTTGGAGCAAGGAGATGAGGGTTCGACCCAAAAAATGAGCACGTCCAGCATAAAACTCATAATTTGAGTATAACAATGAGGGTTTGAAGCCTAAGAATGAGAGTTTGGTGCATAAATAAGAGGCTTTCAAGGCTGGAGTCAATGCTCTGGACTCTACAAACGAAGCCTTGGAACCTAAAATTCAAGCTTTGTCCCCTAAAGAATGTGTTTGGAGCAAGGACATGAGGGTTCGACCCAAAAAATGAGTATGTCGGGCATGAAAATAATAAGTCAAGCCTAAAATGAGGGATTGAACCCTAAGATTGCAAGTTTGGTGCATAAATAAGAGGCTTTCAAGGCTGGAGTCAATGCTCTGGACTCTACAAATGAATCCTTGGAACCTAAAATTCAAGCTTTGTCCCCTAAACGATGTATTTGGAGCAAGGACATGAGGGTTCGACCCAAAAAATGAGCACGTCCAGCATAAAAATCATAGAGCATAACAATGAGGGTTTGAACCCTAAGAATGAGAGTTTGGTGCATAAATAAGAGGCTTTGAAGGCTGGAGTCAATGCTCTGGACTCTACAAACGAAGCCTTGGAACCTAAAATTCAAGCTTTGTCCCCTAAAGAATGTGTTTGGAGCAAGGACATGAGGGTTCGACCCAAAAAATGAATATGTCGGGCATGAAAATAATAAGTCAAGCCTAAAATGAGGGATTGAACCCTGAGATTGCAAGTTTGGTGCATAAATAAGAGGCTTTCAAGCCTGGAGTCAATGCTCTGGACTCTACAAATGAATCCTTGGAACCTAAAATTCAAGCTTAGGGCACTAAACAATGTATTTGGAGCAAGGAGATGAGGGTTCGACCCAAAAAATGAGCACGTCTAGCATAAAAATCATAAGTCAAGCGTAAAAATGAGGGTTTGAAGCCTAAGAATGAGAGTTTGGTGCATAAATAAGAGGCTTTCAAGGCTGGAGTCAATGCTCTGGACTCTACAAACGAAGCCTTGGAACCTAAAATTCAAGCTTTGTCCCTTAAAGAATGTGTTTGGAGCAAGGAGATGAGGGTGTGACCCAAAAAATGAGCGTGTCGAGCATAAAACTCATAATTCGAGCATAACAATGAGGGATTGAACCCTAAGAATGAGAGTTTGGTGCATAAATAAGAGGCTTTCAAGGCTGGAGTCAATGCTCTGGACTCTACAAACGAAGCCTTGGAACCTAAAATTCAAGCTTTGTCCCCTAAAGAATGTGTTTGGAGCAAGGACATGAGGGTTCGACCCAAAAAATGAGTATGTCGGGCATGAAAATAATAAGTCAAGCCTAAAATGAGGGATTGAACCCTAAGATTGCAAGTTTGGTGCATAAATAAGAGGCTTTCAAGGCTGGAGTCAATGCTCTGGACTCTACAAATGAATCCTTGGAACCTAAAATTCAAGCTTTGTCCCCTAAACGATGTATTTGGAGCAAGGACATGAGGGTTCGACCCAAAAAATGAGCACGTCCAGCATAAAAATCATAGAGCATAACAATGAGGGTTTGAACCCTAAGAATGAGAGTTTGGTGCATAAATAAGAGGCTTTGAAGGCTGGAGTCAATGCTCTGGACTCTACAAACGAAGCCTTGGAACCTAAAATTCAAGCTTTGTCCCCTAAAGAATGTGTTTGGAGCAAGGACATGAGGGTTCGACCCAAAAAATGAATATGTCGGGCATGAAAATAATAAGTCAAGCCTAAAATGAGGGATTGAACCCTGAGATTGCAAGTTTGGTGCATAAATAAGAGGCTTTCAAGCCTGGAGTCAATGCTCTGGACTCTACAAATGAATCCTTGGAACCTAAAATTCAAGCTTAGGGCACTAAACAATGTATTTGGAGCAAGGACATGAGGGTTCGACCCAAAAAATGAGCACGTCTAGCATAAAAATCATAAGTCAAGCGTAAAAATGAGGGTTTGAAGCCTAAGAATGAGAGTTTGGTGCATAAATAAGAGGCTTTCAAGGCTGGAGTCAATGCTCTGGACTCTACAAACGAAGCCTTGGAACCTAAAATTCAAGCTTTGTCCCTTAAAGAATGTGTTTGGAGCAAGGAGATGAGGGTGTGACCCAAAAAATGAGCGTGTCGAGCATAAAACTCATAATTCGAGCATAACAATGAGGGATTGAACCCTAAGAATGAGAGTTTGGTGCATAAATAAGAGGCTTTGAAGGCTGGAGTCAATGCTCTGGACTCTACAAATGAATCCTTGGAACCTAAAATTCAATCTTAGGGCACTAAACAATGTATTTGGAAAAATGAGATGAATGTTCGACCCAAAAAATGAGCACGTTGAGCATAAAAATCATAGGTCAAGCGTAAAAATGAGGGTTTGAAGCCTAAGAATGAGAGTTTGGTGCATAAATAAGAGGCTTTCAAGGCTGGAGTCAATGCTCTGGACTCTACAAATGAATCCTTGGAACCTAAAATTCAAGCTTTGGACACTAAATGATGGCTTTGGAGCAAGGACATGAGGGTTCGTTTCAAAAAATGAGCGTGTCGAGCATAAAACTCATAATTTGAGCATAACAATGAGGGAATGAACCCTAAGAATGCAAGTTTGGTGCATAAATAAGAGGCTTTGAAGGCTGGAGTCAATGCTCTGGACTCTACAAACGAAGCCTTGGAACCTAAAATTCAAGCTTTGTCCCTTAAAGAATGTGTTTGGAGCAAGGAGATGAGGGTTCGACCCAAAAAATGAGCACGTCCAGCATAAAACTCATAATTTGAGTATAACAATGAGGGTTTGAAGCCTAAGAATGAGAGTTTGGTGCATAAATAAGAGGCTTTCAAGGCTGGAGTCAATGCTCTGGACTCTACAAACGAAGCCTTGGAACCTAAAATTCAAGCTTAGGGCACTAAATGATGGCTTTGGAGCAAGGACATGAGGGTTCGTTTCAAAAAATGAGCGTGTCGAGCATAAAACTCATAATTTGAGCATAACAATGAGGGAATGAACCCTAAGAATGAGAGTTTGGTGCATAAATATGAGGCTTTCAAGGCTGGAGTCAATGCTCTGGACTCTACAAACGAAGCCTTGGAACCTAAAATTCAAGCTTTGTCCCTTAAAGAATGTGTTTGGAGCAAGGAGATGAGGGTTCGACCCAAAAAATGAGCACGTCCAGCATAAAACTCATAATTTGAGTATAACAATGAGGGTTTGAAGCCTAAGAATGAGAGTTTGGTGCATAAATAAGAGGCTTTCAAGGCTGGAGTCAATGCTCTGGACTCTACAAACGAAGCCTTGGAACCTAAAATTCAAGCTTTGTCCCCTAAAGAATGTGTTTGGAGCAAGGACATGAGGGTTCGACCCAAAAAATGAATATGTCGGACATGAAAATAATAAGTCAAGCCTAAAATGAGGGATTGAACCCTGAGATTGCAAGTTTGGTGCATAAATAAGAGGCTTTCAAGCCTGGAGTCAATGCTCTGGACTCTACAAATGAATCCTTGGAACCTAAAATTCAAGCTTAGGGCACTAAACAATGTATTTGGAGCAAGGACATGAGGGTTCGACCCAAAAAATGAGCACGTCTAGCATAAAAATCATAAGTCAAGCGTAAAAATGAGGGTTTGAAGCCTAAGAATGAGAGTTTGGTGCATAAATAAGAGGCTTTCAAGGCTGGAGTCAATGCTCTGGACTCTACAAACGAAGCCTTGGAACCTAAAATTCAAGCTTTGTCCCTTAAAGAATGTGTTTGGAGCAAGGAGATGAGGGTGTGACCCAAAAAATGAGCGTGTCGAGCATAAAACTCATAATTCGAGCATAACAATGAGGGATTGAACCCTAAGAATGAGAGTTTGGTGCATAAATAAGAGGCTTTGAAGGCTGGAGTCAATGCTCTGGACTCTACAAACGAAGCCTTGGAACCTAAAATTCAAGCTTTGTCCCTTAAAGAATGTGTTTGGAGCAAGGAGATGAGGGTTCGACCCAAAAAATGAGCACGTCCAGCATAAAACTCATAATTTGACTATAACAATGAGGGTTTGAAGCCTAAGAATGAGAGTTTGGTGCATAAATAAGAGGCTTTCAAGGCTGGAGTCAATGCTCTGGACTCTACAAACGAAGCCTTGGAACCTAAAATTCAAGCTTTGTCCCCTAAAGAATGTGTTTGGAGCAAGGACATGAGGGTTCGACCCAAAAAATGAGCACGTCTAGCATAAAAATCATAAGTCAAGCGTAAAAATGAGGGTTTGAAGCCTAAGAATGAGAGTTTGGTGCATAAATAAGAGGCTTTCAAGGCTGGAGTCAATGCTCTGGACTCTACAAACGAAGCCTTGGAACCTAAAATTCAAGCTTTGTCCCTTAAAGAATGTGTTTGGAGCAAGGAGATGAGGGTTCGACCCAAAAAATGAGCACGTCCAGCATAAAACTCATAATTTGAGTATAACAATGAGGGTTTGAAGCCTAAGAATGAGAGTTTGGTGCATAAATAAGAGGCTTTCAAGGCTGGAGTCAATGCTCTGGACTCTACAAACGAAGCCTTGGAACCTAAAATTCAAGCTTTGTCCCCTAAAGAATGTGTTTGGAGCAAGGACATGAGGGTTCGACCCAAAAAATGAGTATGTCGGGCATGAAAATAATAAGTCAAGCCTAAAATGAGGGATTGAACCCTAAGATTGCAAGTTTGGTGCATAAATAAGAGGCTTTCAAGGCTGGAGTCAATGCTCTGGACTCTACAAATGAATCCTTGGAACCTAAAATTCAAGCTTTGTCCCCTAAACGATGTATTTGGAGCAAGGACATGAGGGTTCGACCCAAAAAATGAGCACGTCCAGCATAAAAATCATAGAGCATAACAATGAGGGTTTGAACCCTAAGAATGAGAGTTTGGTGCATAAATAAGAGGCTTTGAAGGCTGGAGTCAATGCTCTGGACTCTACAAACGAAGCCTTGGAACCTAAAATTCAAGCTTTGTCCCCTAAAGAATGTGTTTGGAGCAAGGACATGAGGGTTCGACCCAAAAAATGAATATGTCGGGCATGAAAATAATAAGTCAAGCCTAAAATGAGGGATTGAACCCTGAGATTGCAAGTTTGGTGCATAAATAAGAGGCTTTCAAGCCTGGAGTCAATGCTCTGGACTCTACAAATGAATCCTTGGAACCTAAAATTCAAGCTTAGGGCACTAAACAATGTATTTGGAGCAAGGACATGAGGGTTCGACCCAAAAAATGAGCACGTCTAGCATAAAAATCATAAGTCAAGCGTAAAAATGAGGGTTTGAAGCCTAAGAATGAGAGTTTGGTGCATAAATAAGAGGCTTTCAAGGCTGGAGTCAATGCTCTGGACTCTACAAACGAAGCCTTGGAACCTAAAATTCAAGCTTTGTCCCTTAAAGAATGTGTTTGGAGCAAGGAGATGAGGGTGTGACCCAAAAAATGAGCGTGTCGAGCATAAAACTCATAATTCGAGCATAACAATGAGGGATTGAACCCTAAGAATGAGAGTTTGGTGCATAAATAAGAGGCTTTGAAGGCTGGAGTCAATGCTCTGGACTCTACAAATGAATCCTTGGAACCTAAAATTCAATCTTAGGGCACTAAACAATGTATTTGGAACAATGAGATGAATGTTCGACGCAAAAAATGAGCACGTTGAGCATAAAAATCATAGGTCAAGCGTAAAAATGAGGGTTTGAAGCCTAAGAATGAGAGTTTGGTGCATAAATAAGAGGCTTTCAAGGCTGGAGTCAATGCTCTGGACTCTACAAATGAATCCTTGGAACCTAAAATTCAAGCTTTGGACACTAAATGATGGCTTTGGAGCAAGGACATGAGGGTTCGTTTCAAAAAATGAGCGTGTCGAGCATAAAACTCATAATTTGAGCATAACAATGAGGGAATGAACCCTAAGAATGCAAGTTTGGTGCATAAATAAGAGGCTTTGAAGGCTGGAGTCAATGCTCTGGACTCTACAAACGAAGCCTTGGAACCTAAAATTCAAGCTTTGTCCCTTAAAGAATGTGTTTGGAGCAAGGAGATGAGGGTTCGACCCAAAAAATGAGCACGTCCAGCATAAAACTCATAATTTGAGTATAACAATGAGGGTTTGAAGCCTAAGAATGAGAGTTTGGTGCATAAATAAGAGGCTTTCAAGGCTGGAGTCAATGCTCTGGACTCTACAAACGAAGCCTTGGAACCTAAAATTCAAGCTTAGGGCACTAAATGATGGCTTTGGAGCAAGGACATGAGGGTTCGTTTCAAAAAATGAGCGTGTCGAGCATAAAACTCATAATTTGAGCATAACAATGAGGGAATGAACCCTAAGAATGAGAGTTTGGTGCATAAATATGAGGCTTTCAAGGCTGGAGTCAATGCTCTGGACTCTACAAACGAAGCCTTGGAACCTAAAATTCAAGCTTTGTCCCTTAAAGAATGTGTTTGGAGCAAGGAGATGAGGGTTCGACCCAAAAAATGAGCACGTCCAGCATAAAACTCATAATTTGAGTATAACAATGAGGGTTTGAAGCCTAAGAATGAGAGTTTGGTGCATAAATAAGAGGCTTTCAAGGCTGGAGTCAATGCTCTGGACTCTACAAACGAAGCCTTGGAACCTAAAATTCAAGCTTTGTCCCCTAAAGAATGTGTTTGGAGCAAGGACATGAGGGTTCGACCCAAAAAATGAATATGTCGGACATGAAAATAATAAGTCAAGCCTAAAATGAGGGATTGAACCCTGAGATTGCAAGTTTGGTGCATAAATAAGAGGCTTTCAAGCCTGGAGTCAATGCTCTGGACTCTACAAATGAATCCTTGGAACCTAAAATTCAAGCTTAGGGCACTAAACAATGTATTTGGAGCAAGGACATGAGGGTTCGACCCAAAAAATGAGCACGTCTAGCATAAAAATCATAAGTCAAGCGTAAAAATGAGGGTTTGAAGCCTAAGAATGAGAGTTTGGTGCATAAATAAGAGGCTTTCAAGGCTGGAGTCAATGCTCTGGACTCTACAAACGAAGCCTTGGAACCTAAAATTCAAGCTTTGTCCCTTAAAGAATGTGTTTGGAGCAAGGAGATGAGGGTGTGACCCAAAAAATGAGCGTGTCGAGCATAAAACTCATAATTCGAGCATAACAATGAGGGATTGAACCCTAAGAATGAGAGTTTGGTGCATAAATAAGAGGCTTTGAAGGCTGGAGTCAATGCTCTGGACTCTACAAATGAATCCTTGGAACCTAAAATTCAATCTTAGGGCACTAAACAATGTATTTGGAAAAATGAGATGAATGTTCGACCCAAAAAATGAGCACGTTGAGCATAAAAATCATAAGTCAAGTGTAAAAATGAGGGTTTGAAGCCTAAGAATGAGAGTTTGGTGCATAAATAAGAGGCTTTCAAGGCTGGAGTCAATGCTCTGGACTCTACAAATGAATCCTTGGAACCTAAAATTCAAGCTTTGGACACTAAATGATGGCTTTGGAGCAAGGACATGAGGGTTCGTTTCAAAAAATGAGCGTGTCGAGCATAAAACTCATAATTTGAGCATAACAATGAGGGAATGAACCCTAAGAATGAGAGTTTGGTGCATAAATAAGAGGCTTTGAAGGCTGGAGTCAATGCTCTGGACTCTACAAACGAAGCCTTGGAACCTAAAATTCAAGCTTTGTCCCTTAAAGAATGTGTTTGGAGCAAGGAGATGAGGGTTCGACCCAAAAAATGAGCACGTCCAGCATAAAACTCATAATTTGACTATAACAATGAGGGTTTGAAGCCTAAGAATGAGAGTTTGGTGCATAAATAAGAGGCTTTCAAGGCTGGAGTCAATGCTCTGGACTCTACAAACGAAGCCTTGGAACCTAAAATTCAAGCTTTGTCCCCTAAAGAATGTGTTTGGAGCAAGGACATGAGGGTTCGACCCAAAAAATGAGTATGTCGGGCATGAAAATGATAAGTCAAGCCTAAAATGAGGGATTGAACCCTGAGATTGCAAGTTTGGTGCATAAATAAGAGGCTTTCAAGCCTGGAGTCAATGCTCTGGACTCTACAAATGAATCCTTGGAACCTAAAATTCAAGCTTTGTCCCCTAAAGAATGTGTTTGGAGCAAGGACATGAGGGTTCGACCCAAAAAATGAGCACGTCTAGCATAAAAATCATAGGTCAAGCGTAAAAATGAGGGTTTGAAGCCTAAGAATGAGAGTTTGGTGCATAAATAAGAGGCTTTCAAGGCTGGAGTCAATGCTCTGGACTCTACAAACGAAGCCTTGGAACCTAAAATTCAAGCTTTGTCCCTTAAAGAATGTGTTTGGAGCAAGGAGATGAGGGTTCGACCCAAAAAATGAGCACGTCCAGCATAAAACTCATAATTTGAGTATAACAATGAGGGTTTGAAGCCTAAGAATGAGAGTTTGGTGCATAAATAAGAGGCTTTCAAGGCTGGAGTCAATGCTCTGGACTCTACAAACGAAGCCTTGGAACCTAAAATTCAAGCTTTGTCCCCTAAAGAATGTGTTTGGAGCAAGGACATGAGGGTTCGACCCAAAAAATGAGTATGTCGGGCATGAAAATAATAAGTCAAGCCTAAAATGAGGGATTGAACCCTAAGATTGCAAGTTTGGTGCATAAATAAGAGGCTTTCAAGGCTGGAGTCAATGCTCTGGACTCTACAAATGAATCCTTGGAACCTAAAATTCAAGCTTTGTCCCCTAAACGATGTATTTGGAGCAAGGACATGAGGGTTCGACCCAAAAAATGAGCACGTCGAGCATAAAAATCATAGAGCATAACAATGAGGGTTTGAACCCTAAGAATGAGAGTTTGGTGCATAAATAAGAGGCTTTGAAGGCTGGAGTCAATGCTCTGGACTCTACAAACGAAGCCTTGGAACCTAAAATTCAAGCTTTGTCCCCTAAAGAATGTGTTTGGAGCAAGGACATGAGGGTTCGACCCAAAAAATGAATATGTCGGGCATGAAAATAATAAGTCAAGCCTAAAATGAGGGATTGAACCCTGAGATTGCAAGTTTGGTGCATAAATAAGAGGCTTTCAAGCCTGGAGTCAATGCTCTGGACTCTACAAATGAATCCTTGGAACCTAAAATTCAAGCTTAGGGCACTAAACAATGTATTTGGAGCAAGGACATGAGGGTTCGACCCAAAAAATGAGCACGTCTAGCATAAAAATCATAAGTCAAGCGTAAAAATGAGGGTTTGAAGCCTAAGAATGAGAGTTTGGTGCATAAATAAGAGGCTTTCAAGGCTGGAGTCAATGCTCTGGACTCTACAAACGAAGCCTTGGAACCTAAAATTCAAGCTTTGTCCCTTAAAGAATGTGTTTGGAGCAAGGAGATGAGGGTGTGACCCAAAAAATGAGCGTGTCGAGCATAAAACTCATAATTCGAGCATAACAATGAGGGATTGAACCCTAAGAATGAGAGTTTGGTGCATAAATAAGAGGCTTTGAAGGCTGGAGTCAATGCTCTGGACTCTACAAATGAATCCTTGGAACCTAAAATTCAAGCTTAGGGCACTAAACAATGTATTTGGAAAAATGAGATGAATGTTCGACCCAAAAAATGAGCACGTCTAGCATAAAAATCATAGGTCAAGCGTAAAAATGAGGGTTTGAAGCCTAAGAATGAGAGTTTGGTGCATAAATAAGAGGCTTTCAAGGCTGGAGTCAATGCTCTGGACTCTACAAATGAATCCTTGGAACCTAAAATTCAAGCTTTGGACACTAAATGATGGCTTTGGAGCAAGGACATGAGGGTTCGTTTCAAAAAATGAGCGTGTCGAGCATAAAACTCATAATTTGAGCATAACAATGAGGGAATGAACCCTAAGAATGCAAGTTTGGTGCATAAATAAGAGGCTTTGAAGGCTGGAGTCAATGCTCTGGACTCTACAAACGAAGCCTTGGAACCTAAAATTCAAGCTTTGTCCCTTAAAGAATGTGTTTGGAGCAAGGAGATGAGGGTTCGACCCAAAAAATGAGCACGTCCAGCATAAAACTCATAATTTGAGTATAACAATGAGGGTTTGAAGCCTAAGAATGAGAGTTTGGTGCATAAATAAGAGGCTTTCAAGGCTGGAGTCAATGCTCTGGACTCTACAAACGAAGCCTTGGAACCTAAAATTCAAGCTTTGTCCCCTAAAGAATGTGTTTGGAGCAAGGACATGAGGGTTCGACCCAAAAAATGAGTATGTCGGGCATGAAAATGATAAGTCAAGCCTAAAATGAGGGATTGAACCCTGAGATTGCAAGTTTGGTGCATAAATAAGAGGCTTTCAAGCCTGGAGTCAATGCTCTGGACTCTACAAATGAATCCTTGGAACCTAAAATTCAAGCTTAGGGCACTAAACAATGTATTTGGAGCAAGGACATGAGGGTTCGACCCAAAAAATGAGCACGTCTAGCATAAAAATCATAAGTCAAGCGTAAAAATGAGGGTTTGAAGCCTAAGAATGAGAGTTTGGTGCATAAATAAGAGGCTTTCAAGGCTGGAGTCAATGCTCTGGACTCTACAAACGAAGCCTTGGAACCTAAAATTCAAGCTTTGTCCCTTAAAGAATGTGTTTGGAGCAAGGAGATGAGGGTGCGACCCAAAAAATGAGCGTGTCGAGCATAAAACTCATAATTCGAGCATAACAATGAGTGATTGAACCCTAAGAATGAGAGTTTGGTGCATAAATAAGAGGCTTTGAAGGCTGGAGTCAATGCTCTGGACTCTACAAATGAATCCTTGGAACCTAAAATTCAATCTTAGGGCACTAAACAATGTATTTGGAAAAATGAGATGAATGTTCGACCCAAAAAATGAGCACGTTGAGCATAAAAATCATAAGTCAAGTGTAAAAATGAGGGTTTGAAGCCTAAGAATGAGAGTTTGGTGGATAAATATGAGGCTTTCAAGGCTGGAGTCAATGCTCTGGACTCTACAAACGAAGCCTTGGAACCTAAAATTCAAGCTTTGGACACTAAATGATGGCTTTGGAGCAAGGACATGAGGGTTCGTTTCAAAAAATGAGCGTGTCGAGCATAAAACTCATAATTTGAGCATAACAATGAGGGAATGAACCCTAAGAATGAGAGTTTGGTGCATAAATAAGAGGCTTTGAAGGCTGGAGTCAATGCTCTGGACTCTACAAACGAAGCCTTGGAACCTAAAATTCAAGCTTTGTCCCTTAAAGAATGTGTTTGGAGCAAGGAGATGAGGGTTCGACCCAAAAAATGAGCATGTCCAGCATAAAACTCATAATTTGAGTATAACAATGAGGGTTTGAATCCTAAGAATGAGAGTTTGGTGCATAAATAAGAGGCTTTGAAGGCTGGAGTCAATGCTCTGGACTCTACAAACGAACCCTTGGAACCTAAAATTCAAGCTTTGTCCCCTAAAGAATGTGTTTGGAGCAAGGACATGAGGGTTCGACCCAAAAAATGAGTATGTCGGGCATGAAAATAATAAGTCAAGCCTAAAATGAGGGATTGAACCCTGAGATTGCAAGTTTGGTGCATAAATAAGAGGCTTTCAAGCCTGGAGTCAATGCTCTGGACTCTACAAATGAATCCTTGGAACCTAAAATTCAAGCTTAGGGCACTAAACAATGTATTTGGAGCAAGGACATGAGGGTTCGACCCAAAAAATGAGCACGTCTAGCATAAAAATCATAAGTCAAGCGTAAAAATGAGGGTTTGAAGCCTAAGAATGAGAGTTTGGTGCATAAATAAGAGGCTTTCAAGGCTGGAGTCAATGCTCTGGACTCTACACACGAAGCCTTGGAACCTAAAATTCAAGCTTTGTCCCTTAAAGAAAGTGTTTGGAGCAAGGAGATGAGGGTGCGACCCAAAAAATGAGCGTGTCAAGCATAAAACTCATAATTCGAGCATAACAATGAGGGATTGAACCCTAAGAATGAGAGTTTGGTGCATAAATAAGAGGCTTTGAAGGCTGGAGTCAATGCTCTGGACTCTACAAATGAATCCTTGGAACCTAAAATTCAAGCTTTGTCCCCTAAACGATGTATTTGGACCAAGGAGATGAGGGTTCGACCCAAAAAATGAGCATGTCGAGCATAAAAATGATAATTCAAGGCAAAAATGAGGGATTGAACCCTAAGAATGCAAGTTTGGTGCATAAATAAGAGGCTTTGAAGGCTGGAGTCAATGCTCTGGACTCTACAAATGAATCCTTGGAACCTAAAATTCAATCTTAGGGCACTAAACAATGTATTTGGAAAAATGAGATGAATGTTCGACCCAAAAAATGAGCACGTTGAGCATAAAAATCATAGGTCAAGCGTAAAAATGAGGGTTTGAAGCCTAAGAATGAGATTTTGGTGCATAAATAAGAGGCTTTCAAGGCTGGAGTCAATGCTCTGGACTCTACAAACGAAGCCTTGGAACCTAAAATTCAAGCTTTGGACACTAAATGATGGCTTTGGAGCAAGGACATGAGGGTTCGTTTCAAAAAATGAGCGTGTCGAGCATAAAACTCATAATTTGAGCACAACAATGAGGGAATGAACCCTAAGAATGAGAGTTTGGTGCATAAATAAGAGGCTTTGAAGGCTGGAGTCAATGCTCTGGACTCTACAAACGAAGCCTTGAAACCTAAAATTCAAGCTTTGTCCCCTAAAGAATGTGTTTGGAGCAAGGAGATGAGGGTTCGACCCAAAAAATGAGCATGTCGAACATGAAAATGATAAGTCAAGCCTAAAATGAGGGATTGAACCCTAAGATTGCAAGTTTGGTGCATAAATAAGAGGCTTTCAAGCCTGGAGTCAATGCTCTGGACTCTACAAATGAATCCTTGGAACCTAAAATTCAAGCTTAGGGCACTAAACAATGTATTTGGAACAATGAGATGAATGTTTGACCCAAAAAATGAGCACGTTGAGCATAAAAATCATAAGTCAAGTGTAAAAATGAGGGTTTGAAGCCTAAGAATGAGAGTTTGGTGGATAAATAAGAGGCTTTGAAGGCTGGAGTCAATGCTCTGGACTCTACAAACGAAGCCTTGGAACCTAAAATTCAAGCTTTGTCCCTTAAAGAATGTGTTTGGAGCAAGGAGATGAGGGTTCGACCGGAAAAATGAGCACGTCCAGCATAAAACTCATAATTTGAGCATAACAATGAGAGTTTGAAGCCTAAGAATGAGAGTTTGGTGCATAAATAAGAGGCTTTCAAGGCTGGAGTCAATGCTCTGGACTCTACAAACGAAGCCTTGGAACCTAAAATTCAAGCTTTGGACACTAAATGATGGCTTTGGAGCAAGGACATGAGGGTTCGTTTCAAAAAATGAGCGTGTCGAGCATAAAACTCATAATTTGAGCATAACAATGAGGGAATGAACCCTAAGAATGAGAGTTTGGTGCATAAATAAGAGGCTTTCAAGGCTGGAGTCAATGCTCTGGACTCTACAAACGAAGCCTTGGAACCTAAAATTCAAGCTTTGTCCCCTAAAGAATGTGTTTGGAGCAAGGACATGAGGGTTCGACCCAAAAAATGAGTATGTCGGGCATGAAAATAATAAGTCAAGCGTAAAAATGAGGGTTTGAAGCCTAAGAATGAGAGTTTGGTGCATAAATAAGAGGCTTTCAAGCCTGGAGTCAATGCTCTGGACTCTACAAACGAAGCCTTGGAACCTAAAATTCAAGCTTTGGACACTAAATGATGGCTTTGGAGCAAGGACATGAGGGTTCGTTTCAAAAAATGAGCGTGTCGAGCATAAAACTCATAATTTGAGCACAACAATGAGGGAATGAACCCTAAGAATGAGAGTTTGGTGCATAAATAAGAGGCTTTGAAGGCTGGAGTCAATGCTCTGGACTCTACAAACGAAGCCTTGAAACCTAAAATTCAAGCTTTGTCCCCTAAAGAATGTGTTTGGAGCAAGGAGATGAGGGTTCGACCCAAAAAATGAGCATGTCGAACATGAAAATGATAAGTCAAGCCTAAAATGAGGGATTGAACCCTAAGATTGCAAGTTTGGTGCATAAATAAGAGGCTTTCAAGCCTGGAGTCAATGCTCTGGACTCTACAAATGAACCCTTGGAACCTAAAATTCAAGCTTAGGGCACTAAACAATGTATTTGGAACAATGAGATGAATGTTTGACCCAAAAAATGAGCACGTTGAGCATAAAAATCATAAGTCAAGTGTAAAAATGAGGGTTTGAAGCCTAAGAATGAGAGTTTGGTGGATAAATATGAGGCTTTCAAGGCTGGAGTAAATGCTCTGGACTCTACAAACGAAGCCTTGGAACCTAAAATTCAAGCTTTGTCCCTTAAAGAATGTGTTTGGAGCAAGGAGATGAGGGTTCGACCGAAAAAATGAGCACGTCCAGCATAAAACTCATAATTTGAGTATAACAATGAGAGTTTGAAGCCTAAGAATGAGAGTTTGGTGCATAAATAAGAGGCTTTCAAGGCTGGAGTCAATGCTCTGGACTCTACAAACGAAGCCTTGGAACCTAAAATTCTAGCTTTGTCCCCTAAAGAATGTGTTAGGAGCAAGGACATGAGGGTTCGACCCAAAAAATGAGTATGTCGGGCATGAAAATAATAAGTCAAGCCTAAAATGAGGGATTGAACCCTAAGATTGCAAGTTTGGTGCATAAATAAGAGGCTTTCAAGCCTGGAGTCAATGCTCTGGACTCTACAAATGAATCCTTGGAACCTAAAATTCAAGCTTAGGGCACTAAACAATGTATTTGGAGCAAGGACATGAGGGTTCGACCCAAAAAATGAGCACGTCTAGCATAAAAATCATAAGTCAAGCGTAAAAATGAGGGTTTGAAGCCTAAGAATGAGAGTTTGGTGCATAAATAAGAGGCTTTCAAGCCTGGAGTCAATGCTCTGGACTCTACAAATGAATCCTTGGAACCTAAAATTCAAGCTTAGGGCACTAAACAATGTATTTGGAGCAAGGACATGAGGGTTCGACCCAAAAAATGAGCACGTCTAGCATAAAAATCATAAGTCAAGCGTAAAAATGAAGGTTTGAAGCCTAAGAATGAGAGTTTGGTGCATAAATAAGAGGCTTTCAAGGCTGGAGTCAATGCTCTGGACTCTACAAACGAAGCCTTGGAACCTAAAATTCAAGCTTTGTCCCTTAAAGAATGTGTTTGGAGCAAGGAGATGAGGGTGCGACCCAAAAAATGAGCGTGTCGAGCATAAAACTCATAATTCTAGCATAACAATGAGGGATTGAACCCTAAGAATGAGAGTTTGGTGCATAAATAAGAGGCTTTGAAGGCTGGAGTCAATGCTCTGGACTCTACAAATGAATCCTTGGAACCTAAAATTCAAGCTTTGTCCCCTAAACGATGTATTTGGAGCAAGGAGATGACCGTTCGACCCAAAAAATGAGCATGTCGAGCATAAAAATGATAATTCAAGGCAAAAATGAGGGATTGAACCCTAAGAATGCAAGTTTGGTGCATAAATAATAGGCTTTGAAGGCTGGAGTCAATGCTCTGGACTCTACAAATGAATCCTTGGAACCTAAAATTCAATCTTAGGGCACTAAACAATGTATTTGGAACAATGAGATGAATGTTCGACCCAAAAAATGAGCACGTTGAGCATAAAAATCATAGGTCAAGCGTAAAAATGAGGGTTTGAAGCCTAAGAATGAGATTTTGGTGCATAAATAAGAGGCTTTCAAGGCTGGAGTCAATGCTCTGGACTCTACAAACGAAGCCTTGGAACCTAAAATTCAAGCTTTGGACACTAAATGATGGCTTTGGAGCAAGGACATGAGGGTTCGTTTCAAAAAATGAGCGTGTCGAGCATAAAACTCATAATTTGAGCATAACAATGAGGGAATGAACCCTAAGAATGAGAGTTTGGTGCATAAATAAGAGGCTTTGAAGGCTGGAGTCAATGCTCTGGACTCTACAAACGAAGCCTTGGAACCTAAAATTCAAGCTTTGGACACTAAATGATGGCTTTGGAGCAAGGACATGAGGGTTCGACCCAAAAAATGAGTATGTCGGGCATGAAAATAATAAGTCAAGCGTAAAAATGAGGGTTTGAAGCCTAAGAATGAGAGTTTGGTGCATAAATAAGAGGCTTTCAAGCCTGGAGTCAATGCTCTGGACTCTACAAATGAATCCTTGGAACCTAAAATTCAAGCTTAGGGCACTAAACAATGTATTTGGAGCAAGGACATGAGGGTTCGACCCAAAAAATGAGCACGTCTAGCATAAAAATCTTAAGTCAAGCGTAAAAATGAGGGTTTGAACCCTAAGATTGCAAGTTTGGTGCATAAATAAGAGGCTTTCAAGGCTGGAGTCAATGCTCTGGACTCTACAAACGAAGCCTTGGAACCTAAAATTCAAGCTTTGTCCCTTAAAGAATGTGTTTGGAGCAAGGAGATGAGGGTGCGACCCAAAAAATGAGCGTGTCGAGCATAAAACTCATAATTCGAGCATAACAATGAGGGATTGAACCCTAAGAATGAGAGTTTGGTGCATAAATAAGAGGCTTTGAAGGCTGGAGTCAATGCTCTGGACTCTACAAATGAATCCTTGGAACCTAAAATTCAAGCTTAGGGCACTAAACAATGTATTTGGAGCAAGGAGATGACCGTTCGACCCAGAAAATGAGCATGTCGAGCATAAAAATGATAATTCAATGCAAAAATGAGGGATTGAACCCTAAGAATGCAAGTTTGGTGCATAAATAAGAGGCTTTGAAGGCTGGAGTCAATGCTCTGGACTCTACAAATGAATCCTTGGAACCTAAAATTCAATCTTAGGGCACTAAACAATGTATTTGGAACAATGAGATGAATGTTTGACCCAAAAAATGAGCACGTTGAGCATAAAAATCATAGGTCAAGCGTAAAAATGAGGGTTTGAAGCCTAAGAACGAGATTTTGGTGCATAAATAAGAGGCTTTCAAGGCTGGAGTCAATGCTCTGGACTCTACAAACGAAGCCTTGGAACCTAAAATTCAAGCTTTGTCCCTTAAAGAATGTGTTTGGAGCAAGGAGATGAGGGTTCGACCCAAAAAATGAGCATGTGGGGCATGAAAACGATAAGTCAAGCCTAAAATGAGGGATTGAACCCTAAGAATGAGAGTTTGGTGCATAAATAAGAGGCTTTGAAGGCTGGAGTCAATGCTCTGGACTCTACAAACGAAGCCTTGGAACCTAAAATTCAAGCTTTGTCCCCTAAAGAATGTGTTTGGAGCAAGGAGATGAGGGTTCGACCCAAAAAATGAGCATGTCGAACATGAAAATGATAAGTCAAGCCTAAAATGAGGGATTGAACCCTAAGATTGCAAGTTTGGTGCATAAATAAGAGGCTTTCAAGCCTGGAGTCAATGCTCTGGACTCTACAAATGAATCCTTGGAACCTAAAATTCAAGCTTAGGGCACTAAACAATGTATTTGGAACAATGAGATGAATGTTTGACCCAAAAAATGAGCACGTTGAGCATAAAAATCATAAGTCAAGTGTAAAAATGAGGGTTTGAAGCCTAAGAATGAGAGTTTGGTGGATAAATATGAGGCTTTCAAGGCTGGAGTCAATGCTCTGGACTCTACAAACGAAGCCTTGGAACCTAAAATTCAAGCTTTGTCCCTTAAAGAATGTGTTTGGAGCAAGGAGATGAGGGTTCGACCGAAAAAATGAGCACGTCCAGCATAAAACTCATAATTTGAGTATAACAATGAGAGTTTGAACCCTAAGAATGAGAGTTTGCTGCATAAATAAGAGGCTTTCAAGGCTGGAGTCAATGCTCTGGACTCTACAAACGAAGCCTTGGAACCTAAAATTCAAGCTTTGGACACTAAATGATGGCTTTGGAGCAAGGACATGAGGGTTCGACCCAAAAAATGAGTATGTCGGGCATGAAAATAATAAGTCAAGCGTAAAAATGAGGGTTTGAAGCCTAAGAATGAGAGTTTGGTGCATAAATAAGAGGCTTTCAAGCCTGGAGTCAATGCTCTGGACTCTACAAATGAATCCTTGGAACCTAAAATTCAAGCTTAGGGCACTAAACAATGTATTTGGAGCAAGGACATGAGGGTTCGACCCAAAAAATGAGCACGTCTAGCATAAAAATCTTAAGTCAAGCGTAAAAATGAGGGTTTGAAGCCTAAGAATGAGAGTTTGGTGCATAAATAAGAGGCTTTCAAGGCTGGAGTCAATGCTCTGGACTCTACAAACGAAGCCTTGGAACCTAAAATTCAAGCTTTGTCCCTTAAAGAATGTGTTTGGAGCAAGGAGATGAGGGTGCGACCCAAAAAATGAGCGTGTCGAGCATAAAACTCATAATTCGAGCATAACAATGAGGGATTGAACCCTAAGAATGAGAGTTTGGTGCATAAATAAGAGGCTTTGAAGGCTGGAGTCAATGCTCTGGACTCTACAAATGAATCCTTGGAACCTAAAATTCAAGCTTAGGGCACTAAACAATGTATTTGGAGCAAGGAGATGACCGTTCGACCCAGAAAATGAGCATGTCGAGCATAAAAATGATAATTCAATGCAAAAATGAGGGATTGAACCCTAAGAATGCAAGTTTGGTGCATAAATAAGAGGCTTTGAAGGCTGGAGTCAATGCTCTGGACTCTACAAATGAATCCTTGGAACCTAAAATTCAATCTTAGGGCACTAAACAATGTATTTGGAACAATGAGATGAATGTTTGACCCAAAAAATGAGCACGTTGAGCATAAAAATCATAGGTCAAGCGTAAAAATGAGGGTTTGAAGCCTAAGAACGAGATTTTGGTGCATAAATAAGAGGCTTTCAAGGCTGGAGTCAATGCTCTGGACTCTACAAACGAAGCCTTGGAACCTAAAATTCAAGCTTTGTCCCTTAAAGAATGTGTTTGGAGCAAGGAGATGAGGGTTCGACCCAAAAAATGAGCATGTCGGGCATGAAAACGATAAGTCAAGCCTAAAATGAGGGATTGAACCCTAAGAATGAGAGTTTGGTGCATAAATAAGAGGCTTTGAAGGCTGGAGTCAATGCTCTGGACTCTACAAACGAAGCCTTGAAACCTAAAATTCAAGCTTTGTCTCGTAAACGATATATTTGGAGCAAGGACATGAGGGTTCGACCCAAAAAATGAGCATGTCGAACATGAAAATGATAAGTCAAGCCTAAAATGAGGGATTGAACCCTAAGATTGCAAGTTTGGTGCATAAATAAGAGGCTTTCAGGCCTGGAGTCAATGCTCTGGACTCTACAAATGAATCCTTGGAACCTAAAATTCAAGCTTAGGGCACTAAACAATGTATTTGGAACAATGAGATGAATGTTTGACCCAAAAAATGAGCACGTCTAGCATAAAAATCATAAGTCAAGCGTAAAAATGAGGGTTTGAAGCCTAAGAATGAGAGTTTGGTGGATAAATATGAGGCTTTCAAGGCTGGAGTCAATGCTCTGGACTCTACAAACGAAGCCTTGGAACCTAAAATTCAAGCTTTGTCCCTTAAAGAATGTGTTTGGAGCAAGGAGATGAGGGTTCGACCCAAAAAATGAGCATGTCGGGCATGAAAACGATAAGTCACGCCTAAAATGAGGGATTGAACCCTAAGAATGAGAGTTTGGTGCATAAATAAGAGGCTTTGAAGGCTGGAGTCAATGCTCTGGACTCTACAAACGAAGCCTTGGAACCTAAAATTCAAGCTTTGTCCCCTAAAGAATGTGTTTGGAGCAAGGAGATGAGGGTTCGACCCAAAAAATGAGCATGTCGAACATGAAAATGATAAGTCAAGCCTAAAATGAGGGATTGAACCCTAAGATTGCAAGTTTGGTGCATAAATAAGAGGCTTTCAAGCCTGGAGTCAATGCTCTGGACTCTACAAATGAATCCTTGGAACCTAAAATTCAAGCTTAGGGCACTAAACAATGTATTTGGAACAATGAGATGAATGTTTGACCCAAAAAATGAGCACGTTGAGCATAAAAATCTTAAGTCAAGTGTAAAAATGAGGGTTTGAAGCCTAAGAATGAGAGTTTGGTGGATAAATATGAGGCTTTCAAGGCTGGAGTCAATGCTCTGGACTCTACAAACGAAGCCTTGGAACCTAAAATTCAAGCTTTGTCCCTTAAAGAATGTGTTTGGAGCAAGGAGATGAGGGTGCGACCCAAAAAATGAGCGTGTCGAGCATAAAACTCATAATTCGAGCATAACAATGAGGGATTGAACCCTAAGAATGAGAGTTTGGTGCATAAATAAGAGGCTTTGAAGGCTGGAGTCAATGCTCTGGACTCTACAAATGAATCCTTGGAACCTAAAATTCAAGCTTTGTCCCCTAAACGATGTATTTGGAGCAAGGAGATGACCGTGCGACCCAAAAAATGAGCATGTCGAGCATAAAAATAATAATTCAAGGCAAACATGAGGGATTGAACCCTAAGAATGCAAGTTTGGTGCATAAATAAGAGGCTTTGAAGGCTGGAGTCAATGCTCTGGACTCTACAAATGAATCCTTGGAACCTAAAATTCAATCTTAGGGCACTAAACAATGTATTTGGAACAATGAGATGAATGTTCGACCCAAAAAATGAGCACGTCGAGCATAAAAATCATAAGTCAAGCGTAAAAATGAGGGTTTGAAGCCTAAGAATGAGAGTTTGGTGCATAAATAAGAGGCTTTCAAGGCTGGAGTCAATGCTCTGGACTCTACAAACGAAGCCTTGGAACCTAAAATTCAAGCTTTGTCCCTTAAAGAATGTGTTTGGAGCAAGGAGATGAGGGTTCGACCCAAAAAATGAGCATGTCGGGCATGAAAACGATAAGTCACGCCTAAAATGAGGGATTGAACCCTAAGAATGAGAGTTTGGTGCATAAATAAGAGGCTTTCAAGGCTGGAGTCAATGCTCTGGACTCTACAAACGAAGCCTTGGAACCTAAAATTCAAGCTTTGTCCCCTAAAGAATGTGTTTGGAGCAAGGACATGAGGGTTCGACCCAGAAAATGAGCATGTCGAACATGAAAATGATAAGTCAAGCCTAAAATGAGGGATTGAACCCTAAGATTGCAAGTTTGGTGCATAAATAAGAGGCTTTCAAGCCTGGAGTCAATGCTCTGGACTCTACAAATGAATCCTTGGAACCTAAAATTCAAGCTTAGGGCACTAAACAATGTATTTGGAACAATGAGATGAATGTTTGACCCAAAAAATGAGCACGTTGAGCATAAAAATCATAAGTCAAGTGTAAAAATGAGGGTTTGAAGCCTAAGAATGAGAGTTTGGTGGATAAATATGAGGCTTTCAAGGCTGGAGTCAATGCTCTGGACTCTACAAACGAAGCCTTGGAACCTAAAATTCAAGCTTTGTCCCTTAAAGAATGAGTTTGGAGCAAGGAGATGAGGGTTCGACCCAAAAAATGAGCATGTCGGGCATGAAAATGATAAGTCAAGCCTAAAATGAGGGATTGAACCCTAAGAATGAGAGTTTGGTGCATAAATAAGAGGCTTTGAAGGCTGGAGTCAATGCTCTGGACTCTACAAACGAAGCCTTGGAACCTAAAATTCAAGCTTTGTCCCCTAAAGAATGTGTTTGGAGCAAGGAGATGAGGGTTCGACCCAAAAAATGAGCATGTCGAACATGAAAATGATAAGTCAAGCCTAAAATGAGGGATTGAACCCTAAGATTGCAAGTTTGGTGCATAAATAAGAGGCTTTCAAGCCTGGAGTCAATGCTCTGGACTCTACAAATGAATCCTTGGAACCTAAAATTCAAGCTTAGGGCACTAAACAATGTATTTGGAACAATGAGATGAATGTTCGACCCAAAAAATGAGCACGTTGAGCATAAAAATCATAGGTCAAGCGTAAAAATGAGGGTTTGAAGCCTAAGAATGAGATTTTGGTGCATAAATAAGAGGCTTTCAAGGCTGGAGTCAATGCTCTGGACTCTACAAACGAAGCCTTGGAACCTAAAATTCAAGCTTTGGACACTAAATGATGGCTTTGGAGCAAGGACATGAGGGTTCGTTTCAAAAAATGAGCGTGTCGAGCATAAAACTCATAATTTGAGCATAACAATGAGGGAATGAACCCTAAGAATGAGAGTTTGGTGCATAAATAAGAGGCTTTGAAGGCTGGAGTCAATGCTCTGGACTCTACAAACGAACCCTTGGAACCTAAAATTCAAGCTTTGTCCCCTAAAGAATGTGTTTGGAGCAAGGACATGAGGGTTCGACCCAAAAAATGAGCATGTCGAACATGAAAATGATAAGTCAAGCCTAAAATGAGGGATTGAACCCTAAGATTGCAAGTTTGGTGCATAAATAAGAGGCTTTCAGGCCTGGAGTCAATGCTCTGGACTCTACAAATGAATCCTTGGAACCTAAAATTCAAGCTTAGGGCACTAAACAATGTATTTGGAACAATGAGATGAATGTTTGACCCAAAAAATGAGCACGTTGAGCATAAAAATCATAAGTCAAGTGTAAAAATGAGGGTTTGAAGCCTAAGAATGAGAGTTTGGTGGATAAATATGAGGCTTTCAAGGCTGGAGTCAATGCTCTGGACTCTACAAACGAAGCCTTGGAACCTAAAATTCAAGCTTTGTCCCTTAAAGAATGTGTTTGGAGCAAGGAGATGAGGGTTCGACCCAAAAAATGAGGACGTCCAGCATAAAACTCATAATTTGAGTATAACAATGAGAGTTTGAAGCCTAAGAATGAGAGTTTGGTGCATAAATAAGAGGCTTTCAAGGCCGGAGTCAATGCTCTGGACTCTACAAACGAAGCCTTGGAACCTAAAATTCTAGCTTTGTCCCCTAAAGAATGTGTTTGGAGCAAGGACATGAGGGTTCGACCCAAAAAATGAGTATGTCGGGCATGAAAATAATAAGTCAAGCGTAAAAATGAGGGTTTGAAGCCTAAGAATGAGAGTTTGGTGCATAAATAAGAGGCTTTCAAGCCTGGAGTCAATGCTCTGGACTCTACAAATGAATCCTTGGAACCTAAAATTCAAGCTTAGGGCACTAAACAATGTATTTGGAGCAAGGACATGAGGGTTCGACCCAAAAAATGAGCACGTTGAGCATAAAAATCATAAGTCAAGCGTAAAAATGAGGGTTTGAAGCCTAAGAATGAGAGTTTGGTGCACAAATAAGAGGCTTTCAAGGCTGGAGTCAATGTTCTGGACTCTACAAACGAAGCCTTGGAACCTAAAATTCAAGCTTTGGACACTAAATGATGGCTTTGGAGCAAGGACATGAGGGTTCGTTTCAAAAAATGAGCGTGTCGAGCATAAAACTCATAATTTGAGCATAACAATGAGGGATTGAACCCTAAGAATGAGAGTTTGGTGCATAAATAAGAGGCTTTGAAGGCTGGAGTCAATGCTCTGGACTCTACAAACGAAGCCTTGAAACCTAAAATTCAAGCTTTGTCCCCTAAAGAATGTGTTTGGAGCAAGGAGATGAGGGTTCGACCCAAAAAATGAGCATGTCGAACATGAAAATGATAGGTCAAGCCTAAAATGAGGGATTGAACCCTAAGATTGCAAGTTTGGTGCATAAATAAGAGGCTTTCAAGGCTGGAGTCAATGCTCTGGAGTCTACAAATGAATCCTTGGAACCTAAAATTCAAGCTTAGGGCACTAAACAATGTATTTGGAACAATGAGATGAATGTTTGACCCAAAAAATGAGCACGTTGAGCATAAAAATCATAAGTCAAGTGTAAAAATGAGGGTTTGAAGCCTAAGAATGAGAGTTTGGTGCATAAATAAGAGGCTTTGAAGGCTGGAGTCAATGCTCTGGACTCTACAAACGAAGCCTTGGAACCTAAAATTCAAGCTTTGTCCCTTAAAGAATGTGTTTGGAGCAAGGAGATGAGGGTTCGCTTCAAAAAATGAGGCTGTCGAGCATAAAAATCATAGAGCATAACAATGAGGGTTTGAACCCTAAGAATGAGAGTTTGGTGCATAAATAAGAGGCTTTCAAGGCTGGAGTCAATGCTCTGGACTCTACAAACGAAGCCTTGGAACCTAAAATTCAAGCTTAGGGCACTAAACAATGTATTTGGAACAATGAGATGAATGTTCGAACCAAAAAATGAGCATGTTGAGCATAAAAATCGTAAGTCAAGCGTAAAAATGAGGGTTTGAAGCCTAAGAATGAGAGTTTGGTGCATAAATAAGAGGCTTTGAAGGCTGGAGTCAATGCTCTGGACTCTACAAACAAAGCCTTGGAACCTAAAATTCAAGCTTAGGGCACTAAACAATGTATTTGGAGCAAGGACATGAGGGTTCGACCCAAAAAATGAGCACGTCTAGCATAAAACGCATAATTCGAGCATAACAATGAGGGTTTGAAGCCTAAGAATGAGAGTTTGGTGCATAAATAAGAGGCTTTCAAGCCTGGAGTCAATGCTCTGGACTCTACAAACGAAGCCTTGGAACCTAAAATTCAAGCTTTGTCCCCTAAACGATGTATTTGGAGCAAGGACATGAGGGTTCGACCCAAAAAATAAGCACGTCGAGCATAAAACTCATAATTTGAGCATAACAGTGAGGGTTTGAAGCCTAAGAATGAGAGTTTGGTGCATAAATAAGAGGCTTTGAAGGCTGGAGTCAATGCTCTGGACTCTACAAACGAAGCCTTGGAACCTAAAATTCAAGCTTTGTCCCCTAAACAATGTATTTGGACCAAGGAGATGAGGGTTCGAATCAAAAAATGAGCACGTCGAGCATAAAACTCATAATTCGAGCATAACAATGAGGGATTGAACCCTAAGAATGAGAGTTTGGTGCATAAATAAGAGGCTTTCAAGACTGGAGTCAATGCTCTGGACTCTACAAACGAAGCCTTGGAACCTAAAATGCAAGCTTTGTCCCCTAAACGATGGCTTTGGAGCAAGGAGATGAGGGTTCGACCCAAAAAATGAGCATGTTGAGCATGAAAATGATAAGTCAAGCCTGAAATGAGGGATTGAACCCTAAGATTGCAAGTTTGGTGCATAAATAAGAGGCTTTCAAGCCTGGAGTCAATGCTCTGGACTCTACAAATGAATCCTTGGAACCTAAAGTTCAAGGTTAGGGCACTAAACAATGTATTTGGAGCAAGGACATGAGGGTTCGACCCAAAAAATGAGCACGTCTAGCATAAAAATCATAAGTCAAGCGTAAAAATGAGGGTTTGAAGCCTAAGAATGAGAGTTTGGTGCATAAATAAGAGGCTTTCAAGGCTGGAGTCAATGCTCTGGACTCTACAAACGAAGCCTTGGAACCTAAAATTCAAGCTTTGTCGCTTAAAGAATGTGTTTGGAGCAAGGAGATGAGGGTGCGACCCAAAAAATGAGCGTGTCGAGCATAAAACTCATAATTCGAGCATAACAATGAGGGTTTGAAGCCTAAGAATGAGATTTTGGTGCATAAATAAGAGGCTTTCAAGGCTGGAGTCAATGCTCTGGACTCTACAAACGAAGCCTTGGAACCTAAAATTCAAGCTTTGGACACTAAATGATGGCTTTGGAGCAAGGACATGAGGGTTCGTTTCAAAAAATGAGCGTGTCGAGCATAAAAATCATAATTTGAGCATAACAATGAGGAAATGAACCCTAAGAATGAGAGTTTGGTGCATAAAAGGCTTTGAAGGCTGGAGTCAATGCTCTGGACTCTACAAACGAAGCCTTGAAACCTAAAATTCAAGCTTTGTCCCCTAAAGAATGTGTTTGGAGCAAGGAGATGAGGGTTCGACCCAAAAAATGAGCATGTCGAACATGAAAATGATAAGTCAAGCCTAAAATGAGGGATTGAACCCTAAGATTGCAAGTTTGGTGCATAAATAAGAGGCTTTCAAGCCTGGAGTCAATGCTCTGGACTCTACAAATGAATCCTTGGAACCTAAAATTCAAGCTTAGGGCACTAAACAATGTATTTGGAACAATGAGATGAATGTTTGACCCAAAAAATGAGCACGTTGAGCATAAAAATCATAAGTCAAGTGTAAAAATGAGGGTTTGAAGCCTAAGAATGAGAGTTTGGTGGATAAATATGAGGCTTTCAAGGCTGGAGTCAATGCTCTGGACTCTACAAACGAAGCCTTGGAACCTAAAATCCAAGCTTTGGACACTAAATGATGGCTTTGGAGCAAGGACATGAGGGTTCGTTTCAAAAAATGAGCGTGTCGAGCATAAAACTCATAATTTGAGCATAACAATGAGGGATTGAACCCTAAGAATGAGAGTTTGGTGCATAAATAAGAGGCTTTGAAGGCTGGAGTCAATGCTCTGGACTCTACAAACGAAGCCTTGGAACCTACAATTCAAGCTTTGTCCCCTAAACGATGTATTTGGAGCAAGGACATGAGGGTTCGTTTCAAAAAATGAGCGTGTCGAGCATAAAACTCATAATTTGAGCATAACAATGAGGGTTTGAACCCTAAGAATGAGAGTTTGGTGCATAAATAAGAGGCTTTGAAGGCTGGAGTCAATGCTCTGGACTCTACAAACGAAGCCTTGGAACCTAAAATTCAATCTTAGGGCACTAAACAATGTATTTGGAACAATGAGATGAATGTTCGATCCAAAAAATGAGCACGTTGAGCATAAAAATCATAGGTCAAGCGTAAAAATGAGGGTTTGAAGCCTAAGAATGAGATTTTGGTGCATAAATAAGAGGCTTTCAAGGCTGGAGTCAATGCTCTGGACTCTACAAACGAAGCCTTGGAACCTAAAATTCAAGCTTTGTCCCTTAAAGAATGTGTTTGGAGCAAGGAGATGAGGGTGCGACCCAAAAAATGAGCGTGTCGAGCATAAAACTCATAATTCGAGCATAACAATGAGGGATTGAACCCTAAGAATGAGAGTTTGGTGCATAAATAAGAGGCTTTGAAGGCTGGAGTCAATGCTCTGGACTCTACAAATGAATCCTTGGAACCTAAAATTCAATCTTAGGGCAATAAACAATGTATTTGGAACAATGAGATGAATGTTCGACCCAAAAAAAGAGCACGTTGAGCATAAAAATCATAGGTCAAGCGTAACAATGAGGGTTTGAAGCCTAAGAATGAGATTTTGGTGCATAAATAAGAGGCTTTGAAGGCTGGAGTCAATGCTCTGGACTCTACAAACGAAGCCTTGGAACCTAAAATTCAAGCTTTGTCCCCTAAAGAATGTGTTTGGAGCAAGGAGATGAGGGTTCGACCCAAAAAATGAGCATGTCGAACATGAAAATGATAAGTCAAGCCTAAAATGAGGGATTGAACCCTAAGATTGCAAGTTTGGTGCATAAATAAGAGGCTTTCAAGCCTGGAGGCAATGCTCTGGACTCTACAAATGAATCCTTGGAACCTAAAATTCAAGCTTAGGGCACTAAACAATGTATTTGGAACAATGAGATGAATGTTTGACCCAAAAAATGAGCACGTTGAGCATAAAAATCATAAGTCAAGTGTAAAAATGAGGGTTTGAAGCCTAAGAATGAGAGTTTGGTGAATAAATATGAGGCTTTCAAGGCTGGAGTCAATGCTCTGGACTCTACAAACGAAGCCTTGGAACCTAAAATTCAAGCTTTGTCCACTAAATGATGTATTTGGAGCAAGTACATGAGGGTTCGACCCAAAAAATGAGCACGTCCAGCATAAAACTCATAATTTGAGTATAACAATGAGGGTTTGAACACTAAGAATGAGAGTTTGGTGCATAAATAAGAGGCTTTCAAGCCTGGAGTCAATGCTCTGGACTCTACAAACGAAGCCTTGGAACCTACAATTCAAGCTTTTTCCCCTAAACGATGTATTTGGAGCAAGGACATGAGGGTTCGCTTCAAAAAATGAGGCTGTCGAGCATAAAAATCATAGAGCATAACAATGAGGGTTTGAAGCCTAAGAATGAGAGTTTGGTGCATAAATAAGAGGCTTTGAAGGCTGGAGTCAATGCTCTGGACTCTACAAACGAAGCCTTGGAACCTAAAATTCAAGCTTTGGGCACTAAACGATGTATTTGGAGCAAGGACATGAGGGTTCGACCCAAAAAATGAGCACGTCGAGCATAAAACGCATAATTCGAGCATAACAATGAGGGTTTGAAGCCTAAGAATGAGAGTTTGGTGCATAAATAAGAGGCTTTCAAGCCTGGAGTCAATGCTCTGGACTCTACAAACGAAGCCTTGGAACCTAAAATTCAAGCTTTGTGCCCTAAACGATGTATTTGGAACAATGAGATGAATGTTCGACCCAAAAAATGATCACGTCGAGCATAAAACTCATAATTCGAGCATAACAATGAGGGTTTGAAGCCTAAGAATGAGAGTTTGGTGCATAAATAAGAGGCTTTGAAGGCTGGAGTCAATGCTCTGGACTCTACAAACGAAGCCTTGGAACCTAAAATTCAAGCTTTGTCCCCTAAACAATGTATTTGGAGCAAGGAGATGAGGGTTCGACCCAAAAAATGAGCGTGTCGACCACAAAACTCATAATTTGAGCATAACAATGAGGGTTTGAAGCCTAAGAATGAGAGTTTGGTGCATAAATAAGAGGCTTTCAAGGCTGGAGTCAATGCTCTGGACTCTACAAACGAAGCCTTGGAACCTAAAATGCAAGCTTTGTCCCCTAAACGATGGCTTTGGAGCAAGGAGATGAGGGTTCGACCCAAAAAATGAGCATGTTGAGCATGAAAATGATAAGTCAAGCCTGAAATGAGGGATTGAACCCTAAGATTGCAAGTTTGGTGCATAAATAAGAGGCTTTCAAGCCTGGAGTCAATGCTCTGGACTCTACAAATGAATCCTTGTAACCTAAAATTCAAGGTTAGGGCACTAAACAATGTATTTGGAGCAAGGACATGAGGGTTCGACCCAAAAAATGAGCACGTCTAGCATAAAAATCATAAGTCAAGTGTAAAAATGAGGGTTTGAAGCCTAGGAATGAGAGTTTGGTGCATAAATAAGAGGCTTTCAAGGCTGGAGTCAATGCTCTGGACTCTACAAACGAAGCCTTGGAACCTAAAATTCAAGCTTTGTCCCTTAAAGAACGTGTTTGGAGCAAGGAGATGAGGGTGCGACCCAAAAAATGAGCGTGTCGAGCATAAAACTCATAATTCGAGCATAACAATGAGGGTTTGAACCCTAAGAATGAGAGTTTGGTGCATAAATAAGAGGCTTTGAAGGCTGGAGTCAATGCTCTGGACTCTACAAACGAAGCCTTGGAACCTAAAATTCAATCTTAGGGCACTAAACAATGTATTTGGAACAATGAGATGAATGTTCGACCCAAAAAAAGAGCACGTTGAGCATAAAAATCATAGGTCAAGCGTAACAATGAGGGTTTGAAGCCTAAGAATGAGATTTTGGTGCATAAATAAGAGGCTTTCAAGGCTGGAGTCAATGCTCTGGACTCTACAAACGAAGCCTTGGAACCTAAAATTCATGCTTTGGGCACTAAACGATGTATTTGGAGCAAGGACATGAGGGTTCGACCCAAAAAATGAGCGTGTCGAGCATAAAACTCATAATTTGAGCATAACAATGAGGGTTTGAAGCCTAAGAATGAGAGTTTGGTGCATAAATATGAGGCTTTCAAGGCTGGAGTCAATGCTCTGGACTCTACAAACGAAGCCTTGGAACCTAAAATTCAAGCTTTGTCCCCTAAACGATGTATTTGGAGCAAGGAGATGAGGGTTCGACCCAAAAAATGAGCGTGTCGAGCACAAAACTCATAATTTGAGCATAACAATGAGGGTTTGAAGCCTAAGAATGAGAGTTTGGTGCATAAATAAGAGGCTTTGAAGGCTGGAGTCAATGCTCTGGACTCTACAAACGAAGCCTTGGAACCTAAAATTCAAGCTTTGTCCCTTAAAGAATGTGTTTGGAGCAAGGAGATGAGGGTGCGACCCAAAAAATGAGCGTGTCGAGCATAAAACTCATAATTCGAGCATAACAATGAGGGATTGAACCCTAAGAATGAGAGTTTGGTGCATAAATAAGAGGCTTTGAAGGCTGGAGTCAGTGCTCTGGACTCTACAAATGAATCCTTGGAACCTAAAATTCAATCTTAGGGCACTAAACAATGTATTTGGAACAATGAGATGAATGTTCGACCCAAAAAATGAGCACGTTGAGCATAAAAATCATAGGTCAAGCGTAAAAATGAGGGTTTGAAGCCTAAGAATGAGATTTTGGTGCATAAATAAGAGGCTTTCAAGGCTGGAGTCAATGCTCTGGACTCTACAAACGAAGCCTTGGAACCTAAAATTCAAGCTTTGGACACTAAATGATGGCTTTGGAGCAAGGACATGAGGGTTCGTTTCAAAAAATGAGCGTGTCGAGCATAAAACTCATAATTTGAGCATAACAATGAGGGATTGAACCCTAAGAATGAGAGTTTGGTGCATAAATAAGAGGCTTTGAAGGCTGGAGTCAATGCTCTGGACTCTACAAACGAAGCCTTGAAACCTAAAATTCAAGCTTTGTCCCCTAAAGAATGTGTTTGGAGCAAGGAGATGAGGGTTCGACCCAAAAAATGAGCATGTCGAACATGAAAATGATAACTCAAGCCTAAAATGAGGGATTGAACCCTAAGATTGCAAGTTTGGTGCATAAATAAGAGGCTTTCAAGCCTGGAGTCAATGCTCTGGACTCTACAAATGAATCCTTGGAACCTAAAATTCAAGCTTAGGGCACTAAACAATGTATTTGGAACAATGAGATGAATATTTGACCCAAAAAATGAGCACGTTGAGCATAAAAATCATAAGTCAAGTGTAAAAATGAGGGTTTGAAGCCTAAGAATGAGAGTTTGGTGGATAAATATGAGGCTTTCAAGGCTGGAGTCAATGCTCTGGACTCTACAAACGAAGCCTTGGAACCTAAAATTCAAGCTTTGTCCCTTAAAGAATGTGTTTGGAGCAAGGAGATGAGGGTTCGACCCAAAAAATGAGCATGTCGAACATGAAAATGATAACTCAAGCCTAAAATGAGGGATTGAACCCTAAGATTGCAAGTTTGGTGCATAAATAAGAGGCTTTCAAGCTTGGAGTCAATGCTCTGGACTCTACAAACGAAGCCTTGGAACCTAAAATTCAAGCTTTGTCCACTAAATGATGTATTTGGAGCAAGTACATGAGGGTTCGACCCAAAAAATGAGCACGTCCAGCATAAAACTCATAATTTGAGTATAACAATGAGGGTTTGAACACTAAGAATGAGAGTTTGGTGCATAAATAAGAGGCTTTCAAGCCTGGAGTCAATGCTCTGGACTCTACAAACGAACCCTTGGAACCTAAAATGCAAGCTTTGTCCCCTAAACGATGGCTTTGGAGCAAGGAGATGAGGGTTCGACCCAAAAAATGAGCATGTTGAGCATGAAAATGATAAGTCAAGCCTGAAATGAGGGATTGAACCCTAAGATTGCAAGTTTGGTGCATAAATAAGAGGCTTTCAAGCCTGGAGTCAATGCTCTGGACTCTACAAATGAATCCTTGGAACCTAAAGTTCAAGGTTAGGGCACTAAACAATGTATTTGGAGCAAGGACATGAGGGTTCGACCCAAAAAATGAGCACGTCTAGCATAAAAATCATAACTCAAGCGTAAAAATGAGGGTTTGAAGCCTAAGAATGAGAGTTTGGTGGATAAATATGAGGCTTTCAAGGCTGGAGTCAATGCTCTGGACTCTACAAACGAAGCCTTGGAACCTAAAATTCAAGCTTTGTCGCTTAAAGAATGTGTTTGGAGCAAGGAGATGAGGGTGCGACCCAAAAAATGAGCGTGTCGAGCATAAAACTCATAATTCGAGCATAACAATGAGGGTTTGAAGCCTAAGAATGAGAGTTTGGTGCATAA
The DNA here is from genome assembly GCA_030819815.1 of Strix occidentalis. Classification (NCBI taxonomy): domain Eukaryota; kingdom Metazoa; phylum Chordata; class Aves; order Strigiformes; family Strigidae; genus Strix; species Strix occidentalis. Next base: position 264,502 of record JASWHU010000133.1, on the reverse strand, counting down.
ATAAGAGGCTTTGAAGGCTGGAGTCAATGCTCTGGACTCTACAAACGAAGCCTTGGAACCTAAAATTCAAGCTTTGGACACTAAATGATGGCTTTGGAGCAAGGACATGAGGGTTCGTTTCAAAAAATGAGCGTGTCGAGCATAAAACTCATAATTTGAGCATAACAATGAGGGATTGAACCCTAAGAATGAGAGTTTGGTGCATAAATAAGAGGCTTTGAAGGCTGGAGTCAATGCTCTGGACTCTACAAACGAAGCCTTGAAACCTAAAATTCAAGCTTTGTCCCCTAAAGAATGTGTTTGGAGCAAGGAGATGAGGGTTCGACCCAAAAAATGAGCATGTCGAACATGAAAATGATAAGTCAAGCCTAAAATGAGGGATTGAACCCTAAGATTGCAAGTCTGGTGCATAAATAAGAGGCTTTCAAGCCTGGAGTCAATGCTCTGGACTCTACAAATGAATCCTTGGAACCTAAAATTCAAGCTTAGGGCACTAAACAATGTATTTGGAACAATGAGATGAATGTTTGACCCAAAAAATGAGCACGTTGAGCATAAAAATCATAAGTCAAGTGTAAAAATGAGGGTTTGAAGCCTAAGAATGAGAGTTTGGTGAATAAATATGAGGCTTTCAAGGCTGGAGTCAATGCTCTGGACTCTACAAACGAAGCCTTGGAACCTAAAATTCAAGCTTTGTCCACTAAATGATGTATTTGGAGCAAGTACATGAGGGTTCGACCCAAAAAATGAGCACGTCCAGCATAAAACTCATAATTTGAGTATAACAATGAGGGTTTGAACACTAAGAATGAGAGTTTGGTGCATAAATAAGAGGCTTTCAAGCCTGGAGTCAATGCTCTGGACTCTACAAACGAAGCCTTGGAACCTACAATTCAAGCTTTTTCCCCTAAACGATGTATTTGGAGCAAGGACATGAGGGTTCGCTTCAAAAAATGAGGCTGTCGAGCATAAAAATCATAGAGCATAACAATGAGGGTTTGAAGCCTAAGAATGAGAGTTTGGTGCATAAATAAGAGGCTTTGAAGGCTGGAGTCAATGCTCTGGACTCTACAAACGAAGCCTTGGAACCTAAAATTCAAGCTTTGGGCACTAAACGATGTATTTGGAGCAAGGACATGAGGGTTCGACCCAAAAAATGAGCACGTCGAGCATAAAACGCATAATTCGAGCATAACAATGAGGGTTTGAAGCCTAAGAATGAGAGTTTGGTGCATAAATAAGAGGCTTTCAAGCCTGGAGTCAATGCTCTGGACTCTACAAACGAAGCCTTGGAACCTAAAATTCAAGCTTTGTCCCCTAAACGATGTATTTGGAGCAAGGAGATGAGGGTTCGACCCAAAAAATGAGCGTGTCGAGCACAAAACTCATAATTTGAGCATAACAATGAGGGTTTGAAGCCTAAGAATGAGAGTTTGGTGCATAAATAAGAGGCTTTCAAGACTGGAGTCAATGCTCTGGACTCTACAAACGAAGCCTTGGAACCTAAAATGCAAGCTTTGTCCCCTAAACGATGGCTTTGGAGCAAGGAGATGAGGGTTCGACCCAAAAAATGAGCATGTTGAGCATGAAAATGATAAGTCAAGCCTGAAATGAGGGATTGAACCCTAAGATTGCAAGTTTGGTGCATAAATAAGAGGCTTTCAAGCCTGGAGTCAATGCTCTGGACTCTACAAATGAATCCTTGTAACCTAAAATTGAAGGTTAGGGCACTAAACAATGTATTTGGAGCAAGGACATGAGGGTTCGACCCAAAAAATGAGCACGTCTAGCATAAAAATCATAAGTCAAGCGTAAAAATGAGGGTTTGAAGCCTAGGAATGAGAGTTTGGTGCATAAATAAGAGGCTTTCAAGGCTGGAGTCAATGCTCTGGACTCTACAAACGAAGCCTTGGAACCTAAAATTCAAGCTTTGTCCCTTAAAGAACGTGTTTGGAGCAAGGAGATGAGGGTGCGACCCAAAAAATGAGCGTGTCGAGCATAAAACTCATAATTCGAGCATAACAATGAGGGTTTGAACCCTAAGAATGAGAGTTTGGTGCATAAATAAGAGGCTTTGAAGGCTGGAGTCAATGCTCTGGACTCTACAAACGAAGCCTTGGAACCTAAAATTCAATCTTAGGGCACTAAACAATGTATTTGGAACAATGAGATGAATGTTCGACGCAAAAAATGAGCACGTTGAGCATAAAAATCATAGGTCAAGCGTAAAAATGAGGGTTTGAAGCCTAAGAATGAGATTTTGGTGCATAAATAAGAGGCTTTCAAGGCTGGAGTCAATGCTCTGGACTCTACAAATGAAGCCTTGGAACCTAAAATTCAAGCTTTGTCCCCTAAACGATGTATTTGGAACAATGAGATGAATGTTCGACCCAAAAAATGAGCACGTCGAGCATAAAACTCATAATTCGAGCATAACAATGAGGGTTTGAAGCCTAAGAATGAGAGTTTGGTGCATAAATAAGAGGCTTTCAAGCCTGGAGTCAATGCTCTGGACTCTACAAACGAAGCCTTGGAACCTAAAATTCAAGCTTTGTCCCCTAAACGATGTATTTGGAGCAAGGAGATGAGGGTTCGACCCAAAAAATGAGCGTGTCGAGCACAAAACTCATAATTTGAGCATAAAAATGAGGGTTTGAACCCTAAGAATGAGAGTTTGGTGCATAAATAAGAGGCTTTGAAGGCTGGAGTCAATGCTCTGGACTCTACAAACGAAGCCTTGGAACCTACAATTCAAGCTTTGTCCCTTAAAGAATGTGTTTGGAGCAAGGAGATGAGGGTGCGACCCAAAAAATGAGCGTGTCGAGCATAAAACTCATAATTCGAGCATAACAATGAGGGTTTGAACCCTAAGAATGAGAGTTTGGTGCATAAATAAGAGGCTTTGAAGGCTGGAGTCAATGCTCTGGACTCTACAAACGAAGCCTTGGAACCTAAAATTCAATCTTAGGGCACTAAACAATGTATTTGGAACAATGAGATGAATGTTCGACCCAAAAAAAGAGCACGTTGAGCATAAAAATCATAGGTCAAGCGTAACAATGAGGGTTTGAAGCCTAAGAATGAGATTTTGGTGCATAAATAAGAGGCTTTCAAGGCTGGAGTCAATGCTCTGGACTCTACAAACGAAGCCTTGGAACCTAAAATTCATTCTTTGGGCACTAAACGATGGCTTTGGAGCAAGGACATGAGGGTTCGACCCAAAAAATGAGCGTGTCGAGCATAAAACTCATAATTTGAGCATAACAATGAGGGTTTGAAGCCTAAGAATGAGAGTTTGGTGCATAAATAAGAGGCTTTGAAGGCTGGAGTCAATGCTCTGGACTCTACAAACGAAGCCTTGGAACCTAAAATTCAATCTTAGGGCACTAAACAATGTATTTGGAACAATGAGATGAATGTTCGACCCAAAAAAAGAGCACGTTGAGCATAAAAATCATAGGTCAAGCGTAACAATGAGGGTTTGAAGCCTAAGAATGAGATTTTGGTGCATAAATAAGAGGCTTTGAAGGCTGGAGTCAATGCTCTGGACTCTACAAACGAAGCCTTGGAACCTAAAATTCAAGCTTTGGACACTAAAGAATGTGTTTGGAGCAAGGAGATGAGGGTTCGACCCAAAAAATGAGCATGTCGAACATGAAAATGATAAGTCAAGCCTAAAATGAGGGATTGAACCCTAAGATTGCAAGTCTGGTGCATAAATAAGAGGCTTTCAAGCCTGGAGTCAATGCTCTGGACTCTACAAATGAATCCTTGGAACCTAAAATTCAAGCTTAGGGCACTAAACAATGTATTTGGAACAATGAGATGAATGTTTGACCCAAAAAATGAGCACGTTGAGCATAAAAATCATAAGTCAAGTGTAAAAATGAGGGTTTGAAGCCTAAGAATGAGAGTTTGGTGAATAAATATGAGGCTTTCAAGGCTGGAGTCAATGCTCTGGACTCTACAAACGAAGCCTTGGAACCTAAAATTCAAGCTTTGTCCACTAAATGATGTATTTGGAGCAAGTACATGAGGGTTCGACCCAAAAAATGAGCACGTCCAGCATAAAACTCATAATTTGAGTATAACAATGAGGGTTTGAACACTAAGAATGAGAGTTTGGTGCATAAATAAGAGGCTTTCAAGCCTGGAGTCAATGCTCTGGACTCTACAAACGAAGCCTTGGAACCTACAATTCAAGCTTTTTCCCCTAAACGATGTATTTGGAGCAAGGACATGAGGGTTCGCTTCAAAAAATGAGGCTGTCGAGCATAAAAATCATAGAGCATAACAATGAGGGTTTGAAGCCTAAGAATGAGAGTTTGGTGCATAAATAAGAGGCTTTGAAGGCTGGAGTCAATGCTCTGGACTCTACAAACGAAGCCTTGGAACCTAAAATTCAAGCTTTGGGCACTAAACGATGTATTTGGAGCAAGGACATGAGGGTTCGACCCAAAAAATGAGCACGTCGAGCATAAAACGCATAATTCGAGCATAACAATGAGGGTTTGAAGCCTAAGAATGAGAGTTTGGTGCATAAATAAGAGGCTTTCAAGCCTGGAGTCAATGCTCTGGACTCTACAAACGAAGCCTTGGAACCTAAAATTCAAGCTTTGTCCCCTAAACGATGTATTTGGAGCAAGGAGATGAGGGTTCGACCCAAAAAATGAGCGTGTCGAGCACAAAACTCATAATTTGAGCATAACAATGAGGGTTTGAAGCCTAAGAATGAGAGTTTGGTGCATAAATAAGAGGCTTTGAAGGCTGGAGTCAATGCTCTGGACTCTACAAACGAAGCCTTGGAACCTAAAATTCAAGCTTTGTCCCCTAAACGATGTATTTGGAGCAATGAGATGAGGGTTCGACCCAAAAAATGAGCGTGTCGACCACAAAACTCATAATTTGAGCATAACAATGAGGGTTTGAAGCCTAAGAATGAGAGTTTGGTGCATAAATAAGAGGATTTCAAGACTGGAGTCAATGCTCTGGACTCTACAAACGAAGCCTTGGAACCTAAAATGCAAGCTTTGTCCCCTAAACGATGGCTTTGGAGCAAGGAGATGAGGGTTCGACCCAAAAAATGAGCATGTTGAGCATGAAAATGATAAGTCAAGCCTGAAATGAGGGATTGAACCCTAAGATTGCAAGTTTGGTGCATAAATAAGAGGCTTTCAAGCCTGGAGTCAATGCTCTGGACTCTACAAATGAATCCTTGTAACCTAAAATTCAAGGTTAGGGCACTAAACAATGTATTTGGAGCAAGGACATGAGGGTTCGACCCAAAAAATGAGCACGTCTAGCATAAAAATCATAAGTCAAGCGTAAAAATGAGGGTTTGAAGCCTAGGAATGAGAGTTTGGTGCATAAATAAGAGGCTTTCAAGGCTGGAGTCAATGCTCTGGACTCTACAAACGAAGCCTTGGAACCTAAAATTCAAGCTTTGTCCCTTAAAGAACGTGTTTGGAGCAAGGAGATGAGGGTGCGACCCAAAAAATGAGCGTGTCGAGCATAAAACTCATAATTCGAGCATAACAATGAGGGTTTGAACCCTAAGAATGAGAGTTTGGTGCATAAATAAGAGGCTTTGAAGGCTGGAGTCAATGCTCTGGACTCTACAAACGAAGCCTTGGAACCTAAAATTCAATCTTAGGGCACTAAACAATGTATTTGGAACAATGAGATGAATGTTCGACGCAAAAAATGAGCACGTTGAGCATAAAAATCATAGGTCAAGCGTAAAAATGAGGGTTTGAAGCCTAAGAATGAGATTTTGGTGCATAAATAAGAGGCTTTCAAGGCTGGAGTCAATGCTCTGGACTCTACAAATGAAGCCTTGGAACCTAAAATTCAAGCTTTGTCCCCTAAACGATGTATTTGGAACAATGAGATGAATGTTCGACCCAAAAAATGAGCACGTCGAGCATAAAACTCATAATTCGAGCATAACAATGAGGGTTTGAAGCCTAAGAATGAGAGTTTGGTGGATAAATATGAGGCTTTCAAGGCTGGAGTCAATGCTCTGGACTCTACAAACGAAGCCTTGGAACCTAAAATTCAAGCTTTGTCCCCTAAACGATGTATTTGGAGCAAGGAGATGAGGGTTCGACCCAAAAAATGAGCGTGTCGAGCACAAAACTCATAATTTGAGCATAAAAATGAGGGTTTGAACCCTAAGAATGAGAGTTTGGTGCATAAATAAGAGGCTTTGAAGGCTGGAGTCAATGCTCTGGACTCTACAAACGAAGCCTTGGAACCTACAATTCAAGCTTTGTCCCTTAAAGAATGTGTTTGGAGCAAGGAGATGAGGGTGCGACCCAAAAAATGAGCGTGTCGAGCATAAAACTCATAATTCGAGCATAACAATGAGGGTTTGAACCCTAAGAATGAGAGTTTGGTGCATAAATAAGAGGCTTTGAAGGCTGGAGTCAATGCTCTGGACTCTACAAACGAAGCCTTGGAACCTAAAATTCAATCTTAGGGCACTAAACAATGTATTTGGAACAATGAGATGAATGTTCGACCCAAAAAAAGAGCACGTTGAGCATAAAAATCATAGGTCAAGCGTAACAATGAGGGTTTGAAGCCTAAGAATGAGATTTTGGTGCATAAATAAGAGGCTTTCAAGGCTGGAGTCAATGCTCTGGACTCTACAAACGAAGCCTTGGAACCTAAAATTCATTCTTTGGGCACTAAACGATGGCTTTGGAGCAAGGACATGAGGGTTCGACCCAAAAAATGAGCGTGTCGAGCATAAAACTCATAATTTGAGCATAACAATGAGGGTTTGAAGCCTAAGAATGAGAGTTTGGTGCATAAATAAGAGGCTTTGAAGGCTGGAGTCAATGCTCTGGACTCTACAAACGAAGCCTTGGAACCTAAAATTCAAGCTTTGTCCCCTAAACGATGTATTTGGAGCAAGGAGATGAGGGTTCGACCCAAAAAATGAGCGTGTCGAGCACAAAACTCATAATTTGAGCATAACAATGAGGGTTTGAAGCCTAAGAATGAGAGTTTGGTGGATAAATATGAGGCTTTCAAGGCTGGAGTCAATGCTCTGGACTCTACAAACGAAGCCTTGGAACCTAAAATTCAAGCTTTGTCCCTTAAAGAATGTGTTTGGAGCAAGGAGATGAGGGTTCGACCCAAAAAATGAGCATGTCGGGCATGAAAATGATAAGTCAAGCCTAAAATGAGGGATTGAACCCTAAGATTGCAAGTTTGGTGCATAAATAAGAGGCTTTCAAGCCTGGAGTCAATGCTCTGGACTCTACAAATGAATCCTTGGAACCTAAAATTCAAGGTTAGGGCACTAAACAATGTATTTGGAGCAAGGACATGAGGGTTCGACCCAAAAAATGAGCACGTCTAGCATAAAAATCATAAGTCAAGCGTAAAAATGAGGGTTTGAAGCCTAAGAATGAGAGTTTGGTGCATAAATAAGAGGCTTTCAAGGCTGGAGTCAATGCTCTGGACTCTACAAACGAAGCCTTGGAACCTAAAATTCATGCTTTGTCCCTTAAAGAATGTGTTTGGAGCAAGGAGATGAGGGTGCGACCCAAAAAATGAGCGTGTTGAGCATAAAACTCATAATTCGAGCATAACAATGAGGGATTGAACCCTAAGAATGAGAGTTTGGTGCATAAATAAGAGGCTTTGAAGGCTGGAGTCAATGCTCTGGACTCTACAAATGAATCCTTGGAACCTAAAATTCAATCTTAGGGCACTAAACAATGTATTTGGAACAATGAGATGAATGTTCGACCCAAAAAATGAGCACGTTGAGCATAAAAATCATAGGTCAAGCGTAAAAATGAGGGTTTGAAGCCTAAGAATGAGATTTTGGTGCATAAATAAGAGGCTTTCAAGGCTGGAGTCAATGCTCTGGACTCTACAAACGAAGCCTTGGAACCTACAATTCAAGCTTTGTCCCCTAAACGATGTATTTGGAGCAAGGACATGAGGGTTCGCTTCAAAAAATGAGGCTGTCGAGCATAAAAATCATAGAGCATAACAATGAGGGTTTGAAGCCTAAGAATGAGAGTTTGGTGCATAAATAAGAGGCTTTGAAGGCTGGAGTCAATGCTCTGGACTCTACAAACGAAGCCTTGGAACCTAAAATTCAAGCTTAGGGCACTAAACAATGTATTTGGAACAATGAGATGAATGTTCGAACCAAAAAATGAGCACGTTGAGCATAAAAATCATAGGTCAAGCGTAAAAATGAGGGTTTGAAGCCTAAGAATGAGATTTTGGTGCATAAATAAGAGGCTTTCAAGGCTGGAGTCAATGCTCTGGACTCTACAAACGAAGCCTTGGAACCTAAAATTCAAGCTTTGGACACTAAATGATGGCTTTGGAGCAAGGACATGAGGGTTCGTTTCAAAAAATGAGCGTGTCGAGCATAAAACTCATAATTTGAGCATAACAATGAGGGATTGAACCCTAAGAATGAGAGTTTGGTGCATAAATAAGAGGCTTTGAAGGCTGGAGTCAATGCTCTGGACTCTACAAACGAAGCCTTGAAACCTAAAATTCAAGCTTTGTCCCCTAAAGAATGTGTTTGGAGCAAGGAGATGAGGGTTCGACCCAAAAAATGAGCATGTCGAACATGAAAATGATAACTCAAGCCTAAAATGAGGGATTGAACCCTAAGATTGCAAGTTTGGTGCATAAATAAGAGGCTTTCAAGCCTGGAGTCAATGCTCTGGACTCTACAAATGAATCCTTGGAACCTAAAATTCAAGCTTAGGGCACTAAACAATGTATTTGGAACAATGAGATGAATATTTGACCCAAAAAATGAGCACGTTGAGCATAAAAATCATAAGTCAAGTGTAAAAATGAGGGTTTGAAGCCTAAGAATGAGAGTTTGGTGGATAAATATGAGGCTTTCAAGGCTGGAGTCAATGCTCTGGACTCTACAAACGAAGCCTTGGAACCTAAAATTCAAGCTTTGTCCCTTAAAGAATGTGTTTGGAGCAAGGAGATGAGGGTTCGACCCAAAAAATGAGCATGTCGGGCATGAAAATGATAAGTCAAGCCTAAAATGAGGGATTGAACCCTAAGATTGCAAGTTTGGTGCATAAATAAGAGGCTTTCAAGCCTGGAGTCAATGCTCTGGACTCTACAAATGAATCCTTGGAACCTAAAATTCAAGGTTAGGGCACTAAACAATGTATTTGGAGCAAGGACATGAGGGTTCGACCCAAAAAATGAGCACGTCTAGCATAAAAATCATAAGTCAAGCGTAAAAATGAGGGTTTGAAGCCTAAGAATGAGAGTTTGGTGCATAAATAAGAGGCTTTCAAGGCTGGAGTCAATGCTCTGGACTCTACAAACGAAGCCTTGGAACCTAAAATTCATGCTTTGTCCCTTAAAGAATGTGTTTGGAGCAAGGAGATGAGGGTGCGACCCAAAAAATGAGCGTGTTGAGCATAAAACTCATAATTCGAGCATAACAATGAGGGATTGAACCCTAAGAATGAGAGTTTGGTGCATAAATAAGAGGCTTTGAAGGCTGGAGTCAATGCTCTGGACTCTACAAATGAATCCTTGGAACCTAAAATTCAATCTTAGGGCACTAAACAATGTATTTGGAACAATGAGATGAATGTTCGACCCAAAAAATGAGCACGTTGAGCATAAAAATCATAGGTCAAGCGTAAAAATGAGGGTTTGAAGCCTAAGAATGAGAGTTTGGTGCATAAATAAGAGGCTTTCAAGGCTGGAGTCAATGCTCTGGACTCTACAAACGAAGCCTTGGAACCTACAATTCAAGCTTTGTCCCCTAAACGATGTATTTGGAGCAAGGACATGAGGGTTCGCTTCAAAAAATGAGGCTGTCGAGCATAAAAATCATAGAGCATAACAATGAGGGTTTGAAGCCTAAGAATGAGAGTTTGGTGCATAAATAAGAGGCTTTGAAGGCTGGAGTCAATGCTCTGGACTCTACAAACGAAGCCTTGGAACCTAAAATTCAAGCTTAGGGCACTAAACAATGTATTTGGAACAATGAGATGAATGTTCGAACCAAAAAATGAGCACGTTGAGCATAAAAATCATAGGTCAAGCGTAAAAATGAGGGTTTGAAGCCTAAGAATGAGATTTTGGTGCATAAATAAGAGGCTTTCAAGGCTGGAGTCAATGCTCTGGACTCTACAAACGAAGCCTTGGAACCTAAAATTCAAGCTTTGGACACTAAATGATGGCTTTGGAGCAAGGACATGAGGGTTCGTTTCAAAAAATGAGCGTGTCGAGCATAAAACTCATAATTTGAGCATAACAATGAGGGATTGAACCCTAAGAATGAGAGTTTGGTGCATAAATAAGAGGCTTTGAAGGCTGGAGTCAATGCTCTGGACTCTACAAACGAAGCCTTGAAACCTAAAATTCAAGCTTTGTCCCCTAAAGAATGTGTTTGGAGCAAGGAGATGAGGGTTCGACCCAAAAAATGAGCATGTCGAACATGAAAATGATAACTCAAGCCTAAAATGAGGGATTGAACCCTAAGATTGCAAGTTTGGTGCATAAATAAGAGGCTTTCAAGCCTGGAGTCAATGCTCTGGACTCTACAAATGAATCCTTGGAACCTAAAATTCAAGCTTAGGGCACTAAACAATGTATTTGGAACAATGAGATGAATATTTGACCCAAAAAATGAGCACGTTGAGCATAAAAATCATAAGTCAAGTGTAAAAATGAGGGTTTGAAGCCTAAGAATGAGAGTTTGGTGGATAAATATGAGGCTTTCAAGGCTGGAGTCAATGCTCTGGACTCTACAAACGAAGCCTTGGAACCTAAAATTCAAGCTTTGTCCCTTAAAGAATGTGTTTGGAGCAAGGAGATGAGGGTTCGACCCAAAAAATGAGCATGTCGGGCATGAAAATGATAAGTCAAGCCTAAAATGAGGGATTGAACCCTAAGATTGCAAGTTTGGTGCATAAATAAGAGGCTTTCAAGCCTGGAGTCAATGCTCTGGACTCTACAAATGAATCCTTGGAACCTAAAATTCAAGGTTAGGGCACTAAACAATGTATTTGGAGCAAGGACATGAGGGTTCGACCCAAAAAATGAGCACGTCTAGCATAAAAATCATAAGTCAAGCGTAAAAATGAGGGTTTGAAGCCTAAGAATGAGAGTTTGGTGCATAAATAAGAGGCTTTCAAGGCTGGAGTCAATGCTCTGGACTCTACAAACGAAGCCTTGGAACCTAAAATTCATGCTTTGTCCCTTAAAGAATGTGTTTGGAGCAAGGAGATGAGGGTGCGACCCAAAAAATGAGCGTGTTGAGCATAAAACTCATAATTCGAGCATAACAATGAGGGATTGAACCCTAAGAATGAGAGTTTGGTGCATAAATAAGAGGCTTTGAAGGCTGGAGTCAATGCTCTGGACTCTACAAATGAATCCTTGGAACCTAAAATTCAATCTTAGGGCACTAAACAATGTATTTGGAACAATGAGATGAATGTTCGACCCAAAAAAAGAGCACGTTGAGCATAAAAATCATAGGTCAAGCGTAAAAATGAGGGTTTGAAGCCTAAGAATGAGAGTTTGGTGCATAAATAAGAGGCTTTCAAGGCTGGAGTCAATGCTCTGGACTCTACAAACGAAGCCTTGGAACCTACAATTCAAGCTTTGTCCCCTAAACGATGTATTTGGAGCAAGGACATGAGGGTTCGCTTCAAAAAATGAGGCTGTCGAGCATAAAAATCATAGAGCATAACAATGAGGGTTTGAAGCCTAAGAATGAGAGTTTGGTGCATAAATAAGAGGCTTTGAAGGCTGGAGTCAATGCTCTGGACTCTACAAACGAAGCCTTGGAACCTAAAATTCAAGCTTAGGGCACTAAACAATGTATTTGGAACAATGAGATGAATGTTCGAACCAAAAAATGAGCACGTTGAGCATAAAAATCATAGGTCAAGCGTAAAAATGAGGGTTTGAAGCCTAAGAATGAGATTTTGGTGCATAAATAAGAGGCTTTCAAGGCTGGAGTCAATGCTCTGGACTCTACAAACGAAGCCTTGGAACCTAAAATTCAAGCTTTGGACACTAAATGATGGCTTTGGAGCAAGGACATGAGGGTTCGTTTCAAAAAATGAGCGTGTCGAGCATAAAACTCATAATTTGAGCATAACAATGAGGGTTTGAAGCCTAAGAATGAGAGTTTGGTGCATAAATAAGAGGCTTTCAAGGCTGGAGTCAATGCTCTGGACTCTACAAACGAAGCCTTGGAACCTACAATTCAAGCTTTGTCCCCTAAACGATGTATTTGGAGCAAGGACATGAGGGTTCGCTTCAAAAAATGAGGCTGTCGAGCATAAAAATCATAGAGCATAACAATGAGGGTTTGAAGCCTAAGAATGAGAGTTTGGTGCATAAATAAGAGGCTTTGAAGGCTGGAGTCAATGCTCTGGACTCTACAAACGAAGCCTTGGAACCTAAAATTCAAGCTTAGGGCACTAAACAATGTATTTGGAACAATGAGATGAATGTTCGAACCAAAAAATGAGCACGTTGAGTGTAAAAATCATAGGTCAAGCGTAAAAATGAGGGTTTGAAGCCTAAGAATGAGATTTTGGTGCATAAATAAGAGGCTTTCAAGGCTGGAGTCAATGCTCTGGACTCTACAAACGAAGCCTTGGAACCTAAAATTCAAGCTTTGGACACTAAATGATGGCTTTGGAGCAAGGACATGAGGGTTCGTTTCAAAAAATGAGCGTGTCGAGCATAAAACTCATAATTTGAGCATAACAATGAGGGATTGAACCCTAAGAATGAGAGTTTGGTGCATAAATAAGAGGCTTTGAAGGCTGGAGTCAATGCTCTGGACTCTACAAACGAAGCCTTGAAACCTAAAATTCAAGCTTTGTCCCCTAAAGAATGTGTTTGGAGCAAGGAGATGAGGGTTCGACCCAAAAAATGAGCATGTCGAACATGAAAATGATAACTCAAGCCTAAAATGAGGGATTGAACCCTAAGATTGCAAGTTTGGTGCATAAATAAGAGGCTTTCAAGCCTGGAGTCAATGCTCTGGACTCTACAAATGAATCCTTGGAACCTAAAATTCAAGCTTAGGGCACTAAACAATGTATTTGGAACAATGAGATGAATATTTGACCCAAAAAATGAGCACGTTGAGCATAAAAATCATAAGTCAAGTGTAAAAATGAGGGTTTGAAGCCTAAGAATGAGAGTTTGGTGGATAAATATGAGGCTTTCAAGGCTGGAGTCAATGCTCTGGACTCTACAAACGAAGCCTTGGAACCTAAAATTCAAGCTTTGTCCCTTAAAGAATGTGTTTGGAGCAAGGAGATGAGGGTTCGACCCAAAAAATGAGCATGTCGGGCATGAAAATGATAAGTCAAGCCTAAAATGAGGGATTGAACCCTAAGATTGCAAGTTTGGTGCATAAATAAGAGGCTTTCAAGCCTGGAGTCAATGCTCTGGACTCTACAAATGAATCCTTGGAACCTAAAATTCAAGGTTAGGGCACTAAACAATGTATTTGGAGCAAGGACATGAGGGTTCGACCCAAAAAATGAGCACGTCTAGCATAAAAATCATAAGTCAAGCGTAAAAATGAGGGTTTGAAGCCTAAGAATGAGAGTTTGGTGCATAAATAAGAGGCTTTCAAGGCTGGAGTCAATGCTCTGGACTCTACAAACGAAGCCTTGGAACCTAAAATTCATGCTTTGTCCCTTAAAGAATGTGTTTGGAGCAAGGAGATGAGGGTGCGACCCAAAAAATGAGCGTGTTGAGCATAAAACTCATAATTCGAGCATAACAATGAGGGATTGAACCCTAAGAATGAGAGTTTGGTGCATAAATAAGAGGCTTTGAAGGCTGGAGTCAATGCTCTGGACTCTACAAATGAATCCTTGGAACCTAAAATTCAATCTTAGGGCACTAAACAATGTATTTGGAACAATGAGATGAATGTTCGACCCAAAAAAAGAGCACGTTGAGCATAAAAATCATAGGTCAAGCGTAAAAATGAGGGTTTGAAGCCTAAGAATGAGAGTTTGGTGCATAAATAAGAGGCTTTCAAGGCTGGAGTCAATGCTCTGGACTCTACAAACGAAGCCTTGGAACCTACAATTCAAGCTTTGTCCCCTAAACGATGTATTTGGAGCAAGGACATGAGGGTTCGCTTCAAAAAATGAGGCTGTCGAGCATAAAAATCATAGAGCATAACAATGAGGGTTTGAAGCCTAAGAATGAGAGTTTGGTGCATAAATAAGAGGCTTTGAAGGCTGGAGTCAATGCTCTGGACTCTACAAACGAAGCCTTGGAACCTAAAATTCAAGCTTAGGGCACTAAACAATGTATTTGGAACAATGAGATGAATGTTCGAACCAAAAAATGAGCACGTTGAGTGTAAAAATCATAGGTCAAGCGTAAAAATGAGGGTTTGAAGCCTAAGAATGAGATTTTGGTGCATAAATAAGAGGCTTTCAAGGCTGGAGTCAATGCTCTGGACTCTACAAACGAAGCCTTGGAACCTAAAATTCAAGCTTTGGACACTAAATGATGGCTTTGGAGCAAGGACATGAGGGTTCGTTTCAAAAAATGAGCGTGTCGAGCATAAAACTCATAATTTGAGCATAACAATGAGGGTTTGAAGCCTAAGAATGAGAGTTTGGTGCATAAATAAGAGGCTTTGAAGGCTGGAGTCAATGCTCTGGACTCTACAAACGAAGCCTTGAAACCTAAAATTCAAGCTTTGTCCCCTAAAGAATGTGTTTGGAGCAAGGAGATGAGGGTTCGACCCAAAAAATGAGCATGTCGAACATGAAAATGATAACTCAAGCCTAAAATGAGGGATTGAACCCTAAGATTGCAAGTTTGGTGCATAAATAAGAGGCTTTCAAGCCTGGAGTCAATGCTCTGGACTCTACAAATGAATCCTTGGAACCTAAAATTCAAGCTTAGGGCACTAAACAATGTATTTGGAACAATGAGATGAATATTTGACCCAAAAAATGAGCACGTTGAGCATAAAAATCATAAGTCAAGTGTAAAAATGAGGGTTTGAAGCCTAAGAATGAGAGTTTGGTGGATAAATATGAGGCTTTCAAGGCTGGAGTCAATGCTCTGGACTCTACAAACGAAGCCTTGGAACCTAAAATTCAAGCTTTGTCCCTTAAAGAATGTGTTTGGAGCAAGGAGATGAGGGTTCGACCCAAAAAATGAGCATGTCGGGCATGAAAATGATAAGTCAAGCCTAAAATGAGGGATTGAACCCTAAGATTGCAAGTTTGGTGCATAAATAAGAGGCTTTCAAGCCTGGAGTCAATGCTCTGGACTCTACAAATGAATCCTTGGAACCTAAAATTCAAGGTTAGGGCACTAAACAATGTATTTGGAGCAAGGACATGAGGGTTCGACCCAAAAAATGAGCACGTCTAGCATAAAAATCATAAGTCAAGCGTAAAAATGAGGGTTTGAAGCCTAAGAATGAGAGTTTGGTGCATAAATAAGAGGCTTTCAAGGCTGGAGTCAATGCTCTGGACTCTACAAACGAAGCCTTGGAACCTAAAATTCAAGCTTTGTCCCTTAAAGAACGTGTTTGGAACAAGGAGATGAGGGTGCGACCCAAAAAATGAGCGTGTCGAGCATAAAACTCATAATTCGAGCATAACAATGAGGGTTTGAACCCTAAGAATGAGAGTTTGGTGCATAAATAAGAGGCTTTGAAGGCTGGAGTCAATGCTCTGGACTCTACAAACGAAGCCTTGGAACTTAAATTCAAGCTTAGGGCACTAAACAATGTATTTGGAACAATGAGATGAATGTTCGAACCAAAAAATGAGCACGTTGAGCATAAAAATCATAAGTCAAGCGTAAAAATGAGGGTTTGAAGCCTAAGAATGAGAGTTTGGTGCATAAATAAGAGGCTTTGAAGGCTGGAGTCAATGCTCTGGACTCTACAAACGAAGCCTTGGAACCTAAAATTCAAGCTTTGGGCACTAAACGATGTATTTGGAACAATGAGATGAATGTTCGACCCAAAAAATGAGCACGTCGAGCATAAAACTCATAATTCGAGCATAAGAATGAGGGTTTGAAGCCTAAGAATGAGAGTTTGGTGCATAAATAAGAGGCTTTGAAGGCTGGAGTCAATGCTCTGGACTCTACAAATGAATCCTTGGAACCTAAAATTCAAGCTTTGTCCCCTAAACGATGGCTTTGGAGCAAGGACATGAGGGTTCGACCCAAAAAATGAGCACGTTGAGCATAAGAATCATAATTCATGCGTAAAAATTAGGGATTGAACCCTAAGATTGCAAGTTTGGTGCATAAATAAGAGGCTTTCAAGGCTGGAGTCAATGCTCTGGACTCTACAAACGAAGCCTTGGAACCTAAAATTCAAGCTTTG
The DNA here is from genome assembly GCA_030819815.1 of Strix occidentalis. Lineage (NCBI taxonomy): Eukaryota > Metazoa > Chordata > Aves > Strigiformes > Strigidae > Strix > Strix occidentalis. Next base: position 248,115 of record JASWHU010000133.1, on the reverse strand, counting down.
TCCCCTAAACGATGTATTTGGAGCAAGGAGATGAGGGTTCGACCCAAAAAATGAGCGTGTCGAGCACAAAACTCATAATTTGAGTATAACAATGAGGGTTTGAAGCCTAAGAATGAGAGTTTGGTGCATAAATAAGAGGCTTTGAAGGCTGGAGTCAATGCTCTGGACTCTACAAACGAAGCCTTGGAACCTAAAATTCAATCTTAGGGCACTAAACAATGTATTTGGAACAATGAGATGAATGTTCGACCCAAAAAAAGAGCACGTTGAGCATAAAAATCATAGGTCAAGCGTAACAATGAGGGTTTGAAGCCTAAGAATGAGATTTTGGTGCATAAATAAGAGGCTTTCAAGGCTGGAGTCAATGCTCTGGACTCTACAAACGAAGCCTTGGAACCTAAAATTCATGCTTTGGGCACTAAACGATGGCTTTGGAGCAAGGACATGAGGGTTCGACCCAAAAAATGAGCGTGTCGAGCATAAAACTCATAATTTGAGTATAACAATGAGGGTTTGAAGCCTAAGAATGAGAGTTTGGTGCATAAATAAGAGGCTTTGAAGGCTGGAGTCAATGCTCTGGACTCTACAAACGAAGCCTTGGAACCTAAAATTCATGCTTTGGGCACTAAACGATGTATTTGGAGCAAGGAGATGAGGGTTCGACCCAAAAAATGAGCGTGTCGAGCACAAAACTCATAATTTGAGCATAACAATGAGGGTTTGAAGCCTAAGAATGAGAGTTTGGTGCATAAATAAGAGGCTTTGAAGGCTGGAGTCAATGCTCTGGACTCTACAAACGAAGCCTTGGAACCTAAAATTCAAGCTTTGTCCCTTAAAGAATGTGTTTGGAGCAAGGAGATGAGGGTGCGACCCAAAAAATGAGCGTGTCGAGCATAAAACTCATAATTCGAGCGTAAAAGTGAGGGTTTGAAGCCTAAGAATGAGAGTTTGGTGCATAAATAAGAGGCTTTCAAGGCTGGAGTCAATGCTCTGGACTCTACAAACGAAGCCTTGGAACCTAAAATTCAAGCTTTGTCCCTTAAAGAATGTGTTTGGAGCAAGGAGATGAGGGTGCGACCCAAAAAATGAGCGTGTCGAGCATAAAACTCATAATTCGAGCATAACAATGAGGGATTGAACCCTAAGAATGAGAGTTTGGTGCATAAATAAGAGGCTTTGAAGGCTGGAGTCAGTGCTCTGGACTCTACAAATGAATCCTTGGAACCTAAAATTCAATCTTAGGGCACTAAACAATGTATTTGGAACAATGAGATGAATGTTCGACCCAAAAAAAGAGCACGTGGAGCATAAAAATCATAGGTCAAGCGTAAAAATGAGGGTTTGAAGCCTAAGAATGAGATTTTGGTGCATAAATAAGAGGCTTTCAAGGCTGGAGTCAATGCTCTGGACTCTACAAACGAAGCCTTGGAACCTAAAATTCAAGCTTTGGACACTAAATGATGGCTTTGGAGCAAGGACATGAGGGTTCGTTTCAAAAAATGAGCGTGTCGAGCATGAAAATGATAACTCAAGCCTAAAATGAGGGATTGAACCCTAAGATTGCAAGTTTGGTGCATAAATAAGAGGCTTTCAAGGCTGGAGTCAATGCTCTGGACTCTACAAATGAATCCTTGGAACCTAAAATTCAAGCTTAGGGCACTAAACAATGTATTTGGAGCAAGGACATGAGGGTTCGACCCAAAAAATGAGCACGTCTAGCATAAAAATCATAAGTCAAGCGTAAAAATGAGGGTTTGAAGCCTAAGAATGAGAGTTTGGTGCATAAATAAGAGGCTTTCAAGGCTGGAGTCAATGCTCTGGACTCTACAAACGAAGCCTTGGAACCTAAAATTCAAGCTTTGTCGCTTAAAGAATGTGTTTGGAGCAAGGAGATGAGGGTGCGACCCAAAAAATGAGCGTGTCGAGCATAAAACTCATAATTCGAGCATAACAATGAGGGTTTGAAGCCTAAGAATGAGAGTTTGGTGCATAAATAAGAGGCTTTGAAGGCTGGAGTCAATGCTCTGGACTCTACAAACGAAGCCTTGGAACCTAAAATTCAAGCTTTGTCCACTAAATGATGTATTTGGAGCAAGTACATGAGGGTTCGACCCAAAAAATGAGCACGTCCAGCATAAAACTCATAATTTGAGTATAACAATGAGGGTTTGAACACTAAGAATGAGAGTTTGGTGCATAAATAAGAGGCTTTCAAGCCTGGAGTCAATGCTCTGGACTCTACAAACGAAGCCTTGGAACCTACAATTCAAGCTTTTTCCCCTAAACGATGTATTTGGAGCAAGGACATGAGGGTTCGCTTCAAAAAATGAGGCTGTCGAGCATAAAAATCATAGAGCATAACAATGAGGGTTTGAAGCCTAAGAATGAGAGTTTGGTGCATAAATAAGAGGCTTTCAAGCCTGGAGTCAATGCTCTGGACTCTACAAACGAAGCCTTGGAACCTAAAATGAAAGCTTTGTCCCCTAAACGATGTATTTGGAACAATGAGATGAATGTTCGACCCAAAAAAAGATCACGTCGAGCATAAAACTCATAATTCGAGCATAACAATGAGGGTTTGAAGCCTAAGAATGAGAGTTTGGTGCATAAATAAGAGGCTTTGAAGGCTGGAGTCAATGCTCTGGACTCTACAAATGAATCCTTGGAACCTAAAATTCAATCTTAGGGCACTAAACAATGTATTTGGAACAATGAGATGAATGTTCGACCCAAAAAATGAGCACGTTGAGCATAAAAATCATAGGTCAAGCGTAAAAATGAGGGTTTGAAGCCTAAGAATGAGATTTTGGTGCATAAATAAGAGGCTTTCAAGGCTGGAGTCAATGCTCTGGACTCTACAAACGAAGCCTTGGAAGCTACAATTCAAGCTTTGTCCCCTAAACGATGTATTTGGAGCAAGGACATGAGGGTTCGCTTCAAAAAATGAGGCTGTCGAGCATAAAAATCATAGAGCATAACAATGAGGGTTTGAAGCCTAAGAATGAGAGTTTGGTGCATAAATAAGAGGCTTTGAAGGCTGGAGTCAATGCTCTGGACTCTACAAACGAAGCCTTGGAACCTAAAATTCAAGCTTAGGGCACTAAACAATGTATTTGGAACAATGAGATGAATGTTCGAACCAAAAAATGAGCACGTTGAGCATAAAAATCATAGGTCAAGCGTAAAAATGAGGGTTTGAAGCCTAAGAATGAGATTTTGGTGCATAAATAAGAGGCTTTCAAGGCTGGAGTCAATGCTCTGGACTCTACAAACGAAGCCTTGGAACCTAAAATTCAAGCTTTGGACACTAAATGATGGCTTTGGAGCAAGGACATGAGGGTTCGTTTCAAAAAATGAGCGTGTCGAGCATAAAACTCATAATTTGAGCATAACAATGAGGGATTGAACCCTAAGAATGAGAGTTTGGTGCATAAATAAGAGGCTTTGAAGGCTGGAGTCAATGCTCTGGACTCTACAAACGAAGCCTTGAAACCTAAAATTCAAGCTTTGTCCCCTAAAGAATGTGTTTGGAGCAAGGAGATGAGGGTTCGACCCAAAAAATGAGCATGTCGAACATGAAAATGATAACTCAAGCCTAAAATGAGGGATTGAACCCTAAGATTGCAAGTTTGGTGCATAAATAAGAGGCTTTCAAGCCTGGAGTCAATGCTCTGGACTCTACAAATGAATCCTTGGAACCTAAAATTCAAGCTTAGGGCACTAAACAATGTATTTGGAACAATGAGATGAATATTTGACCCAAAAAATGAGCACGTTGAGCATAAAAATCATAAGTCAAGTGTAAAAATGAGGGTTTGAAGCCTAAGAATGAGAGTTTGGTGGATAAATATGAGGCTTTCAAGGCTGGAGTCAATGCTCTGGACTCTACAAACGAAGCCTTGGAACCTAAAATTCAAGCTTTGTCCCTTAAAGAATGTGTTTGGAGCAAGGAGATGAGGGTTCGACCCAAAAAATGAGCATGTCGGGCATGAAAATGATAAGTCAAGCCTAAAATGAGGGATTGAACCCTAAGATTGCAAGTTTGGTGCATAAATAAGAGGCTTTCAAGCCTGGAGTCAATGCTCTGGACTCTACAAATGAATCCTTGGAACCTAAAATTCAAGGTTAGGGCACTAAACAATGTATTTGGAGCAAGGACATGAGGGTTCGACCCAAAAAATGAGCACGTCTAGCATAAAAATCATAAGTCAAGCGTAAAAATGAGGGTTTGAAGCCTAAGAATGAGAGTTTGGTGCATAAATAAGAGGCTTTCAAGGCTGGAGTCAATGCTCTGGACTCTACAAACGAAGCCTTGGAACCTAAAATTCAAGCTTTGTCCCTTAAAGAACGTGTTTGGAACAAGGAGATGAGGGTGCGACCCAAAAAATGAGCGTGTCGAGCATAAAACTCATAATTCGAGCATAACAATGAGGGTTTGAACCCTAAGAATGAGAGTTTGGTGCATAAATAAGAGGCTTTGAAGGCTGGAGTCAATGCTCTGGACTCTACAAACGAAGCCTTGGAACCTAAAATTCAAGCTTAGGGCACTAAACAATGTATTTGGAACAATGAGATGAATGTTCGAACCAAAAAATGAGCACGTTGAGCATAAAAATCATAAGTCAAGCGTAAAAATGAGGGTTTGAAGCCTAAGAATGAGAGTTTGGTGCATAAATAAGAGGCTTTGAAGGCTGGAGTCAATGCTCTGGACTCTACAAACGAAGCCTTGGAACCTAAAATTCAAGCTTTGGGCACTAAACGATGTATTTGGAGCAAGGACATGAGGGTTCGACCCAAAAAATGAGCACGTCGAGCATAAAACGCATAATTCGAGCATAACAATGAGGGTTTGAAGCCTAAGAATGAGAGTTTGGTGCATAAATAAGAGGCTTTGAAGGCTGGAGTCAATGCTCTGGACTCTACAAATGAATCCTTGGAACCTAAAATTCAAGCTTTGTCCCCTAAACGATGGCTTTGGAGCAAGGACATGAGGGTTCGACCCAAAAAATGAGCACGTTGAGCATAAGAATCATAATTCATGCGTAAAAATTACGGATTGAACCCTAAGATTGCAAGTTTGGTGCATAAATAAGAGGCTTTCAAGCCTGGAGTCAATGCTCTGGACTCTACAAATGAATCCTTGGAACCTAAAGTTCAAGGTTAGGGCACTAAACAATGTGTTTGGAGCAAGGACATGAGGGTTCGACCCAAAAAATGAGCACGTCTAGCATAAAAATCATAAGTCAAGCGTAAAAATGAGGGTTTGAAGCCTAAGAATGAGAGTTTGGTGCATAAATAAGAGGCTTTGAAGGCTGGAGTCAATGCTCTGGACTCTACAAACGAAGCCTTGGAACCTAAAATTCAAGCTTTGTCCACTAAATGATGTATTTGGAGCAAGGAGATGAGGGTTCGACCCAAAAAATGAGCGTGTCGAGCATAAAACTCATAATTCGAGCATAACAATGAGGGTTTGAACCCTAAGAATGAGAGTTTGGTGCATAAATAAGAGGCTTTGAAGGCTGGAGTCAATGCTCTGGACTCTACAAACGAAGCCTTGGAACCTAAAATTCAATCTTAGGGCACTAAACAATGTATTTGGAACAATGAGATGAATGTTCGACGCAAAAAATGAGCACGTTGAGCATAAAAATCATAGGTCAAGCGTAAAAATGAGGGTTTGAAGCCTAAGAATGAGATTTTGGTGCATAAATAAGAGGCTTTCAAGGCTGGAGTCAATGCTCTGGACTCTACAAACGAAGCCTTGGAACCTAAAATTCAAGCTTTGTCCCCTAAACGATGTATTTGGAACAATGAGATGAATGTTCGACCCAAAAAATGAGCACGTCGAGCATAAAACTCATAATTCGAGCATAACAATGAGGGTTTGAAGCCTAAGAATGAGAGTTTGGTGCATAAATAAGAGGCTTTCAAGCCTGGAGTCAATGCTCTGGACTCTACAAACGAAGCCTTGGAACCTAAAATTCAAGCTTTGTCCCCTAAACGATGTATTTGGAGCAAGGAGATGAGGGTTCGACCCAAAAAATGAGCGTGTCGAGCACAAAACTCATAATTTGAGCATAAAAATGAGGGTTTGAACCCTAAGAATGAGAGTTTGGTGCATAAATAAGAGGCTTTGAAGGCTGGAGTCAATGCTCTGGACTCTACAAACGAAGCCTTGGAACCTAAAATTCAAGCTTTGTCCCCTAAACGATGTATTTGGAGCAAGGAGATGAGGGTTCGACCCAAAAAATGAGCGTGTCGAGCACAAAACTCATAATTTGAGCATAACAATGAGGGTTTGAAGCCTAAGAATGAGATTTTGGTGCATAAATAAGAGGCTTTCAAGGCTGGAGTCAATGCTCTGGACTCTACAAACGAAGCCTTGGAACCTAAAATTCAAGCTTTGGACACTAAATGATGGCTTTGGAGCAAGGACATGAGGGTTCGACCCAAAAAATGAGCGTGTCGAGCATAAGACTCATAATTTGAGCATAACAATGAGGGATTGAACCCTAAGAATGAGAGTTTGGTGCATAAATAAGAGGCTTTGAAGGCTGGAGTCAATGCTCTGGACTCTACAAACGAAGCCTTGAAACCTAAAATTCAAGCTTTGTCCCCTAAAGAATGTGTTTGGAGCAAGGAGATGAGGGTTCGACCCAAAAAATGAGCATGTCGAACATGAAAATGATAACTCAAGCCTAAAATGAGGGATTGAACCCTAAGATTGCAAGTTTGGTGCATAAATAAGAGGCTTTCAAGCCTGGAGTCAATGCTCTGGACTCTACAAATGAATCCTTGGAACCTAAAATTCAAGCTTAGGGCACTAAACAATGTATTTGGAGCAAGGACATGAGGGTTCGACCCAAAAAATGAGCACGTCTAGCATAAAAATCATAAGTCAAGCGTAAAAATGAGGGTTTGAAGCCTAAGAATGAGAGTTTGGTGCATAAATAAGAGGCTTTCAAGGCTGGAGTCAATGCTCTGGACTCTACAAACGAAGCCTTGGAACCTAAAATTCAAGCTTTGTCGCTTAAAGAATGTGTTTGGAGCAAGGAGATGAGGGTGCGACCCAAAAAATGAGCGTGTCGAGCATAAAACTCATAATTCGAGCATAACAATGAGGGTTTGAAGCCTAAGAATGAGAGTTTGGTGCATAAATAAGAGGCTTTGAAGGCTGGAGTCAATGCTCTGGACTCTACAAACGAAGCCTTGGAACCTAAAATTCAAGCTTTGTCCACTAAATGATGTATTTGGAGCAAGTACATGAGGGTTCGACCCAAAAAATGAGCACGTCCAGCATAAAACTCATAATTTGAGTATAACAATGAGGGTTTGAACACTAAGAATGAGAGTTTGGTGCATAAATAAGAGGCTTTCAAGCCTGGAGTCAATGCTCTGGACTCTACAAACGAAGCCTTGGAACCTACAATTCAAGCTTTTTCCCCTAAACGATGTATTTGGAGCAAGGACATGAGGGTTCGCTTCAAAAAATGAGGCTGTCGAGCATAAAAATCATAGAGCATAACAATGAGGGTTTGAAGCCTAAGAATGAGAGTTTGGTGCATAAATAAGAGGCTTTGAAGGCTGGAGTCAATGCTCTGGACTCTACAAACGAAGCCTTGGAACCTAAAATTCAAGCTTTGGGCACTAAACGATGTATTTGGAGCAAGGACATGAGGGTTCGACCCAAAAAATGAGCACGTCGAGCATAAAACGCATAATTCGAGCATAACAATGAGGGTTTGAAGCCTAAGAATGAGAGTTTGGTGCATAAATAAGAGGCTTTGAAGGCTGGAGTCAATGCTCTGGACTCTACAAACGAAGCCTTGGAACCTAAAATTCAAGCTTTGTCCCCTAAACGATGTATTTGGAACAATGAGACGAATGTTCGACCCAAAAAAAGATCACGTCGAGCATAAAACTCATAATTCGAGCATAACAATGAGGGTTTGAACCCTAAGAATGAGAGTTTGGTGCATAAATAAGAGGCTTTGAAGGCTGGAGTCAATGCTCTGGACTCTACAAACGAAGCCTTGGAACCTAAAATTCAATCTTAGGGCACTAAACAATGTATTTGGAACAATGAGATGAATGTTCGACGCAAAAAATGAGCACGTTGAGCATAAAAATCATAGGTCAAGCGTAAAAATGAGGGTTTGAAGCCTAAGAATGAGATTTTGGTGCATAAATAAGAGGCTTTCAAGGCTGGAGTCAATGCTCTGGACTCTACAAACGAAGCCTTGGAACCTAAAATTCAAGCTTTGTCCCCTAAACGATGTATTTGGAGCAAGGAGATGAGGGTTCGACCCAAAAAATGAGCGTGTCGAGCACAAAACTCATAATTTGAGCATAAAAATGAGGGTTTGAACCCTAAGAATGAGAGTTTGGTGCATAAATAAGAGGCTTTGAAGGCTGGAGTCAATGCTCTGGACTCTAGAAACGAAGCCTTGGAACCTAAAATTCAAGCTTTGTCCCCTAAACGATGTATTTGGAGCAAGGAGATGAGGGTTCGACCCAAAAAATGAGCGTGTCGAGCACAAAGCTCATAATTTGAGCATAACAATGAGGGTTTGAAGCCTAAGAATGAGAGTTTGGTGCATAAATAAGAGGATTTCAAGACTGGAGTCAATGCTCTGGACTCTACAAACGAAGCCTTGAAACCTAAAATGCAAGCTTTGTCCCCTAAACGATGGCTTTGGAGCAAGGAGATGAGGGTTCGACCCAAAAAATGAGCATGTTGAGCATGAAAATGATAAGTCAAGCCTGAAATGAGGGATTGAACCCTAAGATTGCAAGTTTGGTGCATAAATAAGAGGCTTTCAAGCCTGGAGTCAATGCTCTGGACTCTACAAATGAATCCTTGGAACCTAAAATTCAAGCTTAGGGCACTAAACAATGTATTTGGAGCAAGGACATGAGGGTTCGACCCAAAAAATGAGCACGTTGAGCATAAAAATCATAAGTCAAGCGTAAAAATGAGGGTTTGAAGCCTAAGAATGAGAGTTTGGTGCATAAATAAGAGGCTTTGAAGGCTGGAGTCAATGCTCTGGACTCTACAAACGAAGCCTTGGAACCTAAAATTCAAGCTTTGTCCCTTAAAGAATGTGTTTGGAGCAAGGAGATGAGGGTGCGACCCAAAAAATGAGCGTGTCGAGCATAAAACTCATAATTCGAGCATAACAATGAGGGTTTGAACCCTAAGAATGAGAGTTTGGTGCATAAATAAGAGGCTTTGAAGGCTGGAGTCAATGCTCTGGACTCTACAAACGAAGCCTTGGAACCTAAAATTCAATCTTAGGGCACTAAACAATGTATTTGGAACAATGAGATGAATGTTCGACCCAAAAAATGAGCACGTTGAGCATAAAAATCATAGGTCAAGCGTAACAATGAGGGTTTGAAGCCTAAGAATGAGATTTTGGTGCATAAATAAGAGGCTTTCAAGGCTGGAGTCAATGCTCTGGACTCTACAAACGAAGCCTTGGAACCTAAAATTCATGCTTTGGGCACTAAACGATGGCTTTGGAGCAAGGACATGAGGGTTCGACCCAAAAAATGAGCGTGTCGAGCATAAAACTCATAATTTGAGCATAACAATGAGGGTTTGAAGCCTAAGAATGAGAGTTTGGTGCATAAATAAGAGGCTTTGAAGGCTGGAGTCAATGCTCTGGACTCTACAAACGAAGCCTTGGAACCTAAAATTCAAGCTTTGTCCCCTAAACGATGTATTTGGAGCAAGGAGATGAGGGTTCGACCCAAAAAATGAGCGTGTCGAGCACAAAACTCATAATTTGAGCATAACAATGAGGGTTTGAAGCCTAAGAATGAGAGTTTGGTGCATAAATAAGAGGCTTTGAAGGCTGGAGTCAATGCTCTGGACTCTACAAACGAAGCCTTGGAACCTAAAATTCAAGCTTTGTCCCTTAAAGAATGTGTTTGGAGCAAGGAGACGAGGGTGCGACCCAAAAAATGAGCGTGTCGAGCATAAAACTCATAATTCGAGCGTAAAAATGAGGGTTTGAAGCCTAAGAATGAGAGTTTGGTGCATAAATAAGAGGCTTTCAAGGCTGGAGTCAATGCTCTGGACTCTACAAACGAAGCCTTGGAACCTAAAATTCAAGCTTTGTCCCTTAAAGAATGTGTTTGGAGCAAGGAGATGAGGGTGCGACCCAAAAAATGAGCGTGTCGAGCATAAAACTCATAATTCGAGCATAACAATGAGGGATTGAACCCTAAGAATGAGAGTTTGGTGCATAAATAAGAGGCTTTGAAGGCTGGAGTCAGTGCTCTGGAGTCTACAAATGAATCCTTGGAACCTAAAATTCAATCTTAGGGCACTAAACAATGTATTTGGAACAATGAGATGAATGTTCGACCCAAAAAATGAGCACATTGAGCATAAAAATCATAGGTCAAGCGTAAAAATGAGGGTTTGAAGCCTAAGAATGAGATTTTGGTGCATAAATAAGAGGCTTTCAAGGCTGGAGTCAATGCTCTGGACTCTACAAACGAAGCCTTGGAACCTAAAATTCAAGCTTTGGACACTAAATGATGGCTTTGGAGCAAGGACATGAGGGTTCGACCCAAAAAATGAGCGTGTCGAGCATAAGACTCATAATTTGAGCATAACAATGAGGGATTGAACCCTAAGAATGAGAGTTTGGTGCATAAATAAGAGGCTTTGAAGGCTGGAGTCAATGCTCTGGACTCTACAAACGAAGCCTTGAAACCTAAAATTCAAGCTTTGTCCCCTAAAGAATGTGTTTGGAGCAAGGAGATGAGGGTTCGACCCAAAAAATGAGCATGTCGAACATGAAAATGATAAGTCAAGCCTAAAATGAGGGATTGAACCCTGAGATTGCAAGTTTGGTGCATAAATAAGAGGCTTTCAAGCCTGGAGTCAATGCTCTGGACTCTACAAATGAATCCTTGGAACCTAAAATTCAAGCTTAGGGCACTAAACAATGTATTTGGAGCAAGGACATGAGGGTTCGACCCAAAAAATGAGCACGTCTAGCATAAAAATCATAAGTCAAGCGTAAAAATGAGGGTTTGAAGCCTAAGAATGAGAGTTTGGTGCATAAATAAGAGGCTTTCAAGGCTGGAGTCAATGCTCTGGACTCTACAAACGAAGCCTTGGAACCTAAAATTCAAGCTTTGTCGCTTAAAGAATGTGTTTGGAGCAAGGAGATGAGGGTGCGACCCAAAAAATGAGCGTGTCGAGCATAAAACTCATAATTCGAGCATAACAATGAGGGTTTGAAGCCTAAGAATGAGAGTTTGGTGCATAAATAAGAGGCTTTGAAGGCTGGAGTCAATGCTCTGGACTCTACAAACGAAGCCTTGGAACCTAAAATTCAAGCTTTGTCCACTAAATGATGTATTTGGAGCAAGTACATGAGGGTTCGACCCAAAAAATGAGCACGTCCAGCATAAAACTCATAATTTGAGTATAACAATGAGGGTTTGAACACTAAGAATGAGAGTTTGGTGCATAAATAAGAGGCTTTCAAGCCTGGAGTCAATGCTCTGGACTCTACAAACGAAGCCTTGGAACCTACAATTCAAGCTTTTTCCCCTAAACGATGTATTTGGAGCAAGGACATGAGGGTTCGCTTCAAAAAATGAGGCTGTCGAGCATAAAAATCATAGAGCATAACAATGAGGGTTTGAAGCCTAAGAATGAGAGTTTGGTGCATAAATAAGAGGCTTTGAAGGCTGGAGTCAATGCTCTGGACTCTACAAACGAAGCCTTGGAACCTAAAATTCAAGCTTTGGGCACTAAACGATGTATTTGGAGCAAGGACATGAGGGTTCGACCCAAAAAATGAGCACGTCGAGCATAAAACGCATAATTCGAGCATAACAATGAGGGTTTGAAGCCTAAGAATGAGAGTTTGGTGCATAAATAAGAGGCTTTGAAGGCTGGAGTCAATGCTCTGGACTCTACAAACGAAGCCTTGGAACCTAAAATTCAAGCTTTGTCCCCTAAACGATGTATTTGGAACAATGAGACGAATGTTCGACCCAAAAAAAGATCACGTCGAGCATAAAACTCATAATTCGAGCATAACAATGAGGGTTTGAACCCTAAGAATGAGAGTTTGGTGCATAAATAAGAGGCTTTGAAGGCTGGAGTCAATGCTCTGGACTCTACAAACGAAGCCTTGGAACCTAAAATTCAATCTTAGGGCACTAAACAATGTATTTGGAACAATGAGATGAATGTTCGACGCAAAAAATGAGCACGTTGAGCATAAAAATCATAGGTCAAGCGTAAAAATGAGGGTTTGAAGCCTAAGAATGAGATTTTGGTGCATAAATAAGAGGCTTTCAAGGCTGGAGTCAATGCTCTGGACTCTACAAACGAAGCCTTGGAACCTAAAATTCAAGCTTTGTCCCCTAAACGATGTATTTGGAGCAAGGAGATGAGGGTTCGACCCAAAAAATGAGCGTGTCGAGCACAAAACTCATAATTTGAGCATAAAAATGAGGGTTTGAACCCTAAGAATGAGAGTTTGGTGCATAAATAAGAGGCTTTGAAGGCTGGAGTCAATGCTCTGGACTCTAGAAACGAAGCCTTGGAACCTAAAATTCAAGCTTTGTCCCCTAAACGATGTATTTGGAGCAAGGAGATGAGGGTTCGACCCAAAAAATGAGCGTGTCGAGCACAAAGCTCATAATTTGAGCATAACAATGAGGGTTTGAAGCCTAAGAATGAGAGTTTGGTGCATAAATAAGAGGATTTCAAGACTGGAGTCAATGCTCTGGACTCTACAAACGAAGCCTTGAAACCTAAAATGCAAGCTTTGTCCCCTAAACGATGGCTTTGGAGCAAGGAGATGAGGGTTCGACCCAAAAAATGAGCATGTTGAGCATGAAAATGATAAGTCAAGCCTGAAATGAGGGATTGAACCCTAAGATTGCAAGTTTGGTGCATAAATAAGAGGCTTTCAAGCCTGGAGTCAATGCTCTGGACTCTACAAATGAATCCTTGGAACCTAAAATTCAAGCTTAGGGCACTAAACAATGTATTTGGAGCAAGGACATGAGGGTTCGACCCAAAAAATGAGCACGTTGAGCATAAAAATCATAAGTCAAGCGTAAAAATGAGGGTTTGAAGCCTAAGAATGAGAGTTTGGTGCATAAATAAGAGGCTTTGAAGGCTGGAGTCAATGCTCTGGACTCTACAAACGAAGCCTTGGAACCTAAAATTCAAGCTTTGTCCCTTAAAGAATGTGTTTGGAGCAAGGAGATGAGGGTGCGACCCAAAAAATGAGCGTGTCGAGCATAAAACTCATAATTCGAGCATAACAATGAGGGTTTGAACCCTAAGAATGAGAGTTTGGTGCATAAATAAGAGGCTTTGAAGGCTGGAGTCAATGCTCTGGACTCTACAAACGAAGCCTTGGAACCTAAAATTCAATCTTAGGGCACTAAACAATGTATTTGGAACAATGAGATGAATGTTCGACCCAAAAAATGAGCACGTTGAGCATAAAAATCATAGGTCAAGCGTAACAATGAGGGTTTGAAGCCTAAGAATGAGATTTTGGTGCATAAATAAGAGGCTTTCAAGGCTGGAGTCAATGCTCTGGACTCTACAAACGAAGCCTTGGAACCTAAAATTCATGCTTTGGGCACTAAACGATGGCTTTGGAGCAAGGACATGAGGGTTCGACCCAAAAAATGAGCGTGTCAAGCATAAAACTCATAATTTGAGCATAACAATGAGGGTTTGAAGCCTAAGAATGAGAGTTTGGTGCATAAATAAGAGGCTTTGAAGGCTGGAGTCAATGCTCTGGACTCTACAAACGAAGCCTTGGAACCTAAAATTCAAGCTTTGTCCCCTAAACGATGTATTTGGAGCAAGGAGATGAGGGTTCGACCCAAAAAATGAGCGTGTCGAGCACAAAACTCATAATTTGAGCATAACAATGAGGGTTTGAAGCCTAAGAATGAGAGTTTGGTGCATAAATAAGAGGCTTTGAAGGCTGGAGTCAATGCTCTGGACTCTACAAACGAAGCCTTGGAACCTAAAATTCAAGCTTTGTCCCTTAAAGAATGTGTTTGGAGCAAGGAGACGAGGGTGCGACCCAAAAAATGAGCGTGTCGAGCATAAAACTCATAATTCGAGCGTAAAAATGAGGGTTTGAAGCCTAAGAATGAGAGTTTGGTGCATAAATAAGAGGCTTTCAAGGCTGGAGTCAATGCTCTGGACTCTACAAACGAAGCCTTGGAACCTAAAATTCAAGCTTTGTCCCTTAAAGAATGTGTTTGGAGCAAGGAGATGAGGATGCGACCCAAAAAATGAGCGTGTCGAGCATAAAACTCATAATTCGAGCATAACAATGAGGGATTGAACCCTAAGAATGAGAGTTTGGTGCATAAATAAGAGGCTTTGAAGGCTGGAGTCAGTGCTCTGGAGTCTACAAATGAATCCTTGGAACCTAAAATTCAATCTTAGGGCACTAAACAATGTATTTGGAACAATGAGATGAATGTTCGACCCAAAAAATGAGCACATTGAGCATAAAAATCATAGGTCAAGCGTAAAAATGAGGGTTTGAAGCCTAAGAATGAGATTTTGGTGCATAAATAAGAGGCTTTCAAGGCTGGAGTCAATGCTCTGGACTCTACAAACGAAGCCTTGGAACCTAAAATTCAAGCTTTGTCCCCTAAACGATGTATTTGGAGCAAGGACATGAGGGTTCGTTTCAAAAAATGAGCGTGTCGAGCATAAAACTCATAATTTGAGCATAACAATGAGGGTTTGAAGCCTAAGAATGAGAGTTTGGTGCATAAATAAGAGGCTTTCAAGCCTGGAGTCAATGCTCTGGACTCTACAAACGAAGCCTTGGAACCTAAAATTCAAGCTTTGTCCCCTAAACGATGTATTTGGAACAATGAGATGAATGTTCGACCCAAAAAAAGATCACGTCGAGCATAAAACTCATAATTCGAGCATAACAATGAGGGTTTGAAGCCTAAGAATGAGAGTTTGGTGCATAAATAAGAGGCTTTGAAGGCTGGAGTCAATGCTCTGGACTCTACAAACGAAGCCTTGGAACCTAAAATTCAAGCTTTGTCCCCTAAACGATGTATTTGGAGCAAGGAGATGAGGGTTCGACCCAAAAAATGAGCGTGTCGAGCACAAAGCTCATAATTTGAGCATAACAATGAGGGTTTGAAGCCTAAGAATGAGAGTTTGGTGCATAAATAAGAGGATTTCAAGACTGGAGTCAATGCTCTGGACTCTACAAACGAAGCCTTGAAACCTAAAATGCAAGCTTTGTCCCCTAAACGATGGCTTTGGAGCAAGGAGATGAGGGTTCGACCCAAAAAATGAGCATGTTGAGCATGAAAATGATAAGTCAAGCCTGAAATGAGGGATTGAACCCTAAGATTGCAAGTTTGGTGCATAAATAAGAGGCTTTCAAGCCTGGAGTCAATGCTCTGGACTCTACAAATGAATCCTTGGAACCTAAAATTCAAGCTTAGGGCACTAAACAATGTATTTGGAGCAAGGACATGAGGGTTCGACCCAAAAAATGAGCACGTTGAGCATAAAAATCATAAGTCAAGCGTAAAAATGAGGGTTTGAAGCCTAAGAATGAGAGTTTGGTGCATAAATAAGAGGCTTTGAAGGCTGGAGTCAATGCTCTGGACTCTACAAACGAAGCCTTGGAACCTAAAATTCAAGCTTTGTCCCTTAAAGAATGTGTTTGGAGCAAGGAGATGAGGGTGCGACCCAAAAAATGAGCGTGTCGAGCATAAAACTCATAATTCGAGCATAACAATGAGGGTTTGAACCCTAAGAATGAGAGTTTGGTGCATAAATAAGAGGCTTTGAAGGCTGGAGTCAATGCTCTGGACTCTACAAACGAAGCCTTGGAACCTAAAATTCAATCTTAGGGCACTAAACAATGTATTTGGAACAATGAGATGAATGTTCGACCCAAAAAAAGAGCACGTTGAGCATAAAAATCATAGGTCAAGCGTAACAATGAGGGTTTGAAGCCTAAGAATGAGATTTTGGTGCATAAATAAGAGGCTTTCAAGGCTGGAGTCAATGCTCTGGACTCTACAAACGAAGCCTTGGAACCTAAAATTCATGCTTTGGGCACTAAACGATGGCTTTGGAGCAAGGACATGAGGGTTCGACCCAAAAAATGAGCGTGTCGAGCATAAAACTCATAATTTGAGCATAACAATGAGGGTTTGAAGCCTAAGAATGAGAGTTTGGTGCATAAATAAGAGGCTTTGAAGGCTGGAGTCAATGCTCTGGACTCTACAAACGAAGCCTTGGAACCTAAAATTCAAGCTTTGTCCCCTAAACGATGTATTTGGAGCAAGGAGATGAGGGTTCGACCCAAAAAATGAGCGTGTCGAGCACAAAACTCATAATTTGAGCATAACAATGAGGGTTTGAAGCCTAAGAATGAGAGTTTGGTGCATAAATAAGAGGCTTTGAAGGCTGGAGTCAATGCTCTGGACTCTACAAACGAAGCCTTGGAACCTAAAATTCAAGCTTTGTCCCTTAAAGAATGTGTTTGGAGCAAGGAGATGAGGGTGCGACCCAAAAAATGAGCGTGTCGAGCATAAAACTCATAATTCGAGCGTAAAAATGAGGGTTTGAAGCCTAAGAATGAGAGTTTGGTGCATAAATAAGAGGCTTTCAAGCCTGGAGTCAATGCTCTGGACTCTACAAACGAAGCCTTGGAACCTAAAATTCAAGCTTTGTCCCTTAAAGAATGTGTTTGGAGCAAGGAGATGAGGGTGCGACCCAAAAAATGAGCGTGTCGAGCATAAAACTCATAATTCGAGCATAACAATGAGGGATTGAACCCTAAGAATGAGAGTTTGGTGCATAAATAAGAGGCTTTGAAGGCTGGAGTCAGTGCTCTGGACTCTACAAATGAATCCTTGGAACCTAAAATTCAATCTTAGGGCACTAAACAATGTATTTGGAACAATGAGATGAATGTTCGACCCAAAAAATGAGCACATTGAGCATAAAAATCATAGGTCAAGCGTAAAAATGAGGGTTTGAAGCCTAAGAATGAGATTTTGGTGCATAAATAAGAGGCTTTCAAGGCTGGAGTCAATGCTCTGGACTCTACAAACGAAGCCTTGGAACCTAAAATTCAAGCTTTGGACACTAAATGATGGCTTTGGAGCAAGGACATGAGGGTTCGTTTCAAAAAATGAGCGTGTCGAGCATAAAACTCATAATTTGAGCATAACAATGAGGGTTTGAAGCCTAAGAATGAGAGTTTGGTGCATAAATAAGAGGCTTTGAAGGCTGGAGTCAATGCTCTGGACTCTACAAACGAAGCCTTGGAACCTAAAATTCAAGCTTTGTCCCCTAAACGATGTATTTGGAGCAAGGAGATGAGGGTTCGACCCAAAAAATGAGCGTGTCGACCACAAAACTCATAATTTGAGCATAACAATGAGGGTTTGAAGCCTAAGAATGAGAGTTTGGTGCATAAATAAGAGGATTTCAAGACTGGAGTCAATGCTCTGGACTCTACAAACGAAGCCTTGGAACCTAAAATGCAAGCTTTGTCCCCTAAACGATGGCTTTGGAGCAAGGAGATGAGGGTTCGACCCAAAAAATGAGCATGTTGAGCATGAAAATGATAAGTCAAGCCTAAAATGAGGGATTGAACCCTAAGATTGCAAGTTTGGTGCATAAATAAGAGGCTTTCAAGCCTGGAGTCAATGCTCTGGACTCTACAAATGAATCCTTGGAACCTAAAGTTCAAGGTTAGGGCACTAAACAATGTATTTGGAGCAAGGACATGAGGGTTCGACCCAAAAAATGAGCACGTCTAGCATAAAAATCATAAGTCAAGCGTAAAAATGAGGGTTTGAAGCCTAAGAATGAGAGTTTGGTGCATAAATAAGAGGCTTTCAAGGCTGGAGTCAATGCTCTGGACTCTACAAACGAAGCCTTGGAACCTAAAATTCAAGCTTTGTCGCTTAAAGAATGTGTTTGGAGCAAGGAGATGAGGGTGCGACCCAAAAAATGAGCGTGTCGAGCATAAAACTCATAATTCGAGCATAACAATGAGGGTTTGAAGCCTAAGAATGAGAGTTTGGTGCATAAATAAGAGGCTTTGAAGGCTGGAGTCAATGCTCTGGACTCTACAAACGAAGCCTTGGAACCTAAAATTCAATCTTAGGGCACTAAACAATGTATTTGGAGCAAGTACATGAGGGTTCGACCCAAAAAATGAGCGTGTCGAGCATAAAACTCATAATTCGAGCATAACAATGAGGGTTTGAACCCTAAGAATGAGAGTTTGGTGCATAAATAAGAGGCTTTGAAGGCTGGAGTCAATGCTCTGGACTCTACAAACGAAGCCTTGGAACCTAAAATTCAATCTTAGGGCACTAAACAATGTATTTGGAACAATGAGATGAATGTTCGACCCAAAAAATGAGCACGTCGAGCATAAAACTCATAATTCGAGCATAACAATGAGGGTTTGAAGCCTAAGAATGAGAGTTTGGTGCATAAATAAGAGGCTTTCAAGCCTGGAGTCAATGCTCTGGACTCTACAAACGAAGCCTTGGAACCTAAAATTCAAGCTTTGTCCCCTAAACGATGTATTTGGAGCAAGGAGATGAGGGTTCGACCCAAAAAATGAGCGTGTCGAGCACAAAACTCATAATTTGAGCATAAAAATGAGGGTTTGAACCCTAAGAATGAGAGTTTGGTGCATAAATAAGAGGCTTTGAAGGCTGGAGTCAATGCTCTGGACTCTACAAACGAAGCCTTGGAACCTAAAATTCAAGCTTTGTCCCCTAAACGATGTATTTGGAGCAAGGAGATGAGGGTTCGACCCAAAAAATGAGCGTGTCGAGCACAAAACTCATAATTTGAGCATAACAATGAGGGTTTGAAGCCTAAGAATGAGAGTTTGGTGCATAAATAAGAGGATTTCAAGACTGGAGTCAATGCTCTGGACTCTACAAACGAAGCCTTGAAACCTAAAATGCAAGCTTTGTCCCCTAAACGATGGCTTTGGAGCAAGGAGATGAGGGTTCGACCCAAAAAATGAGCATGTTGAGCATGAAAATGATAAGTCAAGCCTGAAATGAGGGATTGAACCCTAAGATTGCAAGTTTGGTGCATAAATAAGAGGCTTTCAAGCCTGGAGTCAATGCTCTGGACTCTACAAATGAATCCTTGGAACCTAAAATTCAAGCTTAGGGCACTAAACAATGTATTTGGAGCAAGGACATGAGGGTTCGACCCAAAAAATGAGCACGTTGAGCATAAAAATCATAAGTCAAGCGTAAAAATGAGGGTTTGAAGCCTAAGAATGAGAGTTTGGTGCATAAATAAGAGGCTTTGAAGGCTGGAGTCAATGCTCTGTACTCTACAAACGAAGCCTTGGAACCTAAAATTCAAGCTTTGTCCCTTAAAGAATGTGTTTGGAGCAAGGAGATGAGGGTGCGACCCAAAAAATGAGCGTGTCGAGCATAAAACTCATAATTCGAGCATAACAATGAGGGTTTGAACCCTAAGAATGAGAGTTTGGTGCATAAATAAGAGGCTTTGAAGGCTGGAGTCAATGCTCTGGACTCTACAAACGAAGCCTTGGAACCTAAAATTCAATCTTAGGGCACTAAACAATGTATTTGGAACAATGAGATGAATGTTCGACCCAAAAAAAGAGCACGTTGAGCATAAAAATCATAGGTCAAGCGTAACAATGAGGGTTTGAAGCCTAAGAATGAGATTTTGGTGCATAAATAAGAGGCTTTCAAGGCTGGAGTCAATGCTCTGGACTCTACAAACGAAGCCTTGGAACCTAAAATTCATGCTTTGGGCACTAAACGATGGCTTTGGAGCAAGGACATGAGGGTTCGACCCAAAAAATGAGCGTGTCGAGCATAAAACTCATAATTTGAGCATAACAATGAGGGTTTGAAGCCTAAGAATGAGAGTTTGGTGCATAAATAAGAGGCTTTGAAGGCTGGAGTCAATGCTCTGGACTCTACAAACGAAGCCTTGGAACCTAAAATTCAAGCTTTGTCCCCTAAACGATGTATTTGGAGCAAGGAGATGAGGGTTCGACCCAAAAAATGAGCGTGTCGAGCACAAAACTCATAATTTGAGCATAACAATGAGGGTTTGAAGCCTAAGAATGAGAGTTTGGTGCATAAATAAGAGGCTTTGAAGGCTGGAGTCAATGCTCTGGACTCTACAAACGAAGCCTTGGAACCTAAAATTCAAGCTTTGTCCCTTAAAGAATGTGTTTGGAGCAAGGAGATGAGGGTGCGACCCAAAAAATGAGCGTGTCGAGCATAAAACTCATAATTCGAGCGTAAAAATGAGGGTTTGAAGCCTAAGAATGAGAGTTTGGTGCATAAATAAGAGGCTTTCAAGGCTGGAGTCAATGCTCTGGACTCTACAAACGAAGCCTTGGAACCTAAAATTCAAGCTTTGTCCCTTAAAGAATGTGTTTGGAGCAAGGAGATGAGGGTGCGACCCAAAAAATGAGCGTGTCGAGCATAAAACTCATAATTCGAGCATAACAATGAGGGATTGAACCCTAAGAATGAGAGTTTGGTGCATAAATAAGAGGCTTTGAAGGCTGGAGTCAGTGCTCTGGACTCTACAAATGAATCCTTGGAACCTAAAATTCAATCTTAGGGCACTAAACAATGTATTTGGAACAATGAGATGAATGTTCGACCCAAAAAATGAGCACATTGAGCATAAAAATCATAGGTCAAGCGTAAAAATGAGGGTTTGAAGCCTAAGAATGAGATTTTGGTGCATAAATAAGAGGCTTTCAAGGCTGGAGTCAATGCTCTGGACTCTACAAACGAAGCCTTGGAACCTAAAATTCAAGCTTTGGACACTAAATGATGGCTTTGGAGCAAGGACATGAGGGTTCGTTTCAAAAAATGAGCGTGTCGAGCATAAAACTCATAATTTGAGCATAACAATGAGGGTTTGAAGCCTAAGAATGAGAGTTTGGTGCATAAATAAGAGGCTTTCAAGCCTGGAGTCAATGCTCTGGACTCTACAAACGAAGCCTTGGAACCTAAAATTCAAGCTTTGTCCCCTAAACGATGTATTTGGAACAATGAGATGAATGTTCGACCCAAAAAAAGATCACGTCGAGCATAAAACTCATAATTCGAGCATAACAATGAGGGTTTGAAGCCTAAGAATGAGAGTTTGGTGCATAAATAAGAGGCTTTGAAGGCTGGAGTCAATGCTCTGGACTCTACAAACGAAGCCTTGGAACCTAAAATTCAAGCTTTGTCCCCTAAACGATGTATTTGGAGCAAGGAGATGAGGGTTCGACCCAAAAAATGAGCGTGTCGACCACAAAACTCATAATTTGAGCATAACAATGAGGGTTTGAAGCCTAAGAATGAGAGTTTGGTGCATAAATAAGAGGATTTCAAGAACGGAGTCAATGCTCTGGACTCTACAAACGAAGCCTTGGAACCTAAAATGCAAGCTTTGTCCCCTAAACGATGGCTTTGGAGCAAGGAGATGAGGGTTCGACCCAAAAAATGAGCATGTTGAGCATGAAAATGATAAGTCAAGCCTAAAATGAGGGATTGAACCCTAAGATTGCAAGTTTGGTGCATAAATAAGAGGCTTTCAAGCCTGGAGTCAATGCTCTGGACTCTACAAATGAATCCTTGGAACCTAAAGTTCAAGGTTAGGGCACTAAACAATGTATTTGGAGCAAGGACATGAGGGTTCGACCCAAAAAATGAGCACGTCTAGCATAAAAATCATAAGTCAAGCGTAAAAATGAGGGTTTGAAGCCTAAGAATGAGAGTTTGGTGCATAAATAAGAGGCTTTCAAGCCTGGAGTCAATGCTCTGGACTCTACAAACGAAGCCTTGGAACCTAAAATTCAAGCTTTGTCGCTTAAAGAATGTGTTTGGAGCAAGGAGATGAGGGTGCGACCCAAAAAATGAGCGTGTCGAGCATAAAACTCATAATTCGAGCATAACAATGAGGGTTTGAAGCCTAAGAATGAGAGTTTGGTGCATAAATAAGAGGCTTTGAAGGCTGGAGTCAATGCTCTGGACTCTACAAACGAAGCCTTGGAACCTAAAATTCAATCTTAGGGCACTAAACAATGTATTTGGAGCAAGTACATGAGGGTTCGACCCAAAAAATGAGCGTGTCGAGCATAAAACTCATAATTCGAGCATAACAATGAGGGTTTGAACCCTAAGAATGAGAGTTTGGTGCATAAATAAGAGGCTTTGAAGGCTGGAGTCAATGCTCTGGACTCTACAAACGAAGCCTTGGAACCTAAAATTCAATCTTAGGGCACTAAACAATGTATTTGGAACAATGAGATGAATGTTCGACGCAAAAAATGAGCACGTTGAGCATAAAAATCATAGGTCAAGCGTAAAAATGAGGGTTTGAAGCCTAAGAATGAGATTTTGGTGCATAAATAAGAGGCTTTCAAGGCTGGAGTCAATGCTCTGGACTCTACAAACGAAGCCTTGGAACCTAAAATTCAAGCTTTGTCCCCTAAACGATGTATTTGGAACAATGAGATGAATGTTCGACCCAAAAAATGAGCACGTCGAGCATAAAACTCATAATTCGAGCATAACAATGAGGGTTTGAAGCCTAAGAATGAGAGTTTGGTGCATAAATAAGAGGCTTTCAAGCCTGGAGTCAATGCTCTGGACTCTACAAACGAAGCCTTGGAACCTAAAATTCAAGCTTTGTCCCCTAAACGATGTATTTGGAGCAAGGAGATGAGGGTTCGACCCAAAAAATGAGCGTGTCGAGCACAAAACTCATAATTTGAGCATAAAAATGAGGGTTTGAACCCTAAGAATGAGAGTTTGGTGCATAAATAAGAGGCTTTGAAGGCTGGAGTCAATGCTCTGGACTCTACAAACGAAGCCTTGGAACCTAAAATTCAAGCTTTGTCCCCTAAACGATGTATTTGGAGCAAGGAGATGAGGGTTCGACCCAAAAAATGAGCGTGTCGAGCACAAAACTCATAATTTGAGCATAACAATGAGGGTTTGAAGCCTAAGAATGAGAGTTTGGTGCATAAATAAGAGGATTTCAAGACTGGAGTCAATGCTCTGGACTCTACAAACGAAGCCTTGAAACCTAAAATGCAAGCTTTGTCCCCTAAACGATGGCTTTGGAGCAAGGAGATGAGGGTTCGACCCAAAAAATGAGCATGTTGAGCATGAAAATGATAAGTCAAGCCTGAAATGAGGGATTGAACCCTAAGATTGCAAGTTTGGTGCATAAATAAGAGGCTTTCAAGCCTGGAGTCAATGCTCTGGACTCTACAAATGAATCCTTGGAACCTAAAATTCAAGCTTAGGGCACTAAACAATGTATTTGGAGCAAGGACATGAGGGTTCGACCCAAAAAATGAGCATGTTGAGCATAAAAATCATAAGTCAAGCGTAAAAATGAGGGTTTGAAGCCTAAGAATGAGAGTTTGGTGCATAAATAAGAGGCTTTGAAGGCTGGAGTCAATGCTCTGGACTCTACAAACGAAGCCTTGGAACCTAAAATTCAAGCTTTGTCCCTTAAAGAATGTGTTTGGAGCAAGGAGATGAGGGTGCGACCCAAAAAATGAGCGTGTCGAGCATAAAACTCATAATTCGAGCATAACAATGAGGGATTGAACCCTAAGAATGAGAGTTTGGTGCATAAATAAGAGGCTTTGAAGGCTGGAGTCAATGCTCTGGACTCTACAAACGAAGCCTTGGAACCTAAAATTCAATCTTAGGGCACTAAACAATGTATTTGGAACAATGAGATGAATGTTCGACCCAAAAAAAGAGCACGTTGAGCATAAAAATCATAGGTCAAGCGTAACAATGAGGGTTTGAAGCCTAAGAATGAGATTTTGGTGCATAAATAAGAGGCTTTCAAGGCTGGAGTCAATGCTCTGGACTCTACAAACGAAGCCTTGGAACCTAAAATTCATGCTTTGGGCACTAAACGATGGCTTTGGAGCAAGGACATGAGGGTTCGACCCAAAAAATGAGCGTGTCGAGCATAAAACTCATAATTTGAGCATAACAATGAGGGTTTGAAGCCTAAGAATGAGAGTTTGGTGCATAAATAAGAGGCTTTGAAGGCTGGAGTCAATGCTCTGGACTCTACAAACGAAGCCTTGGAACCTAAAATTCAAGCTTTGTCCCCTAAACGATGTATTTGGAGCAAGGAGATGAGGGTTCGACCCAAAAAATGAGCGTGTCGAGCACAAAACTCATAATTTGAGCATAACAATGAGGGTTTGAAGCCTAAGAATGAGAGTTTGGTGCATAAATAAGAGGCTTTGAAGGCTGGAGTCAATGCTCTGGACTCTACAAACGAAGCCTTGGAACCTAAAATTCAAGCTTTGTCCCTTAAAGAATGTGTTTGGAGCAAGGAGATGAGGGTGCGACCCAAAAAATGAGCGTGTCGAGCATAAAACTCATAATTCGAGCGTAAAAATGAGGGTTTGAAGCCTAAGAATGAGAGTTTGGTGCATAAATAAGAGGCTTTCAAGGCTGGAGTCAATGCTCTGGACTCTACAAACGAAGCCTTGGAACCTAAAATTCAAGCTTTGTCCCTTAAAGAATGTGTTTGGAGCAAGGAGATGAGGGTGCGACCGAAAAAATGAGCGTGTCGAGCATAAAACTCATAATTCGAGCATAACAATGAGGGATTGAACCCTAAGAATGAGAGTTTGGTGCATAAATAAGAGGCTTTGAAGGCTGGAGTCAGTGCTCTGGACTCTACAAATGAATCCTTGGAACCTAAAATTCAATCTTAGGGCACTAAACAATGTATTTGGAACAATGAGATGAATGTTCGACCCAAAAAATGAGCACATTGAGCATAAAAATCATAGGTCAAGCGTAAAAATGAGGGTTTGAAGCCTAAGTATGAGATTTTGGTGCATAAATAAGAGGCTTTCAAGGCTGGAGTCAATGCTCTGGACTCTACAAACGAAGCCTTGGAACCTAAAATTCAAGCTTTGGACACTAAATGATGGCTTTGGAGCAAGGACATGAGGGTTCGTTTCAAAAAATGAGCATGTCGGGCATAAAACTCATAATTTGAGCATAACAATGAGGGATTGAACCCTAAGAATGAGAGTTTGGTGCATAAATAAGAGGCTTTGAAGGCTGGAGTCAATGCTCTGGACTCTACAAACGAAGCCTTGAAACCTAAAATTCAAGCTTTGTCCCCTAAAGAATGTGTTTGGAGCAAGGAGATGAGGGTTCGACCCAAAAAATGAGCATGTCGAACATGAAAATGATAACTCAAGCCTAAAATGAGGGATTGAACCCTAAGATTGCAAGTTTGGTGCATAAATAAGAGGCTTTCAAGCCTGGAGTCAATGCTCTGGACTCTACAAACGAAGCCTTGGAACCTAAAATTCAAGCTTTGTCCACTAAATGATGTATTTGGAGCAAGTACATGAGGGTTCGACCCAAAAAATGAGCACGTCCAGCATAAAACTCATAATTTGAGTATAACAATGAGGGTTTGAACACTAAGAATGAGAGTTTGGTGCATAAATAAGAGGCTTTCAAGCCTGGAGTCAATGCTCTGGACTCTACAAACGAACCCTTGGAACCTACAATTCAAGCTTTGTCCCCTAAACGATGTATTTGGAGCAAGGACATGAGGGTTCGCTTCAAAAAATGAGGCTGTCGAGCATAAAAATCATAGAGCATAACAATGAGGGTTTGAAGCCTAAGAATGAGAGTTTGGTGCATAAATAAGAGGCTTTGAAGGCTGGAGTCAATGCTCTGGACTCTACAAACGAAGCCTTGGAACCTAAAATTCAATCTTAGGGCACTAAACAATGTATTTGGAACAATGAGATGAATGTTCGACCCAAAAAATGAGCACGTTGAGCATAAAAATCATAGGTCAAGCGTAACAATGAGGGTTTGAAGCCTAAGAATGAGATTTTGGTGCATAAATAAGAGGCTTTCAAGGCTGGAGTCAATGCTCTGGACTCTACAAACGAAGCCTTGGAACCTAAAATTCATGCTTTGGGCACTAAACGATGGCTTTGGAGCAAGGACATGAGGGTTCGTTTCAAAAAATGAGCGTGTCGAGCATAAAACTCATAATTTGAGCATAACAATGAGGGTTTGAAGCCTAAGAATGAGAGTCTGGTGCATAAATAAGAGGCTTTGAAGGCTGGAGTCAATGCTCTGGACTCTACAAACGAAGCCTTGGAACCTAAAATTCAAGCTTTGTCCCCTAAACGATGTATTTGGAGCAAGGAGATGAGGGTTCGACCCAAAAAATGAGCGTGTCGAGCACAAAACTCATAATTTGAGCATAACAATGAGGGTTTGAAGCCTAAGAATGAGATTTTGGTGCATAAATAAGAGGCTTTCAAGGCTGGAGTCAATGCTCTGGACTCTACAAACGAAGCCTTGGAACCTAAAATTCAAGCTTTGGACACTAAATGATGGCTTTGGAGCAAGGACATGAGGGTTCGTTTCAAAAAATGAGTGTGTCGAGCATAAAACTCATAATTTGAGCATAACAATGAGGGATTGAACCCTAAGAATGAGAGTTTGGTGCATAAATAAGAGGCTTTGAAGGCTGGAGTCAATGCTCTGGACTCTACAAACGAAGCCTTGAAACCTAAAATTCAAGCTTTGTCCCCTAAAGAATGTGTTTGGAGCAAGGAGATGAGGGTTCGACCCAAAAAATGAGCATGTCGAACATGAAAATGATAACTCAAGCCTAAAATGAGGGATTGAACCCTAAGATTGCAAGTTTGGTGCATAAATAAGAGGCTTTCAAGCCTGGAGTCAATGCTCTGGACTCTACAAACGAAGCTTTGGAACCTAAAATTCAAGCTTTGTCCACTAAATGATGTATTTGGAGCAAGTACATGAGGGTTCGACCCAAAAAATGAGCACGTCCAGCATAAAACTCATAATTCGAGTATAACAATGAGGGTTAGAACACTAAGAATGAGAGTTTGGTGCATAAATAAGAGGCTTTCAAGCCTGGAGTCAATGCTCTGGACTCTACAAACGAACCCTTGGAACCTACAATTCAACCTTTGTCCCCTAAACGATGTATTTGGAGCAAGGACATGAGGGTTCGCTTCAAAAAATGAGGCTGTCGAGCATAAAAATCATAGAGCATAACAATGAGGGTTTGAAGCCTAAGAATGAGAGTTTGGTGCATAAATAAGAGGCTTTGAAGGCTGGAGTCAATGCTCTGGACTCTACAAACGAAGCCTTGGAACCTAAAATTCAAGCTTAGGGCACTAAACAATGTATTTGGAACAATGAGATGAATGTTCGAACCAAAAAATGAGCACGTTGAGCATAAAAATCATAGGTCAAGCGTAAAAATGAGGGTTTGAAGCCTAAGAATGAGATTTTGGTGCATAAATAAGAGGCTTTCAAGGCTGGAGTCAATGCTCTGGACTCTACAAACGAAGCCTTGGAACCTAAAATTCAAGCTTTGTCCCTTAAAGAATGTGTTTGGAGCAAGGAGATGAGGGTGCGACCCAAAAAATGAGCACGTCGAGCATAAAACGCATAATTCGAGCATAACAATGAGGGTTTGAAGCCTAAGAATGAGAGTTTGGTGCATAAATAAGAGGCTTTGAAGGCTGGAGTCAATGCTCTGGACTCTACAAACGAAGCCTTGGAACCTAAAATTCAAGCTTTGGGCACTAAACGATGTATTTGGAACAATGAGATGAATGTTTGACCCAAAAAATGAGCACGTCGAGCATAAAACTCATAATTCGAGCATAAGAATGAGGGTTTGAAGCCTAAGAATGAGAGTTTGGTGCATAAATAAGAGGCTTTCAAGCCTGGAGTCAATGCTCTGGACTCTACAAACGAAGCCTTGGAACCTAAAATTCAAGCTTTGTCCCCTAAACGATGTATTTGGAGCAAGGAGATGAGGGTTCGACCCAAAAAATGAGCACGTCCAGCACAAAACTCATAATTTGAGTATAACAATGAGGGTTTGAAGCCTAAGAATGAGAGTTTGGTGCATAAATAAGAGGATTTCAAGGCTGGAGTCAATGCTCTGGACTCTACAAACGAAGCCTTGGAACCTAAAATGCAAGCTTTGTCCCCTAAACGATGGCTTTGGAGCAAGGAGATGAGGGTTAGACCCAAAAAATGAGCATGTTGAGCATGAAAATGATAAGTCAAGCCTGAAATGAGGGATTGAACCCTAAGATTGCAAGTTTGGTGCATAAATAAGAGGCTTTCAAGCCTGGAGTCAATGCTCTGGACTCTACAAATGAGTCCTTGGAACCTAAAATTCAAGCTTAGGGCACTAAACAACGTATTTGGAGCAAGGACATGAGGGTTCGACCCAAAAAATGAGCACGTCTAGCATAAAAATCATAAGTCAAGCGTAAAAATGAGGGATTGAAGCCTGAGAATGAGAGTTTGGTGCATAAATAAGAGGCTTTCAAGGCTGGAGTCAATGCTCTGGACTCTACAAACGAAGCCTTGGAACCTAAAATTCAAGCTTTGTCCCTTAAAGAATGTGTTTGGAGCAAGGAGATGAGGGTGCGACCCAAAAAATGAGCGTGTCGAGCATAAAACTCATAATTCGAGCATAACAATGAGGGTTTGAACCCTAAGAATGAGAGTTTGGTGCATAAATAAGAGGCTTTGAAGGCTGGAGTCAATGCTCTGTACTCTACAAATGAATCCTTGGAACCTAAAATTCAATCTTAGGGCACTAAACAATGTATTTGGAACAATGAGATGAATGTTCGACCCAAAAAATGAGCACGTTGAGCATAAAAATCATAGGTCAAGCGTAACAATGAGGGTTTGAAGCCTAAGAATGAGATTTTGGTGCATAAATAAGAGGCTTTCAAGGCTGGAGTCAATGCTCTGGACTCTACAAACGAAGCCTTGGAACCTAAAATTCATGCTTTGGGCACTAAACGATGGCTTTGGAGCAAGGACATGAGGGTTCGACCCAAAAAATGAGCGTGTCGAGCATAAAACTCATAATTTGAGCATAACAATGAGGGTTTGAACCCTAAGAATGAGAGTTTGGTGCATAAATAAGAGGCTTTCAAGCCTGGAGTCAATGCTCTGGACTCTACAAATGAAGCCTTGGAACCTAAAATTCAAGCTTTGTCCCCTAAACGATGTATTTGGAGCAAGGACATGAGGGTTCGACCCAAAAAATGAGCACGTCTAGCATAAAAATCATAAGTCAAGCGTAAAAATGAGGGTTTGAAGCCTAAGAATGAGATTTTGGTGCATAAATAAGAGGCTTTCAAGGCTGGAGTCAATGCTCTGGACTCTACAAACGAAGCCTTGGAACCTAAAATTCAAGCTTTGGACACTAAATGATGGCTTTGGAGCAAGGACATGAAGGTTCGTTTCAAAAAATGAGCGTGTCGAGCATAAAACTCATAATTTGAGCATAACAATGAGGGATTGAACCCTAAGAATGAGAGTTTGGTGCATAAATAAGAGGCTTTGAAGGCTGGAGTCAATGCTCTGGACTCTACAAACGAAGCCTTGAAACCTAAAATTCAAGCTTTGTCCCCTAAAGAATGTGTTTGGAGCAAGGAGATGAGGGTTCGACCCAAAAAATGAGCATGTCGAACATGAAAATGATAAGTCAAGCCTAAAATGAGGGATTGAACCCTAAGATTGCAAGTTTGGTGCATAAATAAGAGGCTTTCAAGCCTGGAGTCAATGCTCTGGACTCTACAAATGAATCCTTGGAACCTAAAATTCAAGCTTAGGGCACTAAACAATGTATTTGGAACAATGAGATGAATATTTGACCCAAAAAATGAGCACGTTGAGCATAAAAATCATAAGTCAAGTGTAAAAATGAGGGTTTGAAGCCTAAGAATGAGAGTTTGGTGGATAAATATGAGGCTTTCAAGGCTGGAGTCAATGCTCTGGACTCTACAAACGAAGCCTTGGAACCTAAAATTCAAGCTTTGTCCACTAAATGATGTATTTGGAGCAAGTACATGAGGGTTCGACCCAAAAAATGAGCACGTCGAGCATAAAACTCATAATTTGAGTATAACAATGAGGGTTTGAACACTAAGAATGAGAGTTTGGTGCATAAATAAGAGGCTTTCAAGCCTGGAGTCAATGCTCTGGACTCTACAAACGAACCCTTGGAACCTACAATTCAAGCTTTGTCCCCTAAACGATGTATTTGGAGCAAGGACATGAGGGTTCGCTTCAAAAAATGAGGCTGTCGAGCATAAAAATCATAGAGCATAACAATGAGGGTTTGAAGCCTAAGAATGAGAGTTTGGTGCATAAATAAGAGGCTTTGAAGGCTGGAGTCAATGCTCTGGACTCTACAAACGAAGCCTTGGAACCTAAAATTCAAGCTTAGGGCACTAAACAATGTATTTGGAACAATGAGATGAATGTTCGAACCAAAAAATGAGCACGTTGAGCATAAAAATCATAGGTCAAGCGTAAAAATGAGGGTTTGAAGCCTAAGAATGAGATTTTGGTGCATAAATAAGAGGCTTTCAAGGCTGGAGTCAATGCTCTGGACTCTACAAACGAAGCCTTGGAACCTAAAATTCAAGCTTTGGACACTAAATGATGGCTTTGGAGCAAGGACATGAGGGTTCGTTTCAAAAAATGAGCGTGTCGAGCATAAAACTCATAATTTGAGCATAACAATGAGGGATTGAACCCTAAGAATGAGAGTTTGGTGCATAAATAAGAGGCTTTGAAGGCTGGAGTCAATGCTCTGGACTCTACAAACGAAGCCTTGAAACCTAAAATTCAAGCTTTGTCCCCTAAAGAATGTGTTTGGAGCAAGGAGATGAGGGTTCGACCCAAAAAATGAGCATGTCGAACATGAAAATGATAACTCAAGCCTAAAATGAGGGATTGAACCCTAAGATTGCAAGTTTGGTGCATAAATAAGAGGCTTTCAAGCCTGGAGTCAATGCTCTGGACTCTACAAATGAATCCTTGGAACCTAAAATTCAAGCTTAGGGCACTAAACAATGTATTTGGAACAATGAGATGAATATTTGACCCAAAAAATGAGCACGTTGAGCATAAAAATCATAAGTCAAGTGTAAAAATGAGGGTTTGAAGCCTAAGAATGAGAGTTTGGTGGATAAATATGAGGCTTTCAAGGCTGGAGTCAATGCTCTGGACTCTACAAACGAAGCCTTGGAACCTAAAATTCAAGCTTTGTCCCTTAAAGAATGTGTTTGGAGCAAGGAGATGAGGGTTCGACCCAAAAAATGAGCATGTCGGGCATGAAAATGATAAGTCAAGCCTAAAATGAGGGATTGAACCATAAGATTGCAAGTTTGGTGCATAAATAAGAGGCTTTCAAGTCTGGAGTCAATGCTCTGGACTCTACAAATGAATCCTTGGAACCTAAAATTCAAGGTTAGGGCACTAAACAATGTATTTGGAGCAAGGACATGAGGGTTCGACCCAAAAAATGAGCACGTCTAGCATAAAAATCATAAGTCAAGCGTAAAAATGAGGGTTTGAAGCCTAAGAATGAGAGTTTGGTGCATAAATAAGAGGCTTTCAAGGCTGGAGTCAATGCTCTGGACTCTACAAACGAAGCCTTGGAACCTAAAATTCATGCTTTGTCCCTTAAAGAATGTGTTTGGAGGAAGGAGATGAGGGTGCGACCCAAAAAATGAGCGTGTTGAGCATAAAACTCATAATTCGAGCATAACAATGAGGGATTGAACCCTAAGAATGAGAGTTTGGTGCATAAATAAGAGGCTTTCAAGGCTGGAGTCAATGCTCTGGACTCTACAAACGAAGCCTTGGAACCTAAAATTCAAGCTTTGTCCCTTAAAGAATGTGTTTGGAGCAAGGAGATGAGGGTTCGACCCAAAAAATGAGCATGTCGGGCATGAAAATGATAAGTCAAGCCTAAAATGAGGGATTGAACCATAAGATTGCAAGTTTGGTGCATAAATAAGAGGCTTTCAAGTCTGGAGTCAATGCTCTGGACTCTACAAATGAATCCTTGGAACCTAAAATTCAAGGTTAGGGCACTAAACAATGTATTTGGAGCAAGGACATGAGGGTTCGACCCAAAAAATGAGCACGTCTAGCATAAAAATCATAAGTCAAGCGTAAAAATGAGGGTTTGAAGCCTAAGAATGAGAGTTTGGTGCATAAATAAGAGGCTTTCAAGGCTGGAGTCAATGCTCTGGACTCTACAAACGAAGCCTTGGAACCTAAAATTCATGCTTTGTCCCTTAAAGAATGTGTTTGGAGGAAGGAGATGAGGGTGCGACCCAAAAAATGAGCGTGTTGAGCATAAAACTCATAATTCGAGCATAACAATGAGGGATTGAACCCTAAGAATGAGAGTTTGGTGCATAAATAAGAGGCTTTGAAGGCTGGAGTCAATGCTCTGGACTCTACAAATGAATCCTTGGAACCTAAAATTCAATCTTAGGGCACTAAACAATGTATTTGGAACAATGAGATGAATGTTCGACCCAAAAAATGAGCACGTTGAGCATAAAAATCATAGGTCAAGCGTAAAAATGAGGGTTTGAAGCCTAAGAATGAGATTTTGGTGCATAAATAAGAGGCTTTCAAGGCCTGAGTCAATGCTCTGGACTCTACAAACGAAGCCTTGGAACCTACAATTCAAGCTTTGGACACTAAATGATGGCTTTGGAGCAAGGACATGAGGGTTCGTTTCAAAAAATGAGCGTGTCGAGCATAAAACTCATAATTTGAGCATAACAATGAGGGATTGAACCCTAAGAATGAGAGTTTGGTGCATAAATAAGAGGCTTTGAAGGCTGGAGTCAATGCTCTGGACTCTACAAACGAAGCCTTGAAACCTAAAATTCAAGCTTTGTCCCCTAAAGAATGTGTTTGGAGCAAGGAGATGAGGGTTCGACCCAAAAAATGAGCATGTCGAACATGAAAATGATAACTCAAGCCTAAAATGAGGGATTGAACCCTAAGATTGCAAGTTTGGTGCATAAATAAGAGGCTTTCAAGCCTGGAGTCAATGCTCTGGACTCTACAAATGAATCCTTGGAACCTAAAATTCAAGCTTAGGGCACTAAACAATGTATTTGGAACAATGAGATGAATATTTGACCCAAAAAATGAGCACGTTGAGCATAAAAATCATAAGTCAAGTGTAAAAATGAGGGTTTGAAGCCTAAGAATGAGAGTTTGGTGGATAAATATGAGGCTTTCAAGGCTGGAGTCAATGCTCTGGACTCTACAAACGAAGCCTTGGAACCTAAAATTCAAGCTTTGTCCCTTAAAGAATGTGTTTGGAGCAAGGAGATGAGGGTTCGACCCAAAAAATGAGCATGTCGGGCATGAAAATGATAAGTCAAGCCTAAAATGAGGGATTGAACCCTAAGATTGCAAGTTTGGTGCATAAATAAGAGGCTTTCAAGCCTGGAGTCAATGCTCTGGACTCTACAAATGAATCCTTGGAACCTAAAATTCAAGGTTAGGGCACTAAACAATGTATTTGGAGCAAGGACATGAGGGTTCGACCCAAAAAATGAGCACGTCTAGCATAAAAATCATAAGTCAAGCGTAAAAATGAGGGTTTGAAGCCTAAGAATGAGAGTTTGGTGCATAAATAAGAGGCTTTGAAGGCTGGAGTCAATGCTCTGGACTCTACAAACGAAGCCTTGGAACCTAAAATTCAAGCTTTGTCCCTTAAAGAACGTGTTTGGAACAAGGAGATGAGGGTGCGACCCAAAAAATGAGCGTGTCGAGCATAAAACTCATAATTCGAGCATAACAATGAGGGTTTGAACCCTAAGAATGAGAGTTTGGTGCATAAATAAGAGGCTT
Organism: Strix occidentalis; assembly: GCA_030819815.1. Classification (NCBI taxonomy): domain Eukaryota; kingdom Metazoa; phylum Chordata; class Aves; order Strigiformes; family Strigidae; genus Strix; species Strix occidentalis. The sequence continues at coordinate 214,281 of JASWHU010000133.1, read as the reverse complement.
TGAAGGCTGGAGTCAATGCTCTGGACTCTACAAACGAAGCCTTGGAACCTAAAATTCAAGCTTAGGGCACTAAACAATGTATTTGGAACAATGAGATGAATGTTCGAACCAAAAAATGAGCACGTTGAGCATAAAAATCATAAGTCAAGCGTAAAAATGAGGGTTTGAAGCCTAAGAATGAGAGTTTGGTGCATAAATAAGAGGCTTTGAAGGCTGGAGTCAATGCTCTGGACTCTACAAACGAAGCCTTGGAACCTAAAATTCAAGCTTCGGGCACTAAACGATGTATTTGGAGCAAGGACATGAGGGTTCGACCCAAAAAATGAGCACGTCGAGCATAAAACGCATAATTCGAGCATAACAATGAGGGTTTGAAGCCTAAGAATGAGAGTTTCGTGCATAAATAAGAGGCTTTGAAGGCTGGAGTCAATGCTCTGGACTCTACAAACGAAGCCTTGGAACCTAAAATTCAAGCTTAGGGCACTAAACAATGTATTTGGAACAATGAGATGAATGTTCGAACCAAAAAATGAGCACGTTGAGCATAAAAATCATAGGTCAAGCGTAAAAATGAGGGTTTGAAGCCTAAGAATGAGATTTTGGTGCATAAATAAGAGGCTTTCAAGGCTGGAGTCAATGCTCTGGACTCTACAAACGAAGCCTTGGAACCTAAAATTCAAGCTTTGGACACTAAATGATGGCTTTGGAGCAAGGACATGAGGGTTCGTTTCAAAAAATGAGCGTGTCGAGCATAAAACTCATAATTTGAGCATAACAATGAGGGATTGAACCCTAAGAATGAGAGTTTGGTGCATAAATAAGAGGCTTTGAAGGCTGGAGTCAATGCTCTGGACTCTACAAACGAAGCCTTGAAACCTAAAATTCAAGCTTTGTCCCCTAAAGAATGTGTTTGGAGCAAGGAGATGAGGGTTCGACCCAAAAAATGAGCATGTCGAACATGAAAATGATAACTCAAGCCTAAAATGAGGGATTGAACCCTAAGATTGCAAGTTTGGTGCATAAATAAGAGGCTTTCAAGCCTGGAGTCAATGCTCTGGACTCTACAAATGAATCCTTGGAACCTAAAATTCAAGCTTAGGGCACTAAACAATGTATTTGGAACAATGAGATGAATATTTGACCCAAAAAATGAGCACGTTGAGCATAAAAATCATAAGTCAAGTGTAAAAATGAGGGTTTGAAGCCTAAGAATGAGAGTTTGGTGGATAAATATGAGGCTTTCAAGGCTGGAGTCAATGCTCTGGACTCTACAAACGAAGCCTTGGAACCTAAAATTCAAGCTTTGTCCCTTAAAGAATGTGTTTGGAGCAAGGAGATGAGGGTTCGACCCAAAAAATGAGCATGTCGGGCATGAAAATGATAAGTCAAGCCTAAAATGAGGGATTGAACCCTAAGATTGCAAGTTTGGTGCATAAATAAGAGGCTTTCAAGTCTGGAGTCAATGCTCTGGACTCTACAAATGAATCCTTGGAACCTAAAATTCAAGGTTAGGGCACTAAACAATGTATTTGGAGCAAGGACATGAGGGTTCGACCCAAAAAATGAGCACGTCTAGCATAAAAATCATAAGTCAAGCGTAAAAATGAGGGTTTGAAGCCTAAGAATGAGAGTTTGGTGCATAAATAAGAGGCTTTCAAGGCTGGAGTCAATGCTCTGGACTCTACAAACGAAGCCTTGGAACCTAAAATTCATGCTTTGTCCCTTAAAGAATGTGTTTGGAGGAAGGAGATGAGGGTGCGACCCAAAAAATGAGCGTGTTGAGCATAAAACTCATAATTCGAGCATAACAATGAGGGATTGAACCCTAAGAATGAGAGTTTGGTGCATAAATAAGAGGCTTTCAAGGCTGGAGTCAATGCTCTGGACTCTACAAACGAAGCCTTGGAACCTAAAATTCAAGATTTGTCCCTTAAAGAATGTGTTTGGAGCAAGGAGATGAGGGTTCGACCCAAAAAATGAGCATGTCGGGCATGAAAATGATAAGTCAAGCCTAAAATGAGGGATTGAACCATAAGATTGCAAGTTTGCTGCATAAATAAGAGGCTTTCAAGTCTGGAGTCAATGCTCTGGACTCTACAAATGAATCCTTGGAACCTAAAATTCAAGGTTAGGGCACTAAACAATGTATTTGGAGCAAGGACATGAGGGTTCGACCCAAAAAATGAGCACGTCTAGCATAAAAATCATAAGTCAAGCGTAAAAATGAGGGTTTGAAGCCTAAGAATGAGAGTTTGGTGCATAAATAAGAGGCTTTCAAGGCTGGAGTCAATGCTCTGGACTCTACAAACGAAGCCTTGGAACCTAAAATTCATGCTTTGTCCCTTAAAGAATGTGTTTGGAGGAAGGAGATGAGGGTGCGACCCAAAAAATGAGCGTGTTGAGCATAAAACTCATAATTCGAGCATAACAATGAGGGATTGAACCCTAAGAATGAGAGTTTGGTGCATAAATAAGAGGCTTTGAAGGCTGGAGTCAATGCTCTGGACTCTACAAATGAATCCTTGGAACCTAAAATTCAATCTTAGGGCACTAAACAATGTATTTGGAACAATGAGATGAATGTTCGACCCAAAAAATGAGCACGTTGAGCATAAAAATCATAGGTCAAGCGTAAAAATGAGGGTTTGAAGCCTAAGAATGAGATTTTGGTGCATAAATAAGAGGCTTTCAAGGCCTGAGTCAATGCTCTGGACTCTACAAACGAAGCCTTGGAACCTACAATTCAAGCTTTGTCCCCTAAACGATGTATTTGGAGCAAGGACATGAGGGTTCGCTTCAAAAAATGAGGCTGTCGAGCATAAAAATCATAGAGCATAACAATGAGGGTTTGAAGCCTAAGAATGAGAGTTTCGTGCATAAATAAGAGGCTTTGAAGGCTGGAGTCAATGCTCTGGACTCTACAAACGAAGCCTTGGAACCTAAAATTCAAGCTTAGGGCACTAAACAATGTATTTGGAACAATGAGATGAATGTTCGAACCAAAAAATGAGCACGTTGAGCATAAAAATCATAGGTCAAGCGTAAAAATGAGGGTTTGAAGCCTAAGAATGAGATTTTGGTGCATAAATAAGAGGCTTTCAAGGCTGGAGTCAATGCTCTGGACTCTACAAACGAAGCCTTGGAACCTAAAATTCAAGCTTTGGACACTAAATGATGGCTTTGGAGCAAGGACATGAGGGTTCGTTTCAAAAAATGAGCGTGTCGAGCATAAAACTCATAATTTGAGCATAACAATGAGGGTTTGAAGCCTAAGAATGAGATTTTGGTGCATAAATAAGAGGCTTTCAAGGCTGGAGTCAATGCTCTGGACTCTACAAACGAAGCCTTGGAACCTACAATTCAAGCTTTGTCCCCTAAACGATGTATTTGGAGCAAGGACATGAGGGTTCGCTTCAAAAAATGAGGCTGTCGAGCATAAAAATCATAGAGCATAACAATGAGGGTTTGAAGCCTAAGAATGAGAGTTTCGTGCATAAATAAGAGGCTTTGAAGGCTGGAGTCAATGCTCTGGACTCTACAAACGAAGCCTTGGAACCTAAAATTCAAGCTTAGGGCACTAAACAATGTATTTGGAACAATGAGATGAATGTTCGAACCAAAAAATGAGCACGTTGAGCATAAAAATCATAGGTCAAGCGTAAAAATGAGGGTTTGAAGCCTAAGAATGAGATTTTGGTGCATAAATAAGAGGCTTTCAAGGCTGGAGTCAATGCTCTGTACTCTACAAACGAAGCCTTGGAACCTAAAATTCAAGCTTTGGACACTAAATGATGGCTTTGGAGCAAGGACATGAGGGTTCGTTTCAAAAAATGAGCGTGTCGAGCATAAAACTCATAATTTGAGCATAACAATGAGGGATTGAACCCTAAGAATGAGAGTTTGGTGCATAAATAAGAGGCTTTGAAGGCTGGAGTCAATGCTCTGGACTCTACAAACGAAGCCTTGAAACCTAAAATTCAAGCTTTGTCCCCTAAAGAATGTGTTTGGAGCAAGGAGATGAGGGTTCGACCCAAAAAATGAGCATGTCGAACATGAAAATGATAACTCAAGCCTAAAATGAGGGATTGAACCCTAAGATTGCAAGTTTGGTGCATAAATAAGAGGCTTTCAAGCCTGGAGTCAATGCTCTGGACTCTACAAATGAATCCTTGGAACCTAAAATTCAAGCTTAGGGCACTAAACAATGTATTTGGAACAATGAGATGAATATTTGACCCAAAAAATGAGCACGTTGAGCATAAAAATCATAAGTCAAGTGTAAAAATGAGGGTTTGAAGCCTAAGAATGAGAGTTTGGTGGATAAATATGAGGCTTTCAAGGCTGGAGTCAATGCTCTGGACTCTACAAACGAAGCCTTGGAACCTAAAATTCAAGCTTTGTCCCTTAAAGAATGTGTTTGGAGCAAGGAGATGAGGGTTCGACCCAAAAAATGAGCATGTCGGGCATGAAAATGATAAGTCAAGCCTAAAATGAGGGATTGAACCCTAAGATTGCAAGTTTGGTGCATAAATAAGAGGCTTTCAAGCCTGGAGTCAATGCTCTGGACTCTACAAATGAATCCTTGGAACCTAAAATTCAAGGTTAGGGCACTAAACAATGTATTTGGAGCAAGGACATGAGGGTTCGACCCAAAAAATGAGCACGTCTAGCATAAAAATCATAAGTCAAGCGTAAAAATGAGGGTTTGAAGCCTAAGAATGAGAGTTTGGTGCATAAATAAGAGGCTTTGAAGGCTGGAGTCAATGCTCTGGACTCTACAAACGAAGCCTTGGAACCTAAAATTCAAGCTTTGTCCCTTAAAGAACGTGTTTGGAACAAGGAGATGAGGGTGCGACCCAAAAAATGAGCGTGTCGAGCATAAAACTCATAATTCGAGCATAACAATGAGGGTTTGAACCCTAAGAATGAGAGTTTGGTGCATAAATAAGAGGCTTTGAAGGCTGGAGTCAATGCTCTGGACTCTACAAACGAAGCCTTGGAACCTAAAATTCAAGCTTAGGGCACTAAACAATGTATTTGGAACAATGAGATGAATGTTCGAACGAAAAAATGAGCACGTTGAGCATAAAAATCATAAGTCAAGCGTAAAAATGAGGGTTTGAAGCCTAAGAATGAGAGTTTGGTGCATAAATAAGAGGCTTTGAAGGCTGGAGTCAATGCTCTGGACTCTACAAACGAAGCCTTGGAACCTACAATTCAAGCTTTGTCCCCTAAACGATGTATTTGGAGCAAGGACATGAGGGTTCGCTTCAAAAAATGAGGCTGTCGAGCATAAAAATCATAGAGCATAACAATGAGGGTTTGAAGCCTAAGAATGAGAGTTTCGTGCATAAATAAGAGGCTTTGAAGGCTGGAGTCAATGCTCTGGACTCTACAAACGAAGCCTTGGAACCTAAAATTCAAGCTTAGGGCACTAAACAATGTATTTGGAACAATGAGATGAATGTTCGAACCAAAAAATGACCACGTTGAGCATAAAAATCATAGGTCAAGCGTAAAAATGAGGATTTGAAGCCTAAGAATGAGATTTTGGTGCATAAATAAGAGGCTTTCAAGGCTGGAGTCAATGCTCTGGACTCTACAAACGAAGCCTTGGAACCTAAAATTCAAGCTTTGGACACTAAATGATGGCTTTGGAGCAAGGACATGAGGGTTCGTTTCAAAAAATGAGCGTGTCGAGCATAAAACTCATAATTTGAGCATAACAATGAGGGATTGAACCCTAAGAATGAGAGTTTGGTGCATAAATAAGAGGCTTTGAAGGCTGGAGTCAATGCTCTGGACTCTACAAACGAAGCCTTGAAACCTAAAATTCAAGCTTTGTCCCCTAAAGAATGTGTTTGGAGCAAGGAGATGAGGGTTCGACCCAAAAAATGAGCATGTCGAACATGAAAATGATAACTCAAGCCTAAAATGAGGGATTGAACCCTAAGATTGCAAGTTTGGTGCATAAATAAGAGGCTTTCAAGCCTGGAGTCAATGCTCTGGACTCTACAAATGAATCCTTGGAACCTAAAATTCAAGCTTAGGGCACTAAACAATGTATTTGGAACAATGAGATGAATATTTGACCCAAAAAATGAGCACGTTGAGCATAAAAATCATAAGTCAAGTGTAAAAATGAGGGTTTGAAGCCTAAGAATGAGAGTTTGGTGGATAAATATGAGGCTTTCAAGGCTGGAGTCAATGCTCTGGACTCTACAAACGAAGCCTTGGAACCTAAAATTCAAGCTTTGTCCCTTAAAGAATGTGTTTGGAGCAAGGAGATGAGGGTTCGACCCAAAAAATGAGCATGTCGGGCATGAAAATGATAAGTCAAGCCTAAAATGAGGGATTGAACCCTAAGATTGCAAGTTTGGTGCATAAATAAGAGGCTTTCAAGCCTGGAGTCAATGCTCTGGACTCTACAAATGAATCCTTGGAACCTAAAATTCAAGGTTAGGGCACTAAACAATGTATTTGGAGCAAGGACATGAGGGTTCGACCCAAAAAATGAGCACGTCTAGCATAAAAATCATAAGTCAAGCGTAAAAATGAGGGTTTGAAGCCTAAGAATGAGAGTTTGGTGCATAAATAAGAGGCTTTGAAGGCTGGAGTCAATGCTCTGGACTCTACAAACGAAGCCTTGGAACCTAAAATTCAAGCTTTGTCCCTTAAAGAACGTGTTTGGAACAAGGAGATGAGGGTGCGACCCAAAAAATGAGCGTGTCGAGCATAAAACTCATAATTCGAGCATAACAATGAGGGTTTGAAGCCTAAGAATGAGAGTTTGGTGCATAAATAAGAGGCTTTGAAGGCTGGAGTCAATGCTCTGGACTCTACAAACGAAGCCTTGGAACCTAAAATTCAAGCTTAGGGCACTAAACAATGTATTTGGAACAATGAGATGAATGTTCGAACCAAAAAATGAGCACGTTGAGCATAAAAATCATAAGTCAAGCGTAAAAATGAGGGTTTGAAGCCTAAGAATGAGAGTTTGGTGCATAAATAAGAGGCTTTGAAGGCTGGAGTCAATGCTCTGGACTCTACAAACGAAGCCTTGGAACCTAAAATTCAAGCTTTGGGCACTAAACGATGTATTTGGAGCAAGGACATGAGGGTTCGACCCAAAAAATGAGCACGTTGAGCATAAGAATCATAATTCATGCGTAAAAATTAGGGATTGAACCCTAAGATTGCAAGTTTGGTGCATAAATAAGAGGCTTTCAAGCCTGGAGTCAATGCTCTGGACTCTACAAACGAAGCCTTGGAACCTAAAATTCAAGCTTTGTCCCCTAAACGATGTATTTGGAGCAAGGAGATGAGGGTTCGACCCAAAAAATGAGCGTGTCGAGCACAAAACTCATAATTTGAGTATAACAATGAGGGTTTGAAGCCTAAGAATGAGAGTTTGGTGCATAAATAAGAGGATTTCAAGGCTGGAGTCAATGCTCTGGACTCTACAAACGAAGCCTTGAAACCTAAAATTCAAGCTTTGTCCCCTAAACGATGTATTTGGAGCAAGGAGATGAGGGTTTGACCCAAAAAATGAGCATGTTGAGCATGAAAATGATAAGTCAAGCCTGAAATGAGGGATTGAACCCTAAGATTGCAAGTTTGGTGCATAAATAAGAGGATTTCAAGGCTGGAGTCAATGCTCTGGACTCTACAAACGAAGCCTTGGAACCTAAAATTCATGCTTTGGGCACTAAACGATGGCTTTGGAGCAAGGACATGAGGGTTCGACCCAAAAAATGAGCGTGTCGAGCATAAAACTCATAATTTGAGCATAACAATGAGGGTTTGAAGCCTAAGAATGAGAGTTTGGTGCATAAATAAGAGGCTTTCAAGCCTGGAGTCAATGCTCTGGACTCTACAAATGAATCCTTGGAACCTAAAATTCAAGGTTAGGGCACTAAACAATGTATTTGGAGCAAGGACATGAGGGTTCAACCCAAAAAATGAGCACGTCTAGCATAAAAATCATAAGTCAAGCGTAAAAATGAGGGTTTGAAGCCTAAGAATGAGATTTTGGTGCATAAATAAGAGGCTTTCAAGGCTGGAGTCAATGCTCTGGACTCTACAAACGAAGCCTTGGAACCTAAAATTCAAGCTTTGGACACTAAATGATGGCTTTGGAGCAAGGACATGAGGGTTCGTTTCAAAAAATGAGCGTGTCGAGCATAAAACTCATAATTTGAGCATAACAATGAGGGATTGAACCCTAAGAATGAGAGTTTGGTGCATAAATAAGAGGCTTTGAAGGCTGGAGTCAATGCTCTGGACTCTACAAACGAAGCCTTGAAACCTAAAATTCAAGCTTTGTCCCCTAAAGAATGTGTTTGGAGCAAGGAGATGAGGGTTCGACCCAAAAAATGAGCATGTCGAACATGAAAATGATAACTCAAGCCTAAAATGAGGGTTTGAACCCTAAGATTGCAAGTTTGGTGCATAAATAAGAGGCTTTCAAGCCTGGAGTCAATGCTCTGGACTCTACAAATGAATCCTTGGAACCTAAAATTCAAGCTTAGGGCACTAAACAATGTATTTGGAACAATGAGATGAATATTTGACCCAAAAAATGAGCACGTTGAGCATAAAAATCATAAGTCAAGTGTAAAAATGAGGGTTTGAAGCCTAAGAATGAGAGTTTGGTGGATAAATATGAGGCTTTCAAGGCTGGAGTCAATGCTCTGGACTCTACAAACGAAGCCTTGGAACCTAAAATTCAAGCTTTGTCCCTTAAAGAATGTGTTTGGAGCAAGGAGATGAGGGTTCGACCCAAAAAATGAGCATGTCGGGCATGAAAATGATAAGTCAAGCCTAAAATGAGGGATTGAACCCTAAGATTGCAAGTTTGGTGCATAAATAAGAGGCTTTCAAGCCTGGAGTCAATGCTCTGGACTCTACAAATGAATCCTTGGAACCTAAAATTCAAGGTTAGGGCACTAAACAATGTATTTGGAGCAAGGACATGAGGGTTCGACCCAAAAAATGAGCACGTCTAGCATAAAAATCATAAGTCAAGCGTAAAAATGAGGGTTTGAAGCCTAAGAATGAGAGTTTGGTGCATAAATAAGAGGCTTTCAAGGCTGGAGTCAATGCTCTGGACTCTACAAACGAAGCCTTGGAACCTAAAATTCATGCTTTGTCCCTTAAAGAATGTGTTTGGAGCAAGGAGATGAGGGTGCGACCCAAAAAATGAGCGTGTTGAGCATAAAACTCATAATTCGAGCATAACAATGAGGGATTGAACCCTAAGAATGAGAGTTTGGTGCATAAATAAGAGGCTTTGAAGGCTGGAGTCAATGCTCTGGACTCTACAAATGAATCCTTGGAACCTAAAATTCAATCTTAGGGCACTAAACAATGTATTTGGAACAATGAGATGAATATTCGACCCAAAAAATGAGCACGTTGAGCATAAAAATCATAGGTCAAGCGTAAAAATGAGGGTTTGAAGCCTAAGAATGAGATTTTGGTGCATAAATAAGAGGCTTTCAAGGCCTGAGTCAATGCTCTGGACTCTACAAACGAAGCCTTGGAACCTACAATTCAAGCTTTGTCCCCTAAACGATGTATTTGGAGCAAGGACATGAGGGTTCGCTTCAAAAAATGAGGCTGTCGAGCATAAAAATCATAGAGCATAACAATGAGGGTTTGAAGCCTAAGAATGAGAGTTTGGTGCATAAATAAGAGGCTTTGAAGGCTGGAGTCAATGCTCTGGACTCTACAAACGAAGCCTTGGAACCTAAAATTCAAGCTTAGGGCACTAAATGATGGCTTTGGAGCAAGGACATGAGGGTTCGTTTCAAAAAATGAGCGTGTCGAGCATAAAACTCATAATTTGAGCATAACAATGAGGGATTGAACCCTAAGAATGAGAGTTTGGTGCATAAATAAGAGGCTTTGAAGGCTGGAGTCAATGCTCTGGACTCTACAAACGAAGCCTTGAAACCTAAAATTCAAGCTTTGTCCCCTAAAGAATGTGTTTGGAGCAAGGAGATGAGGGTTCGACCCAAAAAATGAGCATGTCGAACATGAAAATGATAACTCAAGCCTAAAATGAGGGATTGAACCCTAAGATTGCAAGTTTGGTGCATAAATAAGAGGCTTTCAAGCCTGGAGTCAATGCTCTGGACTCTACAAATGAATCCTTGGAACCTAAAATTCAAGCTTAGGGCACTAAACAATGTATTTGGAACAATGAGATGAATATTCGACCCAAAAAATGAGCACGTTGAGCATAAAAATCATAAGTCAAGTGTAAAAATGAGGGTTTGAAGCCTAAGAATGAGAGTTTGGTGCATAAATAAGAGGCTTTGAAGGCTGGAGTCAATGCTCTGGACTCTACAAACGAAGCCTTGGAACCTAAAATTCAAGCTTTGGGCACTAAACGATGTATTTGGAGCAAGGACATGAGGGTTCGACCCAAAAAATGAGCACGTCGAGCATAAAACGCATAATTCGAGCATAACAATGAGGGTTTGAAGCCTAAGAATGAGAGTTTGGTGCATAAATAAGAGGCTTTCAAGGCTGGAGTCAATGCTCTGGACTCTACAAACGAAGCCTTGGAACCTAAAATTCAAGCTTTGGGCACTAAACGATGTATTTGGAACAATGAGATGAATGTTCGACCCAAAAAATGAGCACGTCGAGCATAAAACTCATAATTCGAGCATAAGAATGAGGGTTTGAAGCCTAAGAATGAGAGTTTGGTGCATAAATAAGAGGCTTTGAAGGCTGGAGTCAATGCTCTGGACTCTACAAATGAATCCTTGGAACCTAAAATTCAAGCTTTGTCCCCTAAACGATGGCTTTGGAGCAAGGACATGAGGGTTCGACCCAAAAAATGAGCACGTTGAGCATAAGAATCATAATTCATGCGTAAAAATTAGGGATTGAACCCTAAGATTGCAAGTTTGGTGCATAAATAAGAGGCTTTCAAGCCTGGAGTCAATGCTCTGGACTCTACAAACGAAGCCTTGGAACCTAAAATTCAAGCTTTGTCCCCTAAACGATGTATTTGGAGCAAGGAGATGAGGGTTCGACCCAAAAAATGAGCGTGTCGAGCACAAAACTCATAATTTGAGTATAACAATGAGGGTTTGAAGCCTAAGAATGAGAGTTTGGTGCATAAATAAGAGGATTTCAAGGCTGGAGTCAATGCTCTGGACTCTACAAACGAAGCCTTGAAACCTAAAATTCAAGCTTTGTCCCCTAAACGATGTATTTGGAGCAAGGAGATGAGGGTTTGACCCAAAAAATGAGCATGTTGAGCATGAAAATGATAAGTCAAGCCTGAAATGAGGGATTGAACCCTAAGATTGCAAGTTTGGTGCATAAATAAGAGGCTTTCAAGCCTGGAGTCAATGCTCTGGACTCTACAAATGAGTCCTTGGAACCTAAAATTCAAGCTTAGGGCACTAAACAACGTATTTGGAGCAAGGACATGAGGGTTCGACCCAAAAAATGAGCACGTCTAGCATAAAAATCATAAGTCAAGCGTAAAAATGAGGGATTGAAGCCTAAGAATGAGAGTTTGGTGCATAAATAAGAGGCTTTCAAGGCTGGAGTCAATGCTCTGGACTCTACAAACGAAGCCTTGGAACCTAAAATTCAAGCTTTGTCCCTTAAAGAATGTGTTTGGAGCAAGGAGATGATGGTGCGACCCAAAAAATGAGCGTGTCGAGCATAAAACTCATAATTCGAGCATAACAATGAGGGTTTGAACCCTAAGAATGAGAGTTTGGTGCATAAATAAGAGGCTTTGAAGGCTGGAGTCAATGCTCTGTACTCTACAAATGAATCCTTGGAACCTAAAATTCAATCTTAGGGCACTAAACAATGTATTTGGAACAATGAGATGAATGTTCGACCCAAAAAATGAGCACGTTGAGCATAAAAATCATAGGTCAAGCGTAAAAATGAGGGTTTGAAGCCTAAGAATGAGATTTTGGTGCATAAATAAGAGGCTTTCAAGGCTGGAGTCAATGCTCTGGACTCTACAAACGAAGCCTTGGAACCTAAAATTCATGCTTTGGGCACTAAACGATGGCTTTGGAGCAAGGACATGAGGGTTCGACCCAAAAAATGAGCGTGTCGAGCATAAAACTCATAATTTGAGCATAACAATGAGGGTTTGAACCCTAAGAATGAGAGTTTGGTGCATAAATAAGAGGCTTTCAAGCCTGGAGTCAATGCTCTGGACTCTACAAATGAATCCTTGGAACCTAAAATTCAAGGTTAGGGCACTAAACAATGTATTTGGAGCAAGGACATGAGGGTTCGACCCAAAAAATGAGCACGTCTAGCATAAAAATCATAAGTCAAGCGTAAAAATGAGGGTTTGAAGCCTAAGAATGAGATTTTGGTGCATAAATAAGAGGCTTTCAAGGCTGGAGTCAATGCTCTGGACTCTACAAACGAAGCCTTGGAACCTAAAATTCAAGCTTTGGACACTAAATGATGGCTTTGGAGCAAGGACATGAGGGTTCGTTTCAAAAAATGAGCGTGTCGAGCATAAAACTCATAATTTGAGCATAACAATGAGGGATTGAACCCTAAGAATGAGAGTTTGGTGCATAAATAAGAGGCTTTGAAGGCTGGAGTCAATGCTCTGGACTCTACAAACGAAGCCTTGGAACCTACAATTCAAGCTTTGTCCCCTAAACGATGTATTTGGAGCAAGGACATGAGGGTTCGCTTCAAAAAATGAGGCTGTCGAGCATAAAAATCATAGAGCATAACAATGAGGGTTTGAAGCCTAAGAATGAGAGTTTGGTGCATAAATAAGAGGCTTTGAAGGCTGGAGTCAATGCTCTGGACTCTACAAACGAAGCCTTGGAACCTAAAATTCAAGCTTAGGGCACTAAACAATGTATTTGGAACAATGAGATGAATGTTCGAACCAAAAAATGAGCACGTTGAGCATAAAAATCATAGGTCAAGCGTAAAAATGAGGGTTTGAAGCCTAAGAATGAGATTTTGGTGCATAAATAAGAGGCTTTCAAGGCTGGAGTCAATGCTCTGGACTCTACAAACGAAGCCTTGGAACCTAAAATTCAAGCTTTGGACACTAAATGATGGCTTTGGAGCAAGGACATGAGGGTTCGTTTCAAAAAATGAGCGTGTCGAGCATAAAACTCATAATTTGAGCATAACAATGAGGGTTTGAAGCCTAAGAATGAGATTTTGGTGCATAAATAAGAGGCTTTCAAGGCTGGAGTCAATGCTCTGGACTCTACAAACGAAGCCTTGGAACCTAAAATTCAAGCTTTGTCCCTTAAAGAATGTGTTTGGAGCAAGGAGATGAGGGTTCGACCCAAAAAATGAGCATGTCGGGCATGAAAATGATAAGTCAAGCCTAAAATGAGGGATTGAACCATAAGATTGCAAGTTTGGTGCATAAATAAGAGGCTTTCAAGCCTGGAGTCAATGCTCTGGACTCTACAAATGAATCCTTGGAACCTAAAATTCAAGGTTAGGGCACTAAACAATGTATTTGGAGCAAGGACATGAGGGTTCGACCCAAAAAATGAGCACGTCTAGCATAAAAATCATAAGTCAAGCGTAAAAATGAGGGTTTGAAGCCTAAGAATGAGAGTTTGGTGCATAAATAAGAGGCTTTGAAGGCTGGAGTCAATGCTCTGGACTCTACAAACGAAGCCTTGGAACCTAAAATTCAAGCTTTGTCCCTTAAAGAACGTGTTTGGAACAAGGAGATGAGGGTGCGACCCAAAAAATGAGCGTGTCGAGCATAAAACTCATAATTCGAGCATAACAATGAGGGTTTGAAGCCTAAGAATGAGAGTTTGGTGCATAAATAAGAGGCTTTGAAGGCTGGAGTCAATGCTCTGGACTCTACAAACGAAGCCTTGAAACCTAAAATTCAAGCTTAGGGCACTAAACAATGTATTTGGAACAATGAGATGAATGTTCGAACCAAAAAATGAGCACGTTGAGCATAAAAATCATAAGTCAAGCGTAAAAATGAGGGTTTGAAGCCTAAGAATGAGAGTTTGGTGCATAAATAAGAGGCTTTGAAGGCTGGAGTCAATGCTCTGGACTCTACAAACGAAGCCTTGGAACCTAAAATTCAAGCTTTGGGCACTAAACGATGTATTTGGAGCAAGGACATGAGGGTTCGACCCAAAAAATGAGCACGTCGAGCATAAAACGCATAATTCGAGCATAACAATGAGGGTTTGAAGCCTAAGAATGAGAGTTTGGTGCATAAATAAGAGGCTTTCAAGGCTGGAGTCAATGCTCTGGACTCTACAAACGAAGCCTTGGAACCTAAAATTCAAGCTTTGGGCACTAAACGATGTATTTGGAACAATGAGATGAATGTTCGACCCAAAAAATGAGCACGTCGAGCATAAAACTCATAATTCGAGCATAAGAATGAGGGTTTGAAGCCTAAGAATGAGAGTTTGGTGCATAAATAAGAGGCTTTGAAGGCTGGAGTCAATGCTCTGGACTCTACAAATGAATCCTTGGAACCTAAAATTCAAGCTTTGTCCCCTAAACGATGGCTTTGGAGCAAGGACATGAGGGTTCGACCCAAAAAATGAGCACGTTGAGCATAAGAATCATAATTCATGCGTAAAAATTAGGGATTGAACCCTAAGATTGCAAGTTTGGTGCATAAATAAGAGGCTTTCAAGCCTGGAGTCAATGCTCTGGACTCTACAAACGAAGCCTTGGAACCTAAAATTCAAGCTTTGTCCCCTAAACGATGTATTTGGAGCAAGGAGATGAGGGTTCGACCCAAAAAATGAGCGTGTCGAGCACAAAACTCATAATTTGAGTATAACAATGAGGGTTTGAAGCCTAAGAATGAGAGTTTGGTGCATAAATAAGAGGATTTCAAGGCTGGAGTCAATGCTCTGGACTCTACAAACGAAGCCTTGAAACCTAAAATTCAAGCTTTGTCCCCTAAACGATGTATTTGGAGCAAGGAGATGAGGGTTTGACCCAAAAAATGAGCATGTTGAGCATGAAAATGATAAGTCAAGCCTGAAATGAGGGATTGAACCCTAAGATTGCAAGTTTGGTGCATAAATAAGAGGCTTTCAAGCCTGGAGTCAATGCTCTGGACTCTACAAATGAGTCCTTGGAACCTAAAATTCAAGCTTAGGGCACTAAACAACGTATTTGGAGCAAGGACATGAGGGTTCGACCCAAAAAATGAGCACGTCTAGCATAAAAATCATAAGTCAAGCGTAAAAATGAGGGATTGAAGCCTAAGAATGAGAGTTTGGTGCATAAATAAGAGGCTTTCAAGGCTGGAGTCAATGCTCTGGACTCTACAAACGAAGCCTTGGAACCTAAAATTCAAGCTTTGTCCCTTAAAGAATGTGTTTGGAGCAAGGAGATGATGGTGCGACCCAAAAAATGAGCGTGTCGAGCATAAAACTCATAATTCGAGCATAACAATGAGGGTTTGAACCCTAAGAATGAGAGTTTGGTGCATAAATAAGAGGCTTTGAAGGCTGGAGTCAATGCTCTGTACTCTACAAATGAATCCTTGGAACCTAAAATTCAATCTTAGGGCACTAAACAATGTATTTGGAACAATGAGATGAATGTTCGACCCAAAAAATGAGCACGTTGAGCATAAAAATCATAGGTCAAGCGTAAAAATGAGGGTTTGAAGCCTAAGAATGAGATTTTGGTGCATAAATAAGAGGCTTTCAAGGCTGGAGTCAATGCTCTGGACTCTACAAACGAAGCCTTGGAACCTAAAATTCATGCTTTGGGCACTAAACGATGGCTTTGGAGCAAGGACATGAGGGTTCGACCCAAAAAATGAGCGTGTCGAGCATAAAACTCATAATTTGAGCATAACAATGAGGGTTTGAACCCTAAGAATGAGAGTTTGGTGCATAAATAAGAGGCTTTCAAGCCTGGAGTCAATGCTCTGGACTCTACAAATGAATCCTTGGAACCTAAAATTCAAGGTTAGGGCACTAAACAATGTATTTGGAGCAAGGACATGAGGGTTCGACCCAAAAAATGAGCACGTCTAGCATAAAAATCATAAGTCAAGCGTAAAAATGAGGGTTTGAAGCCTAAGAATGAGATTTTGGTGCATAAATAAGAGGCTTTCAAGGCTGGAGTCAATGCTCTGGACTCTACAAACGAAGCCTTGGAACCTAAAATTCAAGCTTTGGACACTAAATGATGGCTTTGGAGCAAGGACATGAGGGTTCGTTTCAAAAAATGAGCGTGTCGAGCATAAAACTCATAATTTGAGCATAACAATGAGGGATTGAACCCTAAGAATGAGAGTTTGGTGCATAAATAAGAGGCTTTGAAGGCTGGAGTCAATGCTCTGGACTCTACAAACGAAGCCTTGAAACCTAAAATTCAAGCTTTGTCCCCTAAAGAATGTGTTTGGAGCAAGGAGATGAGGGTTCGACCCAAAAAATGAGCATGTCGAACATGAAAATGATAACTCAAGCCTAAAATGAGGGTTTGAACCCTAAGATTGCAAGTTTGGTGCATAAATAAGAGGCTTTCAAGCCTGGAGTCAATGCTCTGGACTCTACAAATGAATCCTTGGAACCTAAAATTCAAGCTTAGGGCACTAAACAATGTATTTGGAACAATGAGATGAATATTTGACCCAAAAAATGAGCACGTCTAGCATAAAAATCATAAGTCAAGCGTAAAAATGAGGGTTTGAAGCCTAAGAATGAGAGTTTGGTGCATAAATAAGAGGCTTTGAAGGCTGGAGTCAATGCTCTGGACTCTACAAACGAAGCCTTGGAACCTAAAATTCAAGCTTTGGGCACTAAACGATGTATTTGGAGCAAGGACATGAGGGTTCGACCCAAAAAATGAGCACGTCGAGCATAAAACGCATAATTCGAGCATAACAATGAGGGTTTGAAGCCTAAGAATGAGAGTTTGGTGCATAAATAAGAGGCTTTCAAGGCTGGAGTCAATGCTCTGGACTCTACAAACGAAGCCTTGGAACCTAAAATTCAAGCTTTGGGCACTAAACGATGTATTTGGAACAATGAGATGAATGTTCGACCCAAAAAATGAGCACGTCGAGCATAAAACTCATAATTCGAGCATAAGAATGAGGGTTTGAAGCCTAAGAATGAGAGTTTGGTGCATAAATAAGAGGCTTTGAAGGCTGGAGTCAATGCTCTGGACTCTACAAATGAATCCTTGGAACCTAAAATTCAAGCTTTGTCCCCTAAACGATGGCTTTGGAGCAAGGACATGAGGGTTCGACCCAAAAAATGAGCACGTTGAGCATAAGAATCATAATTCATGTGTAAAAATTAGGGATTGAACCCTAAGATTGCAAGTTTGGTGCATAAATAAGAGGCTTTCAAGCCTGGAGTCAATGCTCTGGACTCTACAAACGAAGCCTTGGAACCTAAAATTCAAGCTTTGTCCCCTAAACGATGTATTTGGAGCAAGGAGATGAGGGTTCGACCCAAAAAATGAGCGTGTCGAGCACAAAACTCATAATTTGAGTATAACAATGAGGGTTTGAAGCCTAAGAATGAGAGTTGGTGCATAAATAAGAGGATTTCAAGGCTGGAGTCAATGCTCTGGACTCTACAAACGAAGCCTTGAAACCTAAAATTCAAGCTTTGTCCCCTAAACGATGTATTTGGAGCAAGGAGATGAGGGTTTGACCCAAAAAATGAGCATGTTGAGCATGAAAATGATAAGTCAAGCCTGAAATGAGGGATTGAACCCTAAGATTGCAAGTTTGGTGCATAAATAAGAGGCTTTCAAGCCTGGAGTCAATGCTCTGGACTCTACAAATGAGTCCTTGGAACCTAAAATTCAAGCTTAGGGCACTAAACAACGTATTTGGAGCAAGGACATGAGGGTTCGACCCAAAAAATGAGCACGTCTAGCATAAAAATCATAAGTCAAGCGTAAAAATGAGGGATTGAAGCCTAAGAATGAGAGTTTGGTGCATAAATAAGAGGCTTTCAAGGCTGGAGTCAATGCTCTGGACTCTACAAACGAAGCCTTGGAACCTAAAATTCAAGCTTTGTCCCTTAAAGAATGTGTTTGGAGCAAGGAGATGATGGTTGCGACCCAAAAAATGAGCGTGTCGAGCATAAAACTCATAATTCGAGCATAACAATGAGGGTTTGAACCCTAAGAATGAGAGTTTGGTGCATAAATAAGAGGCTTTGAAGGCTGGAGTCAATGCTCTGGACTCTACAAATGAATCCTTGGAACCTAAAATTCAATCTTAGGGCACTAAACAATGTATTTGGAACAATGAGATGAATGTTCGACCCAAAAAATGAGCACGTTGAGCATAAAAATCATAGGTCAAGCGTAAAAATGAGGGTTTGAAGCCTAAGAATGAGATTTTGGTGCATAAATAAGAGGCTTTCAAGGCTGGAGTCAATGCTCTGGACTCTACAAACGAAGCCTTGGAACCTAAAATTCATGCTTTGGGCACTAAACGATGGCTTTGGAGCAAGGACATGAGGGTTCGACCCCAAAAAATGAGCGTGTCGAGCATAAAAATCCATAATTTGAGCATAACAATGAGGGTTTGAACCCTAAGAATGAGAGTTTGGTGCATAAATAAGAGGCTTTCAAGCCTGGAGTCAATGCTCTGGACTCTACAAATGAATCCTTGGAACCTAAAATTCAAGGTTAGGGCACTAAACAATGTATTTGGAGCAAGGACATGAGGGTTCGACCCAAAAAATGAGCACGTCTAGCATAAAAATCATAAGTCAAGCGTAAAAATGAGGGTTTGAAGCCTAAGAATGAGATTTTGGTTGCATAAATAAGAGGCTTTCAAGGCTGGAGTCAATGCTCTGGACTCTACAAACGAAGCCTTGGAACCTAAAATTCAAGCTTTGGACACTAAATGATGGCTTTGGAGCAAGGACATGAGGGTTCGTTTCAAAAAATGAGCGTGTCGAGCATAAAACTCATAATTTGAGCATAACAATGAGGGATTGAACCCTAAGAATGAGAGTTTGGTTGCATAAATAAGAGGCTTTGAAGGCTGGAGGGAGTCAATGCTCTGGACTCTACAAACGAAGCCTTGAAACCTAAAATTCAAGCTTTGTCCCCCTAAAGAATGTGTTTGGAGCAAGGAGATGAGGGTTCGACCCAAAAAATGAGCATGTCGAACATGAAAATGATAAAAAATGAGGGTTTGAACCCTAAGATTGCAAGTTTGGTGCATAAATAAGAGGCTTTCAAGCCTGGAGTCAATGCTCTGGACTCTACAAATGAATCCTTGGAACCTAAAATTCAAGCTTAGGGCACTAAACAATGTATTTGGAACAATGAGATGAATATTTGACCCAAAAAATGAGCACGTTGAGCATAAAAATCATAAGTCAAGTGTAAAAATGAGGGTTTGAAGCCTAAGAATGAGAGTTTGGTGGATAAATATGAGGCTTTCAAGGCTGGAGTCAATGCTCTGGACTCTACAAACGAAGCCTTGGAACCTAAAATTCAAGCTTTGTCCCTTAAAGAATGTGTTTGGAGCAAGGAGATGAGGGTTCGACCCAAAAAATGAGCATGTCGGGCATGAAAATGATAAGTCAAGCCTAAAATGAGGGATTGAACCCTAAGATTGCAAGTTTGGTGCATAAATAAGAGGCTTTCAAGCCTGGAGTCAATGCTCTGGACTCTACAAATGAATCCTTGGAACCTAAAATTCAAGGTTAGGGCACTAAACAATGTATTTGGAGCAAGGACATGAGGGTTCGACCCAAAAAATGAGCACGTCTAGCATAAAAATCATAAGTCAAGCGTAAAAATGAGGGTTTGAAGCCTAAGAATGAGAGTTTGGTGGATAAATAAGAGGCTTTCAAGGCTGGAGTCAATGCTCTGGACTCTACAAACGAAGCCTTGGAACCTAAAATTCATGCTTTGTCCCTTAAAGAATGTGTTTGGAGCAAGGAGATGAGGGTGCGACCCAAAAAATGAGCGTGTTGAGCATAAAACTCATAATTCGAGCATAACAATGAGGGATTGAACCCTAAGAATGAGAGTTTGGTGCATAAATAAGAGGCTTTGAAGGCTGGAGTCAATGCTCTGGACTCTACAAATGAATCCTTGGAACCTAAAATTCAATCTTAGGGCACTAAACAATGTATTTGGAACAATGAGATGAATATTCGACCCAAAAAATGAGCACGTTGAGCATAAAAATCATAGGTCAAGCGTAAAAATGAGGGTTTGAAGCCTAAGAATGAGATTTTGGTGCATAAATAAGAGGCTTTCAAGGCCTGAGTCAATGCTCTGGACTCTACAAACGAAGCCTTGGAACCTACAATTCAAGCTTTGTCCCCTAAACGATGTATTTGGAGCAAGGACATGAGGGTTCGCTTCAAAAAATGAGGCTGTCGAGCATAAAAATCATAGAGCATAACAATGAGGGTTTGAAGCCTAAGAATGAGAGTTTGGTGCATAAATAAGAGGCTTTGAAGGCTGGAGTCAATGCTCTGGACTCTACAAACGAAGCCTTGGAACCTAAAATTCAAGCTTAGGGCACTAAATGATGGCTTTGGAGCAAGGACATGAGGGTTCGTTTCAAAAAATGAGCGTGTCGAGCATAAAACTCATAATTTGAGCATAACAATGAGGGATTGAACCCTAAGAATGAGAGTTTGGTGCATAAATAAGAGGCTTTGAAGGCTGGAGTCAATGCTCTGGACTCTACAAACGAAGCCTTGAAACCTAAAATTCAAGCTTTGTCCCCTAAAGAATGTGTTTGGAGCAAGGAGATGAGGGTTCGACCCAAAAAATGAGCATGTCGAACATGAAAATGATAACTCAAGCCTAAAATGAGGGATTGAACCCTAAGATTGCAAGTTTGGTGCATAAATAAGAGGCTTTCAAGCCTGGAGTCAATGCTCTGGACTCTACAAATGAATCCTTGGAACCTAAAATTCAAGCTTAGGGCACTAAACAATGTATTTGGAACAATGAGATGAATATTCGACCCAAAAAATGAGCACGTTGAGCATAAAAATCATAAGTCAAGTGTAAAAATGAGGGTTTGAAGCCTAAGAATGAGAGTTTGGTGGATAAATATGAGGCTTTCAAGGCTGGAGTCAATGCTCTGGACTCTACAAACGAAGCCTTGGAACCTAAAATTCAAGCTTTGTCCCTTAAAGAATGTGTTTGGAGCAAGGAGATGAGGGTTCGACCCAAAAAATGAGCATGTCGAACATGAAAATGATAACTCAAGCCTAAAATGAGGGATTGAACCCTAAGATTGCAAGTTTGGTGCATAAATAAGAGGCTTTCAAGCCTGGAGTCAATGCTCTGGACTCTACAAACGAAGCCTTGGAACCTAAAATTCAAGCTTTGTCCACTAAATGATGTATTTGGAGCAAGTACATGAGGGTTCGACCCAAAAAATGAGCACGTCCAGCATAAAACTCATAATTTGAGTATAACAATGAGGGTTTGAACACTAAGAATGAGAGTTTGGTGCATAAATAAGAGGCTTTCAAGCCTGGAGTCAATGCTCTGGACTCTACAAACGAACCCTTGGAACCTACAATTCAAGCTTTGTCCCCTAAACGATGTATTTGGAGCAAGGACATGAGGGTTCGCTTCAAAAAATGAGGCTGTCGAGCATAAAAATCATAGAGCATAACAATGAGGGTTTGAAGCCTAAGAATGAGAGTTTGGTGCATAAATAAGAGGCTTTGAAGGCTGGAGTCAATGCTCTGGACTCTACAAACGAAGCCTTGGAACCTAAAATTCAAGCTTAGGGCACTAAACAATGTATTTGGAACAATGAGATGAATGTTCGAACCAAAAAATGAGCACGTTGAGCATAAAAATCATAGGTCAAGCGTAAAAATGAGGGTTTGAAGCCTAAGAATGAGATTTTGGTGCATAAATAAGAGGCTTTCAAGGCTGGAGTCAATGCTCTGGACTCTACAAACGAAGCCTTGGAACCTAAAATTCAAGCTTTGGACACTAAATGATGGCTTTGGAGCAAGGACATGAGGGTTCGTTTCAAAAAATGAGCGTGTCGAGCATAAAACTCATAATTTGAGCATAACAATGAGGGTTTGAAGCCTAAGAATGAGATTTTGGTGCATAAATAAGAGGCTTTCAAGGCTGGAGTCAATGCTCTGGACTCTACAAACGAAGCCTTGGAACCTAAAATTCAAGCTTTGTCCCTTAAAGAATGTGTTTGGAGCAAGGAGATGAGGGTTCGACCCAAAAAATGAGCATGTCGGGCATGAAAATGATAAGTCAAGCCTAAAATGAGGGATTGAACCCTAAGATTGCAAGTTTGGTGCATAAATAAGAGGCTTTCAAGCCTGGAGTCAATGCTCTGGACTCTACAAATGAATCCTTGGAACCTAAAATTCAAGGTTAGGGCACTAAACAATGTATTTGGAGCAAGGACATGAGGGTTCGACCCAAACAATGAGCACGTCTAGCATAAAAATCATAAGTCAAGCGTAAAAATGAGGGTTTGAAGCCTAAGAATGAGAGTTTGGTGCATAAATAAGAGGCTTTGAAGGCTGGAGTCAATGCTCTGGACTCTACAAACGAAGCCTTGGAACCTAAAATTCAAGCTTTGTCCCTTAAAGAACGTGTTTGGAACAAGGAGATGAGGGTGCGACCCAAAAAATGAGCGTGTCGAGCATAAAACTCATAATTCGAGCATAACAATGAGGGTTTGAACCCTAAGAATGAGAGTTTGGTGCATAAATAAGAGGCTTTGAAGGCTGGAGTCAATGCTCTGGACTCTACAAACGAAGCCTTGGAACCTAAAATTCAAGCTTTGGGCACTAAACGATGTATTTGGAGCAAGGACATGAGGGTTCGACCCAAAAAATGAGCACGTCGAGCATAAAACGCATAATTCGAGCATAACAATGAGGGTTTGAAGCCTAAGAATGAGAGTTTGGTGCATAAATAAGAGGCTTTCAAGGCTGGAGTCAATGCTCTGGACTCTACAAACGAAGCCTTGGAACCTAAAATTCAAGCTTTGGGCACTAAACGATGTATTTGGAACAATGAGATGAATGTTCGACCCAAAAAATGAGCACGTCGAGCATAAAACTCATAATTCGAGCATAAGAATGAGGGTTTGAAGCCTAAGAATGAGAGTTTGGTGCATAAATAAGAGGCTTTGAAGGCTGGAGTCAATGCTCTGGACTCTACAAATGAATCCTTGGAACCTAAAATTCAAGCTTTGTCCCCTAAACGATGGCTTTGGAGCAAGGACATGAGGGTTCGACCCAAAAAATGAGCACGTTGAGCATAAGAATCATAATTCATGCGTAAAAATTAGGGATTGAACCCTAAGATTGCAAGTTTGGTGCATAAATAAGAGGCTTTCAAGCCTGGAGTCAATGCTCTGGACTCTACAAACGAAGCCTTGGAACCTAAAATTCAAGCTTTGTCCCCTAAACGATGTATTTGGAGCAAGGAGATGAGGGTTCGACCCAAAAAATGAGCGTGTCGAGCACAAAACTCATAATTTGAGTATAACAATGAGGGTTTGAAGCCTAAGAATGAGAGTTTGGTGCATAAATAAGAGGATTTCAAGGCTGGAGTCAATGCTCTGGACTCTACAAACGAAGCCTTGAAACCTAAAATTCAAGCTTTGTCCCCTAAACGATGTATTTGGAGCAAGGAGATGAGGGTTTGACCCAAAAAATGAGCATGTTGAGCATGAAAATGATAAGTCAAGCCTGAAATGAGGGATTGAACCCTAAGATTGCAAGTTTGGTGCATAAATAAGAGGCTTTCAAGCCTGGAGTCAATGCTCTGGACTCTACAAATGAGTCCTTGGAACCTAAAATTCAAGCTTAGGGCACTAAACAACGTATTTGGAGCAAGGACATGAGGGTTCGACCCAAAAAATGAGCACATCTAGCATAAAAATCATAAGTCAAGCGTAAAAATGAGGGATTGAAGCCTAAGAATGAGAGTTTGGTGCATAAATAAGAGGCTTTCAAGGCTGGAGTCAATGCTCTGGACTCTACAAACGAAGCCTTGGAACCTAAAATTCAAGCTTTGTCCCTTAAAGAATGTGTTTGGAGCAAGGAGATGATGGTGCGACCCAAAAAATGAGCGTGTCGAGCATAAAACTCATAATTCGAGCATAACAATGAGGGTTTGAACCCTAAGAATGAGAGTTTGGTGCATAAATAAGAGGCTTTGAAGGCTGGAGTCAATGCTCTGGACTCTACAAACGAAGCCTTGGAACCTAAAATTCAATCTTAGGGCACTAAACAATGTATTTGGAACAATGAGATGAATGTTCGACCCAAAAAATGAGCACGTTGAGCATAAAAATCATAGGTCAAGCGTAAAAATGAGGGTTTGAAGCCTAAGAATGAGATTTTGGTGCATAAATAAGAGGCTTTCAAGGCTGGAGTCAATGCTCTGGACTCTACAAACGAAGCCTTGGAACCTAAAATTCATGCTTTGGGCACTAAACGATGGCTTTGGAGCAAGGACATGAGGGTTCGACCCAAAAAATGAGCGTGTCGAGCATAAAACTCATAATTTGAGCATAACAATGAGGGTTTGAACCCTAAGAATGAGAGTTTGGTGCATAAATAAGAGGCTTTCAAGCCTGGAGTCAATGCTCTGGACTCTACAAATGAATCCTTGGAACCTAAAATTCAAGGTTAGGGCACTAAACAATGTATTTGGAGCAAGGACATGAGGGTTCGACCCAAAAAATGAGCACGTCTAGCATAAAAATCATAAGTCAAGCGTAAAAATGAGGGTTTGAAGCCTAAGAATGAGATTTTGGTGCATAAATAAGAGGCTTTCAAGGCTGGAGTCAATGCTCTGGACTCTACAAACGAAGCCTTGGAACCTAAAATTCAAGCTTTGGACACTAAATGATGGCTTTGGAGCAAGGACATGAGGGTTCGTTTCAAAAAATGAGCGTGTCGAGCATAAAACTCATAATTTGAGCATAACAATGAGGGATTGAACCCTAAGAATGAGAGTTTGGTGCATAAATAAGAGGCTTTGAAGGCTGGAGTCAATGCTCTGGACTCTACAAACGAAGCCTTGAAACCTAAAATTCAAGCTTTGTCCCCTAAAGAATGTGTTTGGAGCAAGGAGATGAGGGTTCGACCCAAAAAATGAGCATGTCGAACATGAAAATGATAACTCAAGCCTAAAATGAGGGTTTGAACCCTAAGATTGCAAGTTTGGTGCATAAATAAGAGGCTTTCAAGCCTGGAGTCAATGCTCTGGACTCTACAAATGAATCCTTGGAACCTAAAATTCAAGCTTAGGGCACTAAACAATGTATTTGGAACAATGAGATGAATATTTGACCCAAAAAATGAGCACGTTGAGCATAAAAATCATAAGTCAAGTGTAAAAATGAGGGTTTGAAGCCTAAGAATGAGAGTTTGGTGGATAAATATGAGGCTTTCAAGGCTGGAGTCAATGCTCTGGACTCTACAAACGAAGCCTTGGAACCTAAAATTCAAGCTTTGTCCCTTAAAGAATGTGTTTGGAGCAAGGAGATGAGGGTTCGACCCAAAAAATGAGCATGTCGGGCATGAAAATGATAAGTCAAGCCTAAAATGAGGGATTGAACCCTAAGATTGCAAGTTTGGTGCATAAATAAGAGGCTTTCAAGCCTGGAGTCAATGCTCTGGACTCTACAAATGAATCCTTGGAACCTAAAATTCAAGGTTAGGGCACTAAACAATGTATTTGGAGCAAGGACATGAGGGTTCGACCCAAAAAATGAGCACGTCTAGCATAAAAATCATAAGTCAAGCGTAAAAATGAGGGTTTGAAGCCTAAGAATGAGAGTTTGGTGCATAAATAAGAGGCTTTGAAGGCTGGAGTCAATGCTCTGGACTCTACAAACGAAGCCTTGGAACCTAAAATTCATGCTTTGTCCCTTAAAGAATGTGTTTGGAGCAAGGAGATGAGGGTGCGACCCAAAAAATGAGCGTGTTGAGCATAAAACTCATAATTCGAGCATAACAATGAGGGATTGAACCCTAAGAATGAGAGTTTGGTGCATAAATAAGAGGCTTTGAAGGCTGGAGTCAATGCTCTGGACTCTACAAACGAAGCCTTGGAACCTAAAATTCAAGCTTTGGGCACTAAACGATGTATTTGGAGCAAGGACATGAGGGTTCGACCCAAAAAATGAGCACGTCGAGCATAAAACGCATAATTCGAGCATAACAATGAGGGTTTGAAGCCTAAGAATGAGAGTTTGGTGCATAAATAAGAGGCTTTCAAGGCTGGAGTCAATGCTCTGGACTCTACAAACGAAGCCTTGGAACCTAAAATTCAAGCTTTGGGCACTAAACGATGTATTTGGAACAATGAGATGAATGTTCGACCCAAAAAATGAGCACGTCGAGCATAAAACTCATAATTCGAGCATAAGAATGAGGGTTTGAAGCCTAAGAATGAGAGTTTGGTGCATAAATAAGAGGCTTTGAAGGCTGGAGTCAATGCTCTGGACTCTACAAATGAATCCTTGGAACCTAAAATTCAAGCTTTGTCCCCTAAACGATGGCTTTGGAGCAAGGACATGAGGGTTCGACCCAAAAAATGAGCACGTTGAGCATAAGAATCATAATTCATGCGTAAAAATTAGGGATTGAACCCTAAGATTGCAAGTTTGGTGCATAAATAAGAGGCTTTCAAGCCTGGAGTCAATGCTCTGGACTCTACAAACGAAGCCTTGGAACCTAAAATTCAAGCTTTGTCCCCTAAACGATGTATTTGGAGCAAGGAGATGAGGGTTCGACCCAAAAAATGAGCGTGTCGAGCACAAAACTCATAATTTGAGTATAACAATGAGGGTTTGAAGCCTAAGAATGAGAGTTTGGTGCATAAATAAGAGGATTTCAAGGCTGGAGTCAATGCTCTGGACTCTACAAACGAAGCCTTGAAACCTAAAATTCAAGCTTTGTCCCCTAAACGATGTATTTGGAGCAAGGAGATGAGGGTTTGACCCAAAAAATGAGCATGTTGAGCATGAAAATGATAAGTCAAGCCTGAAATGAGGGATTGAACCCTAAGATTGCAAGTTTGGTGCATAAATAAGAGGCTTTCAAGCCTGGAGTCAATGCTCTGGACTCTACAAATGAATCCTTGGAACCTAAAATTCAAGCTTAGGGCACTAAACAACGTATTTGGAGCAAGGACATGAGGGTTCGACCCAAAAAATGAGCACGTCTAGCATAAAAATCATAAGTCAAGCGTAAAAATGAGGGATTGAAGCCTAAGAATGAGAGTTTGGTGCATAAATAAGAGGCTTTCAAGGCTGGAGTCAATGCTCTGGACTCTACAAACGAAGCCTTGGAACCTAAAATTCAAGCTTTGTCCCTTAAAGAATGTGTTTGGAGCAAGGAGATGATGGTGCGACCCAAAAAATGAGCGTGTCGAGCATAAAACTCATAATTCGAGCATAACAATGAGGGTTTGAACCCTAAGAATGAGAGTTTGGTGCATAAATAAGAGGCTTTGAAGGCTGGAGTCAATGCTCTGTACTCTACAAATGAATCCTTGGAACCTAAAATTCAATCTTAGGGCACTAAACAATGTATTTGGAACAATGAGATGAATGTTCGACCCAAAAAATGAGCACGTTGAGCATAAAAATCATAGGTCAAGCGTAAAAATGAGGGTTTGAAGCCTAAGAATGAGATTTTGGTGCATAAATAAGAGGCTTTCAAGGCTGGAGTCAATGCTCTGGACTCTACAAACGAAGCCTTGGAACCTAAAATTCATGCTTTGGGCACTAAACGATGGCTTTGGAGCAAGGACATGAGGGTTCGACCCAAAAAATGAGCGTGTCGAGCATAAAACTCATAATTTGAGCATAACAATGAGGGTTTGAACCCTAAGAATGAGAGTTTGGTGCATAAATAAGAGGCTTTCAAGCCTGGAGTCAATGCTCTGGACTCTACAAATGAATCCTTGGAACCTAAAATTCAAGGTTAGGGCACTAAACAATGTATTTGGAGCAAGGACATGAGGGTTCGACCCAAAAAATGAGCACGTCTAGCATAAAAATCATAAGTCAAGCGTAAAAATGAGGGTTTGAAGCCTAAGAATGAGATTTTGGTGCATAAATAAGAGGCTTTCAAGGCTGGAGTCAATGCTCTGGACTCTACAAACGAAGCCTTGGAACCTAAAATTCAAGCTTTGGACACTAAATGATGGCTTTGGAGCAAGGACATGAGGGTTCGTTTCAAAAAATGAGCGTGTCGAGCATAAAACTCATAATTTGAGCATAACAATGAGGGATTGAACCCTAAGAATGAGAGTTTGGTGCATAAATAAGAGGCTTTGAAGGCTGGAGTCAATGCTCTGGACTCTACAAACGAAGCCTTGAAACCTAAAATTCAAGCTTTGTCCCCTAAAGAATGTGTTTGGAGCAAGGAGATGAGGGTTCGACCCAAAAAATGAGCATGTCGAACATGAAAATGATAACTCAAGCCTAAAATGAGGGTTTGAACCCTAAGATTGCAAGTTTGGTGCATAAATAAGAGGCTTTCAAGCCTGGAGTCAATGCTCTGGA
This sequence comes from Strix occidentalis, assembly GCA_030819815.1. Lineage (NCBI taxonomy): Eukaryota > Metazoa > Chordata > Aves > Strigiformes > Strigidae > Strix > Strix occidentalis. The sequence goes on along the minus strand of JASWHU010000133.1, from coordinate 185,744 downwards.
CTCTACAAATGAATCCTTGGAACCTAAAATTCAAGCTTAGGGCACTAAACAATGTATTTGGAACAATGAGATGAATATTTGACCCAAAAAATGAGCACGTTGAGCATAAAAATCATAAGTCAAGTGTAAAAATGAGGGTTTGAAGCCTAAGAATGAGAGTTTGGTGGATAAATATGAGGCTTTCAAGGCTGGAGTCAATGCTCTGGACTCTACAAACGAAGCCTTGGAACCTAAAATTCAAGCTTTGTCCCTTAAAGAATGTGTTTGGAGCAAGGAGATGAGGGTTCGACCCAAAAAATGAGCATGTCGGGCATGAAAATGATAAGTCAAGCCTAAAATGAGGGATTGAACCCTAAGATTGCAAGTTTGGTGCATAAATAAGAGGCTTTCAAGCCTGGAGTCAATGCTCTGGACTCTACAAATGAATCCTTGGAACCTAAAATTCAAGGTTAGGGCACTAAACAATGTATTTGGAGCAAGGACATGAGGGTTCGACCCAAAAAATGAGCACGTCTAGCATAAAAATCATAAGTCAAGCGTAAAAATGAGGGTTTGAAGCCTAAGAATGAGAGTTTGGTGCATAAATAAGAGGCTTTCAAGGCTGGAGTCAATGCTCTGGACTCTACAAACGAAGCCTTGGAACCTAAAATTCATGCTTTGTCCCTTAAAGAATGTGTTTGGAGCAAGGAGATGAGGGTGCGACCCAAAAAATGAGCGTGTTGAGCATAAAACTCATAATTCGAGCATAACAATGAGGGATTGAACCCTAAGAATGAGAGTTTGGTGCATAAATAAGAGGCTTTGAAGGCTGGAGTCAATGCTCTGGACTCTACAAATGAATCCTTGGAACCTAAAATTCAATCTTAGGGCACTAAACAATGTATTTGGAACAATGAGATGAATATTCGACCCAAAAAATGAGCACGTTGAGCATAAAAATCATAGGTCAAGCGTAAAAATGAGGGTTTGAAGCCTAAGAATGAGATTTTGGTGCATAAATAAGAGGCTTTCAAGGCCTGAGTCAATGCTCTGGACTCTACAAACGAAGCCTTGGAACCTACAATTCAAGCTTTGTCCCCTAAACGATGTATTTGGAGCAAGGACATGAGGGTTCGCTTCAAAAAATGAGGCTGTCGAGCATAAAAATCATAGAGCATAACAATGAGGGTTTGAAGCCTAAGAATGAGAGTTTGGTGCATAAATAAGAGGCTTTGAAGGCTGGAGTCAATGCTCTGGACTCTACAAACGAAGCCTTGGAACCTAAAATTCAAGCTTAGGGCACTAAATGATGGCTTTGGAGCAAGGACATGAGGGTTCGTTTCAAAAAATGAGCGTGTCGAGCATAAAACTCATAATTTGAGCATAACAATGAGGGATTGAACCCTAAGAATGAGAGTTTGGTGCATAAATAAGAGGCTTTGAAGGCTGGAGTCAATGCTCTGGACTCTACAAACGAAGCCTTGAAACCTAAAATTCAAGCTTTGTCCCCTAAAGAATGTGTTTGGAGCAAGGAGATGAGGGTTCGACCCAAAAAATGAGCATGTCGAACATGAAAATGATAACTCAAGCCTAAAATGAGGGATTGAACCCTAAGATTGCAAGTTTGGTGCATAAATAAGAGGCTTTCAAGCCTGGAGTCAATGCTCTGGACTCTACAAATGAATCCTTGGAACCTAAAATTCAAGCTTAGGGCACTAAACAATGTATTTGGAACAATGAGATGAATATTCGACCCAAAAAATGAGCACGTTGAGCATAAAAATCATAAGTCAAGTGTAAAAATGAGGGTTTGAAGCCTAAGAATGAGAGTTTGGTGGATAAATATGAGGCTTTCAAGGCTGGAGTCAATGCTCTGGACTCTACAAACGAAGCCTTGGAACCTAAAATTCAAGCTTTGTCCCTTAAAGAATGTGTTTGGAGCAAGGAGATGAGGGTTCGACCCAAAAAATGAGCATGTCGAACATGAAAATGATAACTCAAGCCTAAAATGAGGGATTGAACCCTAAGATTGCAAGTTTGGTGCATAAATAAGAGGCTTTCAAGCCTGGAGTCAATGCTCTGGACTCTACAAACGAAGCCTTGGAACCTAAAATTCAAGCTTTGTCCACTAAATGATGTATTTGGAGCAAGTACATGAGGGTTCGACCCAAAAAATGAGCACGTCCAGCATAAAACTCATAATTTGAGTATAACAATGAGGGTTTGAACACTAAGAATGAGAGTTTGGTGCATAAATAAGAGGCTTTCAAGCCTGGAGTCAATGCTCTGGACTCTACAAACGAACCCTTGGAACCTACAATTCAAGCTTTGTCCCCTAAACGATGTATTTGGAGCAAGGACATGAGGGTTCGCTTCAAAAAATGAGGCTGTCGAGCATAAAAATCATAGAGCATAACAATGAGGGTTTGAAGCCTAAGAATGAGAGTTTGGTGCATAAATAAGAGGCTTTGAAGGCTGGAGTCAATGCTCTGGACTCTACAAACGAAGCCTTGGAACCTAAAATTCAAGCTTAGGGCACTAAACAATGTATTTGGAACAATGAGATGAATGTTCGAACCAAAAAATGAGCACGTTGAGCATAAAAATCATAGGTCAAGCGTAAAAATGAGGGTTTGAAGCCTAAGAATGAGATTTTGGTGCATAAATAAGAGGCTTTCAAGGCTGGAGTCAATTTCTGGACTCTACAAACGAAGCCTTGGAACCTAAAATTCAAGCTTTGGACACTAAATGATGGCTTTGGAGCAAGGACATGAGGGTTCGTTTCAAAAAATGAGCGTGTCGAGCATAAAACTCATAATTTGAGCATAACAATGAGGGATTGAACCCTAAGAATGAGAGTTTGGTGCATAAATAAGAGGCTTTGAAGGCTGGAGTCAATGCTCTGGACTCTACAAACGAAGCCTTGAAACCTAAAATTCAAGCTTTGTCCCCTAAAGAATGTGTTTGGAGCAAGGAGATGAGGGTTCGACCCAAAAAATGAGCATGTCGAACATGAAAATGATAACTCAAGCCTAAAATGAGGGATTGAACCCTAAGATTGCAAGTTTGGTGCATAAATAAGAGGCTTTCAAGCCTGGAGTCAATGCTCTGGACTCTACAAATGAATCCTTGGAACCTAAAATTCAAGCTTAGGGCACTAAACAATGTATTTGGAACAATGAGATGAATATTTGACCCAAAAAATGAGCACGTTGAGCATAAAAATCATAAGTCAAGTGTAAAAATGAGGGTTTGAAGCCTAAGAATGAGAGTTTGGTGGATAAATATGAGGCTTTCAAGGCTGGAGTCAATGCTCTGGACTCTACAAACGAAGCCTTGGAACCTAAAATTCAAGCTTTGTCCCTTAAAGAATGTGTTTGGAGCAAGGAGATGAGGGTTCGACCCAAAAAATGAGCATGTCGGGCATGAAAATGATAAGTCAAGCCTAAAATGAGGGATTGAACCCTAAGATTGCAAGTTTGGTGCATAAATAAGAGGCTTTCAAGCCTGGAGTCAATGCTCTGGACTCTACAAATGAATCCTTGGAACCTAAAATTCAAGGTTAGGGCACTAAACAATGTATTTGGAGCAAGGACATGAGGGTTCGACCCAAAAAATGAGCACGTCTAGCATAAAAATCATAAGTCAAGCGTAAAAATGAGGGTTTGAAGCCTAAGAATGAGATTTTGGTGCATAAATAAGAGGCTTTCAAGGCTGGAGTCAATGCTCTGGACTCTACAAACGAAGCCTTGGAACCTAAAATTCAAGCTTTGTCCCCTAAACGATGTATTTGGAGCAAGGACATGAGGGTTCGCTTCAAAAAATGAGGCTGTCGAGCATAAAAATCATAGAGCATAACAATGAGGGTTTGAAGCCTAAGAATGAGAGTTTGGTGCATAAATAAGAGGCTTTGAAGGCTGGAGTCAATGCTCTGGACTCTACAAACGAAGCCTTGGAACCTAAAATTCAAGCTTAGGGCACTAAACAATGTATTTGGAACAATGAGATGAATGTTCGAACCAAAAAATGAGCACGTTGAGCATAAAAATCATAGGTCAAGCGTAAAAATGAGGGTTTGAAGCCTAAGAATGAGATTTTGGTGCATAAATAAGAGGCTTTCAAGGCTGGAGTCAATGCTCTGGACTCTACAAACGAAGCCTTGGAACCTAAAATTCAAGCTTTGGACACTAAATGATGGCTTTGGAGCAAGGACATGAGGGTTCGTTTCAAAAAATGAGCGTGTCGAGCATAAAACTCATAATTTGAGCATAACAATGAGGGTTTGAAGCCTAAGAATGAGATTTTGGTGCATAAATAAGAGGCTTTCAAGGCTGGAGTCAATGCTCTGGACTCTACAAACGAAGCCTTGGAACCTACAATTCAAGCTTTGTCGACTAAATGATGTATTTGGAGCAAGGACATGAGGGTTCGACCCAAAAAATGAGGCTGTCGAGCATAAAAATCATAGAGCATAACAATGAGGGTTTGAAGCCTAAGAATGAGAGTTTGGTGCATAAATAAGAGGCTTTGAAGGCTGGAGTCAATGCTCTGGACTCTACAAACGAAGCCTTGGAACCTAAAATTCAAGCTTAGGGCACTAAACAATGTATTTGGAACAATGAGATGAATGTTCGAACCAAAAAATGAGCACGTTGAGCATAAAAATCATAGGTCAAGCGTAAAAATGAGGGTTTGAAGCCTAAGAATGAGATTTTGGTGCATAAATAAGAGGCTTTCAAGGCTGGAGTCAATGCTCTGGACTCTACAAACGAAGCCTTGGAACCTAAAATTCAAGCTTTGGACACTAAATGATGGCTTTGGAGCAAGGACATGAGGGTTCGTTTCAAAAAATGAGCGTGTCGAGCATAAAACTCATAATTTGAGCATAACAATGAGGGATTGAACCCTAAGAATGAGAGTTTGGTGCATAAATAAGAGGCTTTGAAGGCTGGAGTCAATGCTCTGGACTCTACAAACGAAGCCTTGAAACCTAAAATTCAAGCTTTGTCCCCTAAAGAATGTGTTTGGAGCAAGGAGATGAGGGTTCGACCCAAAAAATGAGCATGTCGAACATGAAAATGATAACTCAAGCCTAAAATGAGGGATTGAACCCTAAGATTGCAAGTTTGGTGCATAAATAAGAGGCTTTGAAGGCTGGAGTCAATGCTCTGGACTCTACAAACGAAGCCTTGGAACCTAAAATTCAAGCTTAGGGCACTAAACAATGTATTTGGAACAATGAGATGAATATTTGACCCAAAAAATGAGCACGTTGAGCATAAAAATCATAAGTCAAGTGTAAAAATGAGGGTTTGAAGCCTAAGAATGAGAGTTTGGTGGATAAATATGAGGCTTTCAAGGCTGGAGTCAATGCTCTGGACTCTACAAACGAAGCCTTGGAACCTAAAATTCAAGCTTTGTCCCTTAAAGAATGTGTTTGGAGCAAGGAGATGAGGGTTCGACCCAAAAAATGAGCATGTCGGGCATGAAAATGATAAGTCAAGCCTAAAATGAGGGATTGAACCCTAAGATTGCAAGTTTGGTGCATAAATAAGAGGCTTTCAAGCCTGGAGTCAATGCTCTGGACTCTACAAATGAATCCTTGGAACCTAAAATTCAAGGTTAGGGCACTAAACAATGTATTTGGAGCAAGGACATGAGGGTTCGACCCAAAAAATGAGCACGTCTAGCATAAAAATCATAAGTCAAGCGTAAAAATGAGGGTTTGAAGCCTAAGAATGAGAGTTTGGTGCATAAATAAGAGGCTTTCAAGGCTGGAGTCAATGCTCTGGACTCTACAAACGAAGCCTTGGAACCTAAAATTCAAGCTTTGTCCCTTAAAGAACGTGTTTGGAACAAGGAGATGAGGGTGCGACCCAAAAAATGAGCGTGTCGAGCATAAAACTCATAATTCGAGCATAGCAATGAGGGTTTGAACCCTAAGAATGAGAGTTTGGTGCATAAATAAGAGGCTTTGAAGGCTGGAGTCAATGCTCTGGACTCTACAAACGAAGCCTTGGAACCTAAAATTCAAGCTTAGGGCACTAAACAATGTATTTGGAACAATGAGATGAATGTTCGAACCAAAAAATGAGCACGTTGAGCATAAAAATCATAAGTCAAGCGTAAAAATGAGGGTTTGAAGCCTAAGAATGAGAGTTTGGTGCATAAATAAGAGGCTTTGAAGGCTGGAGTCAATGCTCTGGACTCTACAAACGAAGCCTTGGAACCTAAAATTCAAGCTTTGGGCACTAAACGATGTATTTGGAGCAAGGACATGAGGGTTCGACCCAAAAAATGAGCACGTCGAGCATAAAACGCATAATTCGAGCATAACAATGAGGGTTTGAAGCCTAAGAATGAGAGTTTGGTGCATAAATAAGAGGCTTTGAAGGCTGGAGTCAATGCTCTGGACTCTACAAACGAAGCCTTGGAACCTAAAATTCAAGCTTTGTCCCCTAAACGATGTATTTGGAACAATGAGATGAATGTTCGACCCAAAAAATGAGCACGTCGAGCATAAAACTCATAATTCGAGCATAAGAATGAGGGTTTGAAGCCTAAGAATGAGAGTTTGGTGCATAAATAAGAGGCTTTGAAGGCTGGAGTCAATGCTCTGGACTCTACAAATGAATCCTTGGAACCTAAAATTCAAGCTTTGTCCCCTAAACGATGGCTTTGGAGCAAGGACATGAGGGTTCGACCCAAAAAATGAGCACGTTGAGCATAAGAATCATAATTCATGCGTAAAAATTAGGGATTGAACCCTAAGATTGCAAGTTTGGTGCATAAATAAGAGGCTTTCAAGCCTGGAGTCAATGCTCTGGACTCTACAAACGAAGCCTTGGAACCTAAAATTCAAGCTTTGTCCCCTAAACGATGTATTTGGAGCAAGGAGATGAGGGTTCGACCCAAAAAATGAGCGTGTCGAGCACAAAACTCATAATTTGAGTATAACAATGAGGGTTTGAAGCCTAAGAATGAGAGTTTGGTGCATAAATAAGAGGATTTCAAGGCTGGAGTCAATGCTCTGGACTCTACAAACGAAGTCTTGGAACCTAAAATGCAAGCTTTGTCCCCTAAACGATGGCTTTGGAGCAAGGAGATGAGGGTTTGACCCAAAAAATGAGCATGTTGAGCATGAAAATGATAAGTCAAGCCTGAAATGAGGGATTGAACCCTAAGATTGCAAGTTTGGTGCATAAATAAGAGGCTTTCAAGCCTGGAGTCAATGCTCTGGACTCTACAAATGAGTCCTTGGAACCTAAAATTCAAGCTTAGGGCACTAAACAACGTATTTGGAGCAAGGACATGAGGGTTCGACCCAAAAAATGAGCACGTCTAGCATAAAAATCATAAGTCAAGTGTAAAAATGAGGGATTGAAGCCTAAGAATGAGAGTTTGGTGCATAAATAAGAGGCTTTCAAGGCTGGAGTCAATGCTCTGGACTCTACAAACGAAGCCTTGGAACCTAAAATTCAAGCTTTGTCCCTTAAAGAATGTGTTTGGAGCAAGGAGATGAGGGTGCGACCCAAAAAATGAGCGTGTCGAGCATAAAACTCATAATTCGAGCATAACAATGAGGGTTTGAACCCTAAGAATGAGAGTTTGGTGCATAAATAAGAGGCTTTGAAGGCTGGAGTCAATGCTCTGGACTCTACAAATGAATCCTTGGAACCTAAAATTCAATCTTAGGGCACTAAACAATGTATTTGGAACAATGAGATGAATGTTCGACCCAAAAAATGAGCACGTTGAGCATAAAAATCATAGGTCAAGCGTAAAAATGAGGGTTTGAAGCCTAAGAATGAGATTTTGGTGCATAAATAAGAGGCTTTCAAGGCTGGAGTCAATGCTCTGGACTCTACAAACGAAGCCTTGGAACCTAAAATTCATGCTTTGGGCACTAAACGATGGCTTTGGAGCAAGGACATGAGGGTTCGACCCAAAAAATGAGCGTGTCGAGCATAAAACTCATAATTTGAGCATAACAATGAGGGTTTGAACCCTAAGAATGAGAGTTTGGTGCATAAATAAGAGGCTTTCAAGCCTGGAGTCAATGCTCTGGACTCTACAAATGAATCCTTGGAACCTAAAATTCAAGGTTAGGGCACTAAACAATGTATTTGGAGCAAGGACATGAGGGTTCGACCCAAAAAATGAGCACGTCTAGCATAAAAATCATAAGTCAAGCGTAAAAATGAGGGTTTGAAGCCTAAGAATGAGAGTTTGGTGCATAAATAAGAGGCTTTCAAGGCTGGAGTCAATGCTCTGGACTCTACAAACGAAGCCTTGGAACCTAAAATTCAAGCTTTGTCCCTTAAAGAATGTGTTTGGAGCAAGGAGGTGAGGGTTCGTTTCAAAAAATGAGCGTGTCGAGCATAAAACTCATAATTTGAGCATAACAATGAGGGTTTGAAGCCTAAGAATGAGAGTTTGGTGCATAAATAAGAGGCTTTGAAGGCTGGAGTCAATGCTCTGGACTCTACAAACGAAGCCTTGGAACCTAAAATTCAATCTTAGGGCACTAAACAAAGTATTGGGAACAATGAGATGAATGTTCGACCCAAAAAATGAGCACGTTGAGCATAAAAATCATAGGTCAAGCGTAAAAATGAGGGTTTGAAGCCTAAGAATGAGATTTTGGTGCATAAATAAGAGGCTTTCAAGGCTGGAGTCAATGCTCTGGACTCTACAAACGAAGCCTTGGAACCTAAAATTCAAGCTTTGGACACTAAATGATGGCTTTGGAGCAAGGACATGAGGGTTCGTTTCAAAAAATGAGCGTTTCGAGCATAAAACTCATAATTTGAGCACAACAATGAGGGATTGAACCCTAAGAATGAGAGTTTGGTGCATAAATAAGAGGCTTTGAAGGCTGGAGTCAATGCTCTGGACTCTACAAACGAAGCCTTGAAACCTAAAATTCAAGCTTTGCCCCTAAACGATGGCTTTGGAGCAAGGAGATGAGGGTTCGATCGAAAAAATGAGCACGTCGAGCATAAAACTCATAATTCGAGCATAACAATGAGGGTTTGAAGCCTAAGAATGAGAGTTTGGTGCATAAATAAGAGGCTTTCAAGCCTGGAGTCAATGCTCTGGACTCTACAAACGAAGCCTTGGAACCTAAAATTCAAGCTTTGCCCCCTAAACGATGGCTTTGGAGCAAGGACATGATGGTTCGACCCAAAATATGAGTGTGTCGAGCATAAAACTCATAATTTGAGCATAACAATGAGCGTTTGAAGCCTAAGAATGAGAGTTTGGTGCATAAATAAGAGGCTTTCAAGGCTGGAGTCAATGCTCTGGACTCTACAAACGAAGCCTTGGAACCTAAAATTCATGCTTTGGGCACTAAACGATGGCTTTGGAGCAAGGACATGAGGGTTCGACCCAAAAAATGAGTGTGTCGAGCACAAAACTCATAATTTGAGCATAACAATGAGGGTTTGAAGCCTAAGAATGAGAGTTTGGTGCATAAATAAGAGGCTTTCAAGGCTGGAGTCAATGCTCTGGACTCTACAAACGAAGCCTTGGAACCTAAAATTCAAGCTTTGTCCCCTAAACGATGTATTTGGAATAATGAGATGAATGTTCGACCCAAAAAATGAGCACGTCGAGCATAAAACTCATAATTCGAGCATAACAATGAGGGTTTGAAGCCTAAGAATGAGAGTTTGGTGCATAAATAAGAGGCTTTCAAGCCTGGAGTCAATTCTCTGGACTCTACAAACGAAGCCTTGAAACCTAAAATTCAAGCTTTGTCCCCTAAACGATGTATTTGGAGCAAGGAGATGAGGGTTCGACCCAAAAAATGAGCATGTTGAGCATGAAAATGATAAGTCAAGCCTGAAATGAGGGATTGAACCCTAAGATTGCAAGTTTGGTGCATAAATAAGAGGCTTTCAAGCCTGGAGTCAATGCTCTGGACTCTACAAATGAATCCTTGGAACCTAAAATTCAAGGTTAGGGCACTAAACAATGTATTTGGAACAATGAGATGAATGTTTGACCCAAAAAATGAGCACGTTGAGCATAAAAATCATAAGTCAAGTGTAAAAATGAGGGTTTGAAGCCTAAGAATGAGAGTTTGGTGCATAAATAAGAGGCTTTCAAGGCTGGAGTCAATGCTCTGGACTCTACAAACGAAGCCTTGGAACCTAAAATTCAAGCTTTGTCCCTTAAAGAATGTGTTTGGAGCAAGGAGATGAGGGTGCGACCCAAAAAATGAGCGTGTCGAGCATAAAACTCATAATTCGAGCATAACAATGAGGGTTTGAACCCTAAGAATGAGAGTTTGGTGCATAAATAAGAGGCTTTGAAGGCTGGAGTCAATGCTCTGGACTCTACAAATGAATCCTTGGAACCTAAAATTCAATCTTAGGGCACTAAACAATGTATTTGGAACAATGAGATGAATGTTCGACCCAAAAAATGAGCACGTTGAGCATAAAAATCATAGGTCAAGCGTAAAAATGAGGGTTTGAAGCCTAAGAATGAGATTTTGGTGCATAAATAAGAGGCTTTGAAGGCTCGAGTCAATGCTCTGGACTCTACAAACGAAGCCTTGGAACCTAAAATTCAAGCTTTGGACACTAAACGATGGCTTTGGAGCAAGGACATGAGGGTTCGTTTCAAAAAATGAGCGTTTCGAGCATAAAACTCATAATTTGAGCACAACAATGAGGGTTTGAACCCTAAGAATGAGAGTTTGGTGCATAAATAAGAGGCTTTCAAGGCTGGAGTCAATGCTCTGGACTCTACAAACGAAGCCTTGGAACCTAAAATTCAAGCTTTGTCCCCTAAAGAATGTGTTTGGAGCAAGGACATGAGGGTTCGACCCAAAAAATGAGTATGTCGGGCATGAAAATAATAAGTCAAGCCTAAAATGAGGGATTGAACCCTGAGATTGCAAGTTTGGTGCATAAATAAGAGGCTTTCAAGCCTGGAGTCAATGCTCTGGACTCTACAAATGAAGCCTTGGAACCTGAAATTCAAGCTTAGGGCACTAAACAATGTATTTGGAACAATGAGATGAATGTTCGACCCAAAAAAGAGCACTTTGAGCATAAAAATCATAGGTCAAGCGTAAAAATGAGGGTTTGAAGCCTAAGAATGAGATTTTGGTGCATAAATAAGAGGCTTTCAAGGCTGGAGTCAATGCTCTGGACTCTACAAACGAAGCCTTGGAACCTAAAATTCAAGCTTTGTACACTAAATGATGGCTTTGGAGCAAGGACATGAGGGTTCGTTTCAAAAAATGAGCGTGTCGAGCATAAAACTCATAATTTGAGCATAACAATGAGGGAATGAACCCTAAGAATGAGAGTTTGGTGCATAAATAAGAGGCTTTGAAGGCTGGAGTCAATGCTCTGGACTCTACAAACGAAGCCTTGGAACCTAAAATTCAAGCTTTGTCCCTTAAAGAATGTGTTTGGAGCAGGGAGATGAGGGTTCGACCCAAAAAATGAGCACGTCCAGCATAAAACTCATAATTTGAGTATAACAATGAGGGTTTGAAGCCTAAGAATGAGAGTTTGGTGCATAAATAAGAGGCTTTCAAGGCTGGAGTCAATGCTCTGGACTCTACAAACGAAGCCTTGGAACCTAAAATTCAAGCTTTGGACACTAAATGATGGCTTTGGAGCAAGGACATGAGGGTTCGACCCAAAAAATGAGCATGTCGGGCATGAAAATGATAAGTCAAGCCTAAAATGAGGGATTGAACCCTAAGAATGAGAGTTTGGTGCATAAATAAGAGGCTTTGAAGGCTGCAGTCAATGCTCTGGACTCTACAAACGAAGCCTTGGAACCTAAAATTCAAGCTTTGTCCCCTAAAGAATGTGTTTGGAGCAAGGAGATGAGGGTTCGACCCAAAAAATGAGCATGTCGAACATGAAAATGATAAGTCAAGCCTAAAATGAGGGATTGAACCCTAAGATTGCAAGTTTGGTGCATAAATAAGAGGCTTTCAAGCCTGGAGTCAATGCTCTGGACTCTACAAATGAATCCTTGGAACCTAAAATTCAAGCTTAGGGCACTAAACAATGTATTTGGAACAATGAGATGAATGTTTGACCCAAAAAATGAGCACGTTGAGCATAAAAATCATAAGTCAAGTGTAAAAATGAGGGTTTGAAGCCTAAGAATGAGAGTTTGGTGGATAAATATGAGGCTTTCAAGGCTGGAGTCAATGCTCTGGACTCTACAAACGAAGCCTTGGAACCTAAAATTCAAGCTTTGTCCCTTAAAGAATGTGTTTCGAGCAAGGAGATGAGGGTTCGACCCAAAAAATGAGCACGTCCAGCATAAAACTCATAATTTGAGTATAACAATGAGGGTTTGAAGCCTAAGAATGAGAGTTTGGTGCATAAATAAGAGGCTTTGAAGGCTGGAGTCAATGCTCTGGACTCTACAAACGAAGCCTTGGAACCTAAAATTCAAGCTTTGTCCCCTAAAGAATGTGTTTGGAGCAAGGACATGAGGGTTCGACCCAAAAAATGAGTATGTCGGGCATGAAAATAATAAGTCAAGCCTAAAATGAGGGATTGAACCCTGAGATTGCAAGTTTGGTGCATAAATAAGAGGCTTTGAAGGCTGGAGTCAATGCTCTGGACTCTACAAATGAATCCTTGGAACCTGAAATTCAAGCTTAGGGCACTAAACAATGTATTTGGAACAATGAGATGAATGTTTGACCCAAAAAATGAGCACGTTGAGCATAAAAATCATAAGTCAAGTGTAAAAATGAGGGTTTGAAGCCTAAGAATGAGAGTTTGGTGGATAAATATGAGGCTTTCAAGGCTGGAGTCAATGCTCTGGACTCTACAAACGAAGCCTTGGAACCTAAAATTCAAGCTTTGTCCCTTAAAGAATGTGTTTGGAGCAAGGAGATGAGGGTTCGATCGAAAAAATGAGCACGTCCAGCATAAAACTCATAATTTGAGTATAACAATGAGGGTTTGAAGCCTAAGAATGAGAGTTTGGTGCATAAATAAGAGGCTTTGAAGGCTGGAGTCAATGCTCTGGACTCTACAAACGAAGCCTTGGAACCTAAAATTCAAGCTTTGTCCCTTAAAGAATGTGTTTGGAGCAAGGAGATGAGGGTGCGACCCAAAAAATGAGCATGTCGAACATGAAAATGATAAGTCAAGCATAACAATGAGGGATTGAACCCTAAGAATGAGAGTTTGGTGCATAAATAAGAGGCTTTCAAGGCTGGAGTCAATGCTCTGGACTCTACAAATGAATCCTTGGAACCTAAAATTCAAGCTTAGGGCACTAAACAATGTATTTGGAACAATGAGATGAATGTTCGACCCAAAAAATGAGCACGTTGAGCATAAAAATCATAGGTCAAGCGTAAAAATGAGGGTTTGAAGCCTAAGACTGAGAGTTTGGTGCATAAATAAGAGGCTTTCAAGGCTGGAGTCAATGCTCTGGACTCTACAAACGAAGCCTTGGAACCTAAAATTCAAGCTTTGGACACTAAATGATGGCTTTGGAGCAAGGACATGAGGGTTCGTTTCAAAAAATGAGCGTGTCGAGCATAAAACTCATAATTTGAGCATAACAATGAGGGATTGAAGCCTAAGAATGAGAGTTTGGTGCATAAATAAGAGGCTTTGAAGGCTGGAGTCAATGCTCTGGACTCTACAAACGAAGCCTTGAAACCTAAAATTCAAGCTTTGTCCCCTAAAGAATGTGTTTGGAGCAAGGAGATGAGGGTTCGACCCAAAAAATGAGCATGTCGAACATGAAAATGATAAGTCAAGCCTAAAATGAGGGATTGAACCCTAAGATTGCAAGTTTGGTGCATAAATAAGAGGCTTTGAAGGCTGGAGTCAATGCTCTGGACTCTACAAATGAATCCTTGGAACCTAAAATTCAAGCTTAGGGCACTAAACAATGTATTTGGAACAATGAGATGAATGTTTGACCCAAAAAATGAGCACGTTGAGCATAAAAATCATAAGTCAAGTGTAAAAATGAGGGTTTGAAGCCTAAGAATGAGAGTTTGGTGGATAAATATGAGGCTTTCAAGGCTGGAGTCAATGCTCTGGACTCTACAAACGAAGCCTTGGAACCTAAAATTCAAGCTTTGTCCCTTAAAGAATGTGTTTGGAGCAAGGAGATGAGGGTGCGACCCAAAAAATGAGCGTGTCGAGCATAAAACTCATAATTCGAGCATAACAATGAGGGTTTGAACCCTAAGAATGAGAGTTTGGTGCATAAATAAGAGGCTTTGAAGGCTGGAGTCAATGCTCTGGACTCTACAAATGAATCCTTGGAACCTAAAATTCAATCTTAGGGCACTAAACAATGTATTTGGAACAATGAGATGAATGTTCGACCCAAAAAATGAGCACGTTGAGCATAAAAATCATAGGTCAAGCGTAACAATGAGGGTTTGAAGCCTAAGAATGAGATTTTGGTGCATAAATAAGAGGCTTTCAAGGCTGGAGTCAATGCTCTGGACTCTACAAACGAAGCCTTGGAACCTAAAATTCAAGCTTTGGACACTAAATGATGGCTTTGGAGCAAGGACATGAGGGTTCGTTTCAAAAAATGAGCGTTTCGAGCATAAAACTCATAATTTGAGCACAACAATGAGGTATTGAACCCTAAGAATGAGAGTTTGGTGCATAAATAAGAGGCTTTGAAGGCTGGAGTCAATGCTCTGGACTCTACAAACGAAGCCTTGAAACCTAAAATTCAAGCTTAGGGCACTAAAGAATGTATTTGGAACAATGAGATGAATGTTTGACCCAAAAAATGAGTACGTTGAGCATAAAAATCATAAGTCAAGTGTAAAAATGAGGGTTTGAAGCCTAAGAATGAGAGTTTGGTGCATAAATAAGAGGCTTTCAAGGCTGGAGTCAATGCTCTGGACTCTACAAACGAAGCCTTGGAACCTAAAATTCAAGCTTTGTCCCTTAAAGAATGTGTTTGGAGCAAGGAGATGAGGGTTCGACCGAAAAAATGAGCACGTCCAGCATAAAACTCATAATTTGAGTATAACAATGAGGGTTTGAAGCCTAAGAATGAGAGTTTGGTGCATAAATAAGAGGCTTTCAAGGCTGGAGTCAATGCTCTGGACTCTACAAACGAAGCCTTGGAACCTAAAATTCAAGCTTTGTCCCCTAAAGAATGTGTTTGGAGCAAGGACATGAGGGTTCGACCCAAAAAATGAGTATGTCGGGCATGAAAATAATAAGTCAAGCCTAAAATGAGGGATTGAACCCTGAGATTGCAAGTTTGGTGCATAAATAAGAGGCTTTCAAGCCTGGAGTCAATGCTCTGGACTCTACAAATGAATCCTTGGAACCTAAAATTCAAGCTTAGGGCACTAAACAATGTATTTGGAGCAAGGACACGAGGGTTCGACCCAAAAAATGAGCACGTCTAGCATAAAAATCATAAGTCAAGCGTAAAAATGAGGGTTTGAAGCCTAAGAATGAGAGTTTGGTGCATAAATAAGAGGCTTTCAAGGCTGGAGTCAATGCTCTGGACTCTACAAACGAAGCCTTGGAACCTAAAATTCAAGCTTTGTCCCCTAAAGAATGTGTTTGGAGCAAGGACATGAGGGTTCGACCCAAAAAATGAGTATGTCGGGCATGAAAATAATAAGTCAAGCCTAAAATGAGGGATTGAACCCTGAGATTGCAAGTTTGGTGCATAAATAAGAGGCTTTGAAGGCTGGAGTCAATGCTCTGGACTCTACAAATGAATCCTTGGAACCTAAAATTCAATCTTAGGGCACTAAACAATGTATTTGGAACAATGAGATGAATGTTCGACCCAAAAAAAGAGCACGTTGAGCATAAAAATCATAGGTCAAGCGTAAAAATGAGGGTTTGAAGCCTAAGAATGAGATTTTGGTGCATAAATAAGAGGCTTTCAAGGCTGGAGTCAATGCTCTGGACTCTACAAACGAAGCCTTGGAACCTAAAATTCAAGCTTTATCCCTTAAAGAATGTGTTTGGAGCAAGGAGATGAGGGTTCGACCGAAAAAATGAGCACGTCCAGCATAAAACTCATAATTTGAGTATAACAATGAGGGTTTGAAGCCTAAGAATGAGAGTTTGGTGCATAAATAAGAGGCTTTGAAGGCTGGAGTCAATGCTCTGGACTCTACAAACGAAGCCTTGGAACCTAAAATTCAAGCTTTGTCCCTTAAAGAATGTGTTTGGAGCAAGGAGATGAGGGTGCGACCCAAAAAATGAGCATGTCGAACATGAAAATGATAAGTCAAGCATAACAATGAGGGTTTGAACCCTAAGAATGAGAGTTTGGTGCATAAATAAGAGGCTTTCAAGGCTGGAGTCAATGCTCTGGACTCTACAAATGAATCCTTGGAACCTAAAATTCAATCTTAGGGCACTAAACAATGTATTTGGAACAATGAGATGAATGTTCGACCCAAAAAATGAGCACGTTGAGCATAAAAATCATAGGTCAAGCGTAAAAATGAGGGTTTGAAGCCTAAGACTGAGAGTTTGGTGCATAAATAAGAGGCTTTCAAGGCTGGAGTCAATGCTCTGGACTCTACAAACGAAGCCTTGGAACCTAAAATTCAAGCTTTGGACACTAAATGATGGCTTTGGAGCAAGGACATGAGGGTTCGTTTCAAAAAATGAGCGTGTCGAGCATAAAACTCATAATTTGAGCATAACAATGAGGGATTGAACCCTAAGAATGAGAGTTTGGTGCATAAATAAGAGGCTTTGAAGGCTGGAGTCAATGCTCTGGACTCTACAAACGAAGCCTTGAAACCTAAAATTCAAGCTTTGTCCCCTAAAGAATGTGTTTGGAGCAAGGACATGAGGGTTCGACCCAAAAAATGAGCATGTTGAACATGAAAATGATAAGTCAAGCCTAAAATGAGGGATTGAACCCTAAGATTGCAAGTTTGGTGCATAAATAAGAGGCTTTGAAGGCTGGAGTCAATGCTCTGGACTCTACAAATGAATCCTTGGAACCTAAAATTCAAGCTTAGGGCACTAAACAATGTATTTGGAACAATGAGATGAATGTTTGACCCAAAAAATGAGCACGTTGAGCATAAAAATCATAAGTCAAGTGTAAAAATGAGGGTTTGAAGCCTAAGAATGAGAGTTTGGTGCATAAATAAGAGGCTTTCAAGGCTGGAGTCAATGCTCTGGACTCTACAAACGAAGCCTTGGAACCTAAAATTCAAGCTTTGGACACTAAATGATGGCTTTGGAGCAAGGACATGAGGGTTCGTTTCAAAAAATGAGCGTTTCGAGCATAAAACTCATAATTTGAGCACAACAATGAGGTATTGAACCCTAAGAATGAGAGTTTGGTGCATAAATAAGAGGCTTTGAAGGCTGGAGTCAATGCTCTGGACTCTACAAACGAAGCCTTGAAACCTAAAATTCAAGCTTAGGGCACTAAAGAATGTATTTGGAACAATGAGATGAATGTTTGACCCAAAAAATGAGTACGTTGAGCATAAAAATCATAAGTCAAGTGTAAAAATGAGGGTTTGAAGCCTAAGAATGAGAGTTTGGTGCATAAATAAGAGGCTTTCAAGGCTGGAGTCAATGCTCTGGACTCTACAAACGAAGCCTTGGAACCTAAAATTCAAGCTTTGTCCCCTAAAGAATGTGTTTGGAGCAAGGAGATGAGGGTTCGACCGAAAAAATGAGCACGTCCAGCATAAAACTCATAATTTGAGTATAACAATGAGGGTTTGAAGCCTAAGAATGAGAGTTTGGTGCATAAATAAGAGGCTTTCAAGGCTGGAGTCAATGCTCTGGACTCTACAAACGAAGCCTTGGAACCTAAAATTCAAGCTTTGTCCCCTAAAGAATGTGTTTGGAGCAAGGACATGAGGGTTCGACCCAAAAAATGAGTATGTCGGGCATGAAAATGATAAGTCAAGCCTAAAATGAGGGATTGAACCCTAAGATTGCAAGTTTGGTGCATAAATAAGAGGCTTTGAAGGCTGGAGTCAATGCTCTGGACTCTACAAATGAATCCTTGGAACCTAAAATTCAAGCTTAGGGCACTAAACAATGTATTTGGAACAATGAGATGAATGTTTGACCCAAAAAATGAGCACGTTGAGCATAAAAATCATAAGTCAAGTGTAAAAATGAGGGTTTGAAGCCTAAGAATGAGAGTTTGGTGGATAAATATGAGGCTTTCAAGGCTGGAGTCAATGCTCTGGACTCTACAAACGAAGCCTTGGAACCTAAAATTCAAGCTTTGTCCCTTAAAGAATGTGTTTGGAGCAAGGAGATGAGGGTGCGACCCAAAAAATGAGCGTGTCGAGCATAAAACTCATAATTCGAGCATAACAATGAGGGTTTGAACCCTAAGAATGAGAGTTTGGTGCATAAATAAGAGGCTTTGAAGGCTGGAGTCAATGCTCTGGACTCTACAAATGAATCCTTGGAACCTAAAATTCAATCTTAGGGCACTAAACAATGTATTTGGAACAATGAGATGAATGTTCGACCCAAAAAATGAGCACGTTGAGCATAAAAATCATAGGTCAAGCGTAACAATGAGGGTTTGAAGCCTAAGAATGAGATTTTGGTGCATAAATAAGAGGCTTTCAAGGCTGGAGTCAATGCTCTGGACTCTACAAACGAAGCCTTGGAACCTAAAATTCAAGCTTTGGACACTAAATGATGGCTTTGGAGCAAGGACATGAGGGTTCGTTTCAAAAAATGAGCGTTTCGAGCATAAAACTCATAATTTGAGCACAACAATGAGGTATTGAACCCTAAGAATGAGAGTTTGGTGCATAAATAAGAGGCTTTCAAGGCTGGAGTCAATGCTCTGGACTCTACAAACGAAGCCTTGGAACCTAAAATTCAAGCTTTGTCCCCTAAAGAATGTGTTTGGAGCAAGGACATGAGGGTTCGACCCAAAAAATGAGTATGTCGGGCATGAAAATAATAAGTCAAGCCTAAAATGAGGGATTGAACCCTGAGATTGCAAGTTTGGTGCATAAATAAGAGGCTTTCAAGCCTGGAGTCAATGCTCTGGACTCTACAAATGAATCCTTGGAACCTAAAATTCAAGCTTAGGGCACTAAACAATGTATTTGGAGCAAGGACACGAGGGTTCGACCCAAAAAATGAGCACGTCTAGCATAAAAATCATAAGTCAAGCGTAAAAATGAGGGTTTGAAGCCTAAGAATGAGAGTTTGGTGCATAAATAAGAGGCTTTCAAGGCTGGAGTCAATGCTCTGGACTCTACAAACGAAGCCTTGGAACCTAAAATTCAAGCTTTGTCCCCTAAAGAATGTGTTTGGAGCAAGGACATGAGGGTTCGACCCAAAAAATGAGTATGTCGGGCATGAAAATAATAAGTCAAGCCTAAAATGAGGGATTGAACCCTGAGATTGCAAGTTTGGTGCATAAATAAGAGGCTTTGAAGGCTGGAGTCAATGCTCTGGACTCTACAAATGAATCCTTGGAACCTAAAATTCAATCTTAGGGCACTAAACAATGTATTTGGAACAATGAGATGAATGTTCGACCCAAAAAAAGAGCACGTTGAGCATAAAAATCATAGGTCAAGCGTAAAAATGAGGGTTTGAAGCCTAAGAATGAGATTTTGGTGCATAAATAAGAGGCTTTCAAGGCTGGAGTCAATGCTCTGGACTCTACAAACGAAGCCTTGGAACCTAAAATTCAAGCTTTATCCCTTAAAGAATGTGTTTGGAGCAAGGAGATGAGGGTTCGACCGAAAAAATGAGCACGTCCAGCATAAAACTCATAATTTGAGTATAACAATGAGGGTTTGAAGCCTAAGAATGAGAGTTTGGTGCATAAATAAGAGGCTTTGAAGGCTGGAGTCAATGCTCTGGACTCTACAAACGAAGCCTTGGAACCTAAAATTCAAGCTTTGTCCCTTAAAGAATGTGTTTGGAGCAAGGAGATGAGGGTGCGACCCAAAAAATGAGCATGTCGAACATGAAAATGATAAGTCAAGCATAACAATGAGGGTTTGAACCCTAAGAATGAGAGTTTGGTGCATAAATAAGAGGCTTTCAAGGCTGGAGTCAATGCTCTGGACTCTACAAATGAATCCTTGGAACCTAAAATTCAATCTTAGGGCACTAAACAATGTATTTGGAACAATGAGATGAATGTTCGACCCAAAAAATGAGCACGTTGAGCATAAAAATCATAGGTCAAGCGTAAAAATGAGGGTTTGAAGCCTAAGACTGAGAGTTTGGTGCATAAATAAGAGGCTTTCAAGGCTGGAGTCAATGCTCTGGACTCTACAAACGAAGCCTTGGAACCTAAAATTCAAGCTTTGGACACTAAATGATGGCTTTGGAGCAAGGACATGAGGGTTCGTTTCAAAAAATGAGCGTGTCGAGCATAAAACTCATAATTTGAGCATAACAATGAGGGATTGAACCCTAAGAATGAGAGTTTGGTGCATAAATAAGAGGCTTTGAAGGCTGGAGTCAATGCTCTGGACTCTACAAACGAAGCCTTGAAACCTAAAATTCAAGCTTTGTCCCCTAAAGAATGTGTTTGGAGCAAGGAGATGAGGGTTCGACCCAAAAAATGAGCATGTTGAACATGAAAATGATAAGTCAAGCCTAAAATGAGGGATTGAACCCTAAGATTGCAAGTTTGGTGCATAAATAAGAGGCTTTGAAGGCTGGAGTCAATGCTCTGGACTCTACAAATGAATCCTTGGAACCTAAAATTCAAGCTTAGGGCACTAAACAATGTATTTGGAACAATGAGATGAATGTTTGACCCAAAAAATGAGCACGTTGAGCATAAAAATCATAAGTCAAGTGTAAAAATGAGGGTTTGAAGCCTAAGAATGAGAGTTTGGTGCATAAATAAGAGGCTTTCAAGGCTGGAGTCAATGCTCTGGACTCTACAAACGAAGCCTTGGAACCTAAAATTCAAGCTTTGGACACTAAATGATGGCTTTGGAGCAAGGACATGAGGGTTCGTTTCAAAAAATGAGCGTTTCGAGCATAAAACTCATAATTTGAGCACAACAATGAGGTATTGAACCCTAAGAATGAGAGTTTGGTGCATAAATAAGAGGCTTTGAAGGCTGGAGTCAATGCTCTGGACTCTACAAACGAAGCCTTGAAACCTAAAATTCAAGCTTAGGGCACTAAAGAATGTATTTGGAACAATGAGATGAATGTTTGACCCAAAAAATGAGTACGTTGAGCATAAAAATCATAAGTCAAGTGTAAAAATGAGGGTTTGAAGCCTAAGAATGAGAGTTTGGTGCATAAATAAGAGGCTTTCAAGGCTGGAGTCAATGCTCTGGACTCTACAAACGAAGCCTTGGAACCTAAAATTCAAGCTTTGTCCCCTAAAGAATGTGTTTGGAGCAAGGAGATGAGGGTTCGACCGAAAAAATGAGCACGTCCAGCATAAAACTCATAATTTGAGTATAACAATGAGGGTTTGAAGCCTAAGAATGAGAGTTTGGTGCATAAATAAGAGGCTTTCAAGGCTGGAGTCAATGCTCTGGACTCTACAAACGAAGCCTTGGAACCTAAAATTCAAGCTTTGTCCCCTAAAGAATGTGTTTGGAGCAAGGACATGAGGGTTCGACCCAAAAAATGAGTATGTCGGGCATGAAAATAATAAGTCAAGCCTAAAATGAGGGATTGAACCCTGAGATTGCAAGTTTGGTGCATAAATAAGAGGCTTTCAAGCCTGGAGTCAATGCTCTGGACTCTACAAATGAATCCTTGGAACCTAAAATTCAAGCTTAGGGCACTAAACAATGTATTTGGAGCAAGGACACGAGGGTTCGACCCAAAAAATGAGCACGTCTAGCATAAAAATCATAAGTCAAGCGTAAAAATGAGGGTTTGAAGCCTAAGAATGAGAGTTTGGTGCATAAATAAGAGGCTTTCAAGGCTGGAGTCAATGCTCTGGACTCTACAAACGAAGCCTTGGAACCTAAAATTCAAGCTTTGTCCCCTAAAGAATGTGTTTGGAGCAAGGACATGAGGGTTCGACCCAAAAAATGAGTATGTCGGGCATGAAAATAATAACTCAAGCCTAAAATGAGGGATTGAACCCTGAGATTGCAAGTTTGGTGCATAAATAAGAGGCTTTGAAGGCTGGAGTCAATGCTCTGGACTCTACAAATGAATCCTTGGAACCTAAAATTCAATCTTAGGGCACTAAACAATGTATTTGGAACAATGAGATGAATGTTCGACCCAAAAAAAGAGCACGTTGAGCATAAAAATCATAGGTCAAGCGTAAAAATGAGGGTTTGAAGCCTAAGAATGAGATTTTGGTGCATAAATAAGAGGCTTTCAAGGCTGGAGTCAATGCTCTGGACTCTACAAACGAAGCCTTGGAACCTAAAATTCAAGCTTTGGACACTAAATGATGGCTTTGGAGCAAGGACATGAGGGTTCGTTTCAAAAAATGAGCGTGTCGAGCATAAAACTCATAATTTGAGCATAACAATGAGGGATTGAAGCCTAAGAATGAGAGTTTGGTGCATAAATAAGAGGCTTTCAAGCCTGGAGTCAATGCTCTGGACTCTACAAATGAATCCTTGGAACCTAAAATTCAAGCTTAGGGCACTAAACAATGTATTTGGAACAATGAGATGAATGTTTGACCCAAAAAATGAGCACGTTGAGCATAAAAATCATAAGTCAAGTGTAAAAATGAGGGTTTGAAGCCTAAGAATGAGAGTTTGGTGCATAAATAAGAGGCTTTCAAGGCTGGAGTCAATGCTCTGGACTCTACAAACGAAGCCTTGGAACCTAAAATTCAAGCTTTGTCCCTTAAAGAATGTGTTTGGAGCAAGGAGATGAGGGTGCGACCCAAAAAATGAG
The DNA here is from genome assembly GCA_030819815.1 of Strix occidentalis. Lineage (NCBI taxonomy): Eukaryota > Metazoa > Chordata > Aves > Strigiformes > Strigidae > Strix > Strix occidentalis. The sequence goes on along the minus strand of JASWHU010000133.1, from coordinate 162,921 downwards.
CGTGTCAAGCATAAAACTCATAATTCGAGCATAACAATGAGGGTTTGAACCCTAAGAATGAGAGTTTGGTGCATAAATAAGAGGCTTTGAAGGCTGGAGTCAATGCTCTGGACTCTACAAATGAATCCTTGGAACCTAAAATTCAATCTTAGGGCACTAAACAATGTAATTGGAACAATGAGATGAATGTTCGACCCAAAAAATGAGCACGTTGAGCATAAAAATCATAGGTCAAGCGTAAAAATGAGGGTTTGAAGCCTAAGAATGAGATTTTGGTGCATAAATAAGAGGCTTTCAAGGCTGGAGTCAATGCTCTGGACTCTACAAACGAAGCCTTGGAACCTAAAATTCCAGCTTTGGACACTAAATGATGGCTTTGGAGCAAGGACATGAGGGTTCTTTTCAAAAAATGAGCGTTTCGAGCATAAAACTCATAATTTGAGCACAACAATGAGGTATTGAACCCTAAGAATGAGAGTTTGGTGCATAAATAAGAGGCTTTGAAGGCTGGAGTCAATGCTCTGGACTCTACAAACGAAGCCTTGAAACCTAAAATTCAAGCTTAGGGCACTAAAGAATGTATTTGGAACAATGAGATGAATGTTTGACCCAAAAAATGAGTACGTTGAGCATAAAAATCATAAGTCAAGTGTAAAAATGAGGGTTTGAAGCCTAAGAATGAGAGTTTGGTGCATAAATAAGAGGCTTTCAAGGCTGGAGTCAATGCTCTGGACTCTACAAACGAAGCCTTGGAACCTAAAATTCAAGCTTTGTCCCCTAAAGAATGTGTTTGGAGCAAGGAGATGAGGGTTCGACCGAAAAAATGAGCACGTCCAGCATAAAACTCATAATTTGAGTATAACAATGAGGGTTTGAAGCCTAAGAATGAGAGTTTGGTGCATAAATAAGAGGCTTTCAAGGCTGGAGTCAATGCTCTGGACTCTACAAACGAAGCCTTGGAACCTAAAATTCAAGCTTTGTCCCCTAAAGAATGTGTTTGGAGCAAGGACATGAGGGTTCGACCCAAAAAATGAGTATGTCGGGCATGAAAATAATAAGTCAAGCCTAAAATGAGGGATTGAACCCTGAGATTGCAAGTTTGGTGCATAAATAAGAGGCTTTCAAGCCTGGAGTCAATGCTCTGGACTCTACAAATGAATCCTTGGAACCTAAAATTCAAGCTTAGGGCACTAAACAATGTATTTGGAGCAAGGACACGAGGGTTCGACCCAAAAAATGAGCACGTCTAGCATAAAAATCATAAGTCAAGCGTAAAAATGAGGGTTTGAAGCCTAAGAATGAGAGTTTGGTGCATAAATAAGAGGCTTTCAAGGCTGGAGTCAATGCTCTGGACTCTACAAACGAAGCCTTGGAACCTAAAATTCAAGCTTTGTCCCCTAAAGAATGTGTTTGGAGCAAGGACATGAGGGTTCGACCCAAAAAATGAGTATGTCGGGCATGAAAATAATAACTCAAGCCTAAAATGAGGGATTGAACCCTGAGATTGCAAGTTTGGTGCATAAATAAGAGGCTTTCAAGGCTGGAGTCAATGCTCTGGACTCTACAAACGAAGCCTTGGAACCTAAAATTCAAGCTTTGGACACTAAATGATGGCTTTGGAGCAAGGACATGAGGGTTCGTTTCAAAAAATGAGCGTGTCGAGCATAAAACTCATAATTTGAGCATAACAATGAGGGATTGAACCCTAAGAATGAGAGTTTGGTGCATAAATAAGAGGCTTTGAAGGCTGGAGTCAATGCTCTGGACTCTACAAACGAAGCCTTGAAACCTAAAATTCAAGCTTTGTCCCCTAAAGAATGTGTTTGGAGCAAGGAGATGAGGGTTCGACCCAAAAAATGAGCATGTTGAACATGAAAATGATAAGTCAAGCCTAAAATGAGGGATTGAACCCTAAGATTGCAAGTTTGGTGCATAAATAAGAGGCTTTGAAGGCTGGAGTCAATGCTCTGGACTCTACAAATGAATCCTTGGAACCTAAAATTCAAGCTTAGGGCACTAAACAATGTATTTGGAACAATGAGATGAATGTTTGACCCAAAAAATGAGCACGTTGAGCATAAAAATCATAAGTCAAGTGTAAAAATGAGGGTTTGAAGCCTAAGAATGAGAGTTTGGTGCATAAATAAGAGGCTTTCAAGGCTGGAGTCAATGCTCTGGACTCTACAAACGAAGCCTTGGAACCTAAAATTCAAGCTTTGGACACTAAATGATGGCTTTGGAGCAAGGACATGAGGGTTCGTTTCAAAAAATGAGCGTTTCGAGCATAAAACTCATAATTTGAGCACAACAATGAGGTATTGAACCCTAAGAATGAGAGTTTGGTGCATAAATAAGAGGCTTTGAAGGCTGGAGTCAATGCTCTGGACTCTACAAACGAAGCCTTGAAACCTAAAATTCAAGCTTAGGGCACTAAAGAATGTATTTGGAACAATGAGATGAATGTTTGACCCAAAAAATGAGTACGTTGAGCATAAAAATCATAAGTCAAGTGTAAAAATGAGGGTTTGAAGCCTAAGAATGAGAGTTTGGTGCATAAATAAGAGGCTTTCAAGGCTGGAGTCAATGCTCTGGACTCTACAAACGAAGCCTTGGAACCTAAAATTCAAGCTTTGTCCCCTAAAGAATGTGTTTGGAGCAAGGAGATGAGGGTTCGACCGAAAAAATGAGCACGTCCAGCATAAAACTCATAATTTGAGTATAACAATGAGGGTTTGAAGCCTAAGAATGAGAGTTTGGTGCATAAATAAGAGGCTTTCAAGGCTGGAGTCAATGCTCTGGACTCTACAAACGAAGCCTTGGAACCTAAAATTCAAGCTTTGTCCCCTAAAGAATGTGTTTGGAGCAAGGACATGAGGGTTCGACCCAAAAAATGAGTATGTCGGGCATGAAAATAATAAGTCAAGCCTAAAATGAGGGATTGAACCCTGAGATTGCAAGTTTGGTGCATAAATAAGAGGCTTTCAAGCCTGGAGTCAATGCTCTGGACTCTACAAATGAATCCTTGGAACCTAAAATTCAAGCTTAGGGCACTAAACAATGTATTTGGAGCAAGGACACGAGGGTTCGACCCAAAAAATGAGCACGTCTAGCATAAAAATCATAAGTCAAGCGTAAAAATGAGGGTTTGAAGCCTAAGAATGAGAGTTTGGTGCATAAATAAGAGGCTTTCAAGGCTGGAGTCAATGCTCTGGACTCTACAAACGAAGCCTTGGAACCTAAAATTCAAGCTTTGTCCCCTAAAGAATGTGTTTGGAGCAAGGACATGAGGGTTCGACCCAAAAAATGAGTATGTCGGGCATGAAAATAATAACTCAAGCCTAAAATGAGGGATTGAACCCTGAGATTGCAAGTTTGGTGCATAAATAAGAGGCTTTGAAGGCTGGAGTCAATGCTCTGGACTCTACAAATGAATCCTTGGAACCTAAAATTCAATCTTAGGGCACTAAACAATGTATTTGGAACAATGAGATGAATGTTCGACCCAAAAAAAGAGCACGTTGAGCATAAAAATCATAGGTCAAGCGTAAAAATGAGGGTTTGAAGCCTAAGAATGAGATTTTGGTGCATAAATAAGAGGCTTTCAAGGCTGGAGTCAATGCTCTGGACTCTACAAACGAAGCCTTGGAACCTAAAATTCAAGCTTTGGACACTAAATGATGGCTTTGGAGCAAGGACATGAGGGTTCGTTTCAAAAAATGAGCGTGTCGAGCATAAAACTCATAATTTGAGCATAACAATGAGGGATTGAAGCCTAAGAATGAGAGTTTGGTGCATAAATAAGAGGCTTTCAAGCCTGGAGTCAATGCTCTGGACTCTACAAATGAATCCTTGGAACCTAAAATTCAAGCTTAGGGCACTAAACAATGTATTTGGAACAATGAGATGAATGTTTGACCCAAAAAATGAGCACGTTGAGCATAAAAATCATAAGTCAAGTGTAAAAATGAGGGTTTGAAGCCTAAGAATGAGAGTTTGGTGCATAAATAAGAGGCTTTCAAGGCTGGAGTCAATGCTCTGGACTCTACAAACGAAGCCTTGGAACCTAAAATTCAAGCTTTGTCCCTTAAAGAATGTGTTTGGAGCAAGGAGATGAGGGTGCGACCCAAAAAATGAGCGTGTCAAGCATAAAACTCATAATTCGAGCATAACAATGAGGGTTTGAACCCTAAGAATGAGAGTTTGGTGCATAAATAAGAGGCTTTGAAGGCTGGAGTCAATGCTCTGGACTCTACAAATGAATCCTTGGAACCTAAAATTCAATCTTAGGGCACTAAACAATGTAATTGGAACAATGAGATGAATGTTCGACCCAAAAAATGAGCACGTTGAGCATAAAAATCATAGGTCAAGCGTAAAAATGAGGGTTTGAAGCCTAAGAATGAGATTTTGGTGCATAAATAAGAGGCTTTCAAGGCTGGAGTCAATGCTCTGGACTCTACAAACGAAGCCTTGGAACCTAAAATTCCAGCTTTGGACACTAAATGATGGCTTTGGAGCAAGGACATGAGGGTTCTTTTCAAAAAATGAGCGTTTCGAGCATAAAACTCATAATTTGAGCACAACAATGAGGTATTGAACCCTAAGAATGAGAGTTTGGTGCATAAATAAGAGGCTTTGAAGGCTGGAGTCAATGCTCTGGACTCTACAAACGAAGCCTTGAAACCTAAAATTCAAGCTTAGGGCACTAAAGAATGTATTTGGAACAATGAGATGAATGTTTGACCCAAAAAATGAGTACGTTGAGCATAAAAATCATAAGTCAAGTGTAAAAATGAGGGTTTGAAGCCTAAGAATGAGAGTTTGGTGCATAAATAAGAGGCTTTCAAGGCTGGAGTCAATGCTCTGGACTCTACAAACGAAGCCTTGGAACCTAAAATTCAAGCTTTGTCCCCTAAAGAATGTGTTTGGAGCAAGGAGATGAGGGTTCGACCGAAAAAATGAGCACGTCCAGCATAAAACTCATAATTTGAGTATAACAATGAGGGTTTGAAGCCTAAGAATGAGAGTTTGGTGCATAAATAAGAGGCTTTCAAGGCTGGAGTCAATGCTCTGGACTCTACAAACGAAGCCTTGGAACCTAAAATTCAAGCTTTGTCCCCTAAAGAATGTGTTTGGAGCAAGGACATGAGGGTTCGACCCAAAAAATGAGTATGTCGGGCATGAAAATAATAAGTCAAGCCTAAAATGAGGGATTGAACCCTGAGATTGCAAGTTTGGTGCATAAATAAGAGGCTTTCAAGCCTGGAGTCAATGCTCTGGACTCTACAAATGAATCCTTGGAACCTAAAATTCAAGCTTAGGGCACTAAACAATGTATTTGGAGCAAGGACACGAGGGTTCGACCCAAAAAATGAGCACGTCTAGCATAAAAATCATAAGTCAAGCGTAAAAATGAGGGTTTGAAGCCTAAGAATGAGAGTTTGGTGCATAAATAAGAGGCTTTCAAGGCTGGAGTCAATGCTCTGGACTCTACAAACGAAGCCTTGGAACCTAAAATTCAAGCTTTGTCCCCTAAAGAATGTGTTTGGAGCAAGGACATGAGGGTTCGACCCAAAAAATGAGTATGTCGGGCATGAAAATAATAACTCAAGCCTAAAATGAGGGATTGAACCCTGAGATTGCAAGTTTGGTGCATAAATAAGAGGCTTTGAAGGCTGGAGTCAATGCTCTGGACTCTACAAATGAATCCTTGGAACCTAAAATTCAATCTTAGGGCACTAAACAATGTATTTGGAACAATGAGATGAATGTTCGACCCAAAAAAAGAGCACGTTGAGCATAAAAATCATAGGTCAAGCGTAAAAATGAGGGTTTGAAGCCTAAGAATGAGATTTTGGTGCATAAATAAGAGGCTTTCAAGGCTGGAGTCAATGCTCTGGACTCTACAAACGAAGCCTTGGAACCTAAAATTCAAGCTTTGGACACTAAATGATGGCTTTGGAGCAAGGACATGAGGGTTCGTTTCAAAAAATGAGCGTGTCGAGCATAAAACTCATAATTTGAGCATAACAATGAGGGATTGAAGCCTAAGAATGAGAGTTTGGTGCATAAATAAGAGGCTTTCAAGCCTGGAGTCAATGCTCTGGACTCTACAAATGAATCCTTGGAACCTAAAATTCAAGCTTAGGGCACTAAACAATGTATTTGGAACAATGAGATGAATGTTTGACCCAAAACATGAGCACGTTGAGCATAAAAATCATAAGTCAAGTGTAAAAATGAGGGTTTGAAGCCTAAGAATGAGAGTTTGGTGCATAAATAAGAGGCTTTCAAGGCTGGAGTCAATGCTCTGGACTCTACAAACGAAGCCTTGGAACCTAAAATTCAAGCTTTGTCCCTTAAAGAATGTGTTTGGAGCAAGGAGATGAGGGTGCGACCCAAAAAATGAGCGTGTCAAGCATAAAACTCATAATTCGAGCATAACAATGAGGGTTTGAACCCTAAGAATGAGAGTTTGGTGCATAAATAAGAGGCTTTGAAGGCTGGAGTCAATGCTCTGGACTCTACAAATGAATCCTTGGAACCTAAAATTCAATCTTAGGGCACTAAACAATGTAATTGGAACAATGAGATGAATGTTCGACCCAAAAAATGAGCACGTTGAGCATAAAAATCATAGGTCAAGCGTAAAAATGAGGGTTTGAAGCCTAAGAATGAGATTTTGGTGCATAAATAAGAGGCTTTCAAGGCTGGAGTCAATGCTCTGGACTCTACAAACGAAGCCTTGGAACCTAAAATTCCAGCTTTGGACACTAAATGATGGCTTTGGAGCAAGGACATGAGGGTTCTTTTCAAAAAATGAGCGTTTCGAGCATAAAACTCATAATTTGAGCACAACAATGAGGTATTGAACCCTAAGAATGAGAGTTTGGTGCATAAATAAGAGGCTTTGAAGGCTGGAGTCAATGCTCTGGACTCTACAAACGAAGCCTTGAAACCTAAAATTCAAGCTTTGTCCCCTAAAGAATGTGTTTGGAGCAAGGAGATGAGGGTTCGACCCAAAAAATGAGCATGTCGAACATGAAAATGATAAGTCAAGCCTAAAATGAGGGATTGAACCCTAAGATTGCAAGTTTGGTGCATAAATAAGAGGCTTTCAAGGCTGGAGTCAATGCTCTGGACTCTACAACTGAATCCTTGGAACCTAAAATTCAAGCTTAGGGCACTAAACAATGTATTTGGAACAATGAGATGAATGTTTGACCCAAAAAATGAGCACGTTGAGCATAAAAATCATAAGTCAAGTGTAAAAATGAGGGTTTGAAGCCTAAGAATGAGAGTTTGGTGGATAAATATGAGGCTTTCAAGGCTGGAGTCAATGCTCTGGACTCTACAAACGAAGCCTTGGAACCTAAAATTCAAGCTTTGTCCCTTAAAGAATGTGTTTGGAGCAAGGAGATGAGGGTTCGACCGAAAAAATGAGCACGTCCAGCATAAAACTCATAATTTGAGTATAACAATGAGGGTTTGAAGCCTAAGAATGAGAGTTTGGTGCATAAATAAGAGGCTTTGAAGGCTGGAGTCAATGCTCTGGACTCTACAAACGAAGCCTTGGAACCTAAAATTCAAGCTTTGTCCCTTAAAGAATGTGTTTGGAGCAAGGAGATGAGGGTGCGACCCAAAAAATGAGCGTGTCGAGCATAAAACTCATAATTCGAGCATAACAATGAGGGACAGAACCCTAAGAATGAGAGTTTGGTGCATAAATAAGAGGCTTTGAAGGCTGGAGTCAATGCTCTGGACTCTACAAACGAAGCCTTGGAACCTAAAATTCAAGCTTTGTCCCCTAAAGAATGTGTTTGGAGCAAGGAGATGAGGGTTCGACCGAAAAAATGAGCACGTCCAGCATAAAACTCATAATTTGAGTATAACAATGAGGGTTTGAAGCCTAAGAATGAGAGTTTGGTGCATAAATAAGAGGCTTTCAAGGCTGGAGTCAATGCTCTGGACTCTACAAACGAAGCCTTGGAACCTAAAATTCAAGCTTTGTCCCCTAAAGAATGTGTTTGGAGCAAGGACATGAGGGTTCGACCCAAAAAATGAGTATGTCGGGCATGAAAATGATAAGTCAAGCCTAAAATGAGGGATTGAACCCTAAGATTGCAAGTTTGGTGCATAAATAAGAGGCTTTGAAGGCTGGAGTCAATGCTCTGGACTCTACAAATGAATCCTTGGAACCTAAAATTCAAGGTTAGGGCACTAAACAATGTATTTGGAACAATGAGATGAATGTTTGACCCAAAAAATGAGCACGTTGAGCATAAAAATCATAAGTCAAGTGTAAAAATGAGGGTTTGAAGCCTAAGAATGAGAGTTTGGTGCATAAATAAGAGGCTTTCAAGGCTGGAGTCAATGCTCTGGACTCTACAAACGAAGCCTTGGAACCTAAAATTCAAGCTTTGTCCCTTAAAGAATGTGTTTGGAGCAAGGAGATGAGGGTGCGACCCAAAAAATGAGCGTGTCGAGCATAAAACTCATAATTCGAGCATAACAATGAGGGTTTGAACCCTAAGAATGAGAGTTTGGTGCATAAATAAGAGGCTTTGAAGGCTGGAGTCAATGCTCTGGACTCTACAAATGAATCCTTGGAACCTAAAATTCAATCTTAGGGCACTAAACAATGTATTTGGAACAATGAGATGAATGTTCGACCCAAAAAATGAGCACGTTGAGCATAAAAATCATAGGTCAAGCGTAACAATGAGGGTTTGAAGCCTAAGAATGAGATTTTGGTGCATAAATAAGAGGCTTTCAAGGCTGGAGTCAATGCTCTGGACTCTACAAACGAAGCCTTGGAACCTAAAATTCAAGCTTTGGACACTAAATGATGGCTTTGGAGCAAGGACATGAGGGTTCGTTTCAAAAAATGAGCGTTTCGAGCATAAAACTCATAATTTGAGCACAACAATGAGGTATTGAACCCTAAGAATGAGAGTTTGGTGCATAAATAAGAGGCTTTCAAGGCTGGAGTCAATGCTCTGGACTCTACAAACGAAGCCTTGGAACCTAAAATTCAAGCTTTGTCCCCTAAAGAATGTGTTTGGAGCAAGGACATGAGGGTTCGACCCAAAAAATGAGTATGTCGGGCATGAAAATAATAAGTCAAGCCTAAAATGAGGGATTGAACCCTGAGATTGCAAGTTTGGTGCATAAATAAGAGGCTTTCAAGCCTGGAGTCAATGCTCTGGACTCTACAAATGAATCCTTGGAACCTAAAATTCAAGCTTAGGGCACTAAACAATGTATTTGGAGCAATGAGATGAATGTTCGACCCAAAAAAAGAGCACGTTGAGCATAAAAATCATAGGTCAAGCGTAAAAATGAGGGTTTGAAGCCTAAGAATGAGATTTTGGTGCATAAATAAGAGGCTTTCAAGGCTGGAGTCAATGCTCTGGACTCTACAAACGAAGCCTTGGAACCTAAAATTCAAGCTTTATCCCTTAAAGAATGTGTTTGGAGCAAGGAGATGAGGGTTCGACCGAAAAAATGAGCACGTCCAGCATAAAACTCATAATTTGAGTATAACAATGAGGGTTTGAAGCCTAAGAATGAGAGTTTGGTGCATAAATAAGAGGCTTTGAAGGCTGGAGTCAATGCTCTGGACTCTACAAACGAAGCCTTGGAACCTAAAATTCAAGCTTTGTCCCTTAAAGAATGTGTTTGGAGCAAGGAGATGAGTGTGCGACCCAAAAAATGAGCATGTCGAACATGAAAATGATAAGTCAAGCATAACAATGAGGGTTTGAACCCTAAGAATGAGAGTTTGGTGCATAAATAAGAGGCTTTCAAGGCTGGAGTCAATGCTCTGGACTCTACAAATGAATCCTTGGAACCTAAAATTCAATCTTAGGGCACTAAACAATGTATTTGGAACAATGAGATGAATGTTCGACCCAAAAAATGAGCACGTTGAGCATAAAAATCATAGGTCAAGCGTAAAAATGAGGGTTTGAAGCCTAAGACTGAGAGTTTGGTGCATAAATAAGAGGCTTTCAAGGCTGGAGTCAATGCTCTGGACTCTACAAACGAAGCCTTGGAACCTAAAATTCAAGTTTTGGACACTAAATGATGGCTTTGGAGCAAGGACATGAGGGTTCGTTTCAAAAAATGAGCGTGTCGAGCATAAAACTCATAATTTGAGCATAACAATGAGGGATTGAACCCTAAGAATGAGAGTTTGGTGCATAAATAAGAGGCTTTGAAGGCTGGAGTCAATGCTCTGGACTCTACAAACGAAGCCTTGAAACCTAAAATTCAAGCTTTGTCCCCTAAAGAATGTGTTTGGAGCAAGGAGATGAGGGTTCGACCCAAAAAATGAGCATGTTGAACATGAAAATGATAAGTCAAGCCTAAAATGAGGGATTGAACCCTAAGATTGCAAGTTTGGTGCATAAATAAGAGGCTTTGAAGGCTGGAGTCAATGCTCTGGACTCTACAAATGAATCCTTGGAACCTAAAATTCAAGCTTAGGGCACTAAACAATGTATTTGGAACAATGAGATGAATGTTTGACCCAAAAAATGAGCACGTTGAGCATAAAAATCATAAGTCAAGTGTAAAAATGAGGGTTTGAAGCCTAAGAATGAGAGTTTGGTGCATAAATAAGAGGCTTTCAAGGCTGGAGTCAATGCTCTGGACTCTACAAACGAAGCCTTGGAACCTAAAATTCAAGCTTTGGACACTAAATGATGGCTTTGGAGCAAGGACATGAGGGTTCGTTTCAAAAAATGAGCGTTTCGAGCATAAAACTCATAATTTGAGCACAACAATGAGGTATTGAACCCTAAGAATGAGAGTTTGGTGCATAAATAAGAGGCTTTGAAGGCTGGAGTCAATGCTCTGGACTCTACAAACGAAGCCTTGAAACCTAAAATTCAAGCTTAGGGCACTAAAGAATGTATTTGGAACAATGAGATGAATGTTTGACCCAAAAAATGAGTACGTTGAGCATAAAAATCATAAGTCAAGTGTAAAAATGAGGGTTTGAAGCCTAAGAATGAGAGTTTGGTGCATAAATAAGAGGCTTTCAAGGCTGGAGTCAATGCTCTGGACTCTACAAACGAAGCCTTGGAACCTAAAATTCAAGCTTTGTCCCCTAAAGAATGTGTTTGGAGCAAGGAGATGAGGGTTCGACCGAAAAAATGAGCACGTCCAGCATAAAACTCATAATTTGAGTATAACAATGAGGGTTTGAAGCCTAAGAATGAGAGTTTGGTGCATAAATAAGAGGCTTTCAAGGCTGGAGTCAATGCTCTGGACTCTACAAACGAAGCCTTGGAACCTAAAATTCAAGCTTTGTCCCCTAAAGAATGTGTTTGGAGCAAGGACATGAGGGTTCGACCCAAAAAATGAGTATGTCGGGCATGAAAATAATAAGTCAAGCCTAAAATGAGGGATTGAACCCTGAGATTGCAAGTTTGGTGCATAAATAAGAGGCTTTCAAGCCTGGAGTCAATGCTCTGGACTCTACAAATGAATCCTTGGAACCTAAAATTCAAGGTTAGGGCACTAAACAATGTATTTGGAGCAAGGACACGAGGGTTCGACCCAAAAAATGAGCACGTCTAGCATAAAAATCATAAGTCAAGCGTAAAAATGAGGGTTTGAAGCCTAAGAATGAGAGTTTGGTGCATAAATAAGAGGCTTTCAAGGCTGGAGTCAATGCTCTGGACTCTACAAACGAAGCCTTGGAACCTAAAATTCAAGCTTTGTCCCCTAAAGAATGTGTTTGGAGCAAGGACATGAGGGTTCGACCCAAAAAATGAGCATGTCGGGCATGAAAATAATAACTCAAGCCTAAAATGAGGGATTGAACCCTGAGATTGCAAGTTTGGTGCATAAATAAGAGGCTTTGAAGGCTGGAGTCAATGCTCTGGACTCTACAAATGAATCCTTGGAACCTAAAATTCAATCTTAGGGCACTAAACAATGTATTTGGAACAATGAGATGAATGTTCGACCCAAAAAAAGAGCACGTTGAGCATAAAAATCATAGGTCAAGCGTAAAAATGAGGGTTTGAAGCCTAAGAATGAGAGTTTGGTGCATAAATAAGAGGCTTTCAAGGCTGGAGTCAATGCTCTGGACTCTACAAACGAAGCCTTGGAACCTAAAATTCAAGCTTTGGACACTAAATGATGGCTTTGGAGCAAGGACATGAGGGTTCGTTTCAAAAAATGAGCGTGTCGAGCATAAAACTCATAATTTGAGCATAACAATGAGGGATTGAAGCCTAAGAATGAGAGTTTGGTGCATAAATAAGAGGCTTTCAAGCCTGGAGTCAATGCTCTGGACTCTACAAATGAATCCTTGGAACCTAAAATTCAAGCTTAGGGCACTAAACAATGTATTTGGAACAATGAGATGAATGTTTGACCCAAAAAATGAGCACGTTGAGCATAAAAATCATAAGTCAAGTGTAAAAATGAGGGTTTGAAGCCTAAGAATGAGAGTTTGGTGCATAAATAAGAGGCTTTCAAGGCTGGAGTCAATGCTCTGGACTCTACAAACGAAGCCTTGGAACCTAAAATTCAAGCTTTGTCCCTTAAAGAATGTGTTTGGAGCAAGGAGATGAGGGTGCGACCCAAAAAATGAGCGTGTCAAGCATAAAACTCATAATTCGAGCATAACAATGAGGGTTTGAACCCTAAGAATGAGAGTTTGGTGCATAAATAAGAGGCTTTGAAGGCTGGAGTCAATGCTCTGGACTCTACAAATGAATCCTTGGAACCTAAAATTCAATCTTAGGGCACTAAACAATGTAATTGGAACAATGAGATGAATGTTCGACCCAAAAAATGAGCACGTTGAGCATAAAAATCATAGGTCAAGCGTAAAAATGAGGGTTTGAAGCCTAAGAATGAGATTTTGGTGCATAAATAAGAGGCTTTCAAGGCTGGAGTCAATGCTCTGGACTCTACAAACGAAGCCTTGGAACCTAAAATTCCAGCTTTGGACACTAAATGATGGCTTTGGAGCAAGGACATGAGGGTTCTTTTCAAAAAATGAGCGTTTCGAGCATAAAACTCATAATTTGAGCACAACAATGAGGTATTGAACCCTAAGAATGAGAGTTTGGTGCATAAATAAGAGGCTTTCAAGCCTGGAGTCAATGCTCTGGACTCTACAAACGAAGCCTTGAAACCTAAAATTCAAGCTTTGTCCCCTAAAGAATGTGTTTGGAGCAAGGAGATGAGGGTTCGACCCAAAAAATGAGCATGTCGAACATGAAAATGATAAGTCAAGCCTAAAATGAGGGATTGAACCCTAAGATTGCAAGTTTGGTGCATAAATAAGAGGCTTTCAAGGCTGGAGTCAATGCTCTGGACTCTACAACTGAATCCTTGGAACCTAAAATTCAAGCTTAGGGCACTAAACAATGTATTTGGAACAATGAGATGAATGTTTGACCCAAAAAATGAGCACGTTGAGCATAAAAATCATAAGTCAAGTGTAAAAATGAGGGTTTGAAGCCTAAGAATGAGAGTTTGGTGGATAAATATGAGGCTTTCAAGGCTGGAGTCAATGCTCTGGACTCTACAAACGAAGCCTTGGAACCTAAAATTCAAGCTTTGTCCCTTAAAGAATGTGTTTGGAGCAAGGAGATGAGGGTTCGACCGAAAAAATGAGCACGTCCAGCATAAAACTCATAATTTGAGTATAACAATGAGGGTTTGAAGCCTAAGAATGAGAGTTTGGTGCATAAATAAGAGGCTTTGAAGGCTGGAGTCAATGCTCTGGACTCTACAAACGAAGCCTTGGAACCTAAAATTCAAGCTTTGTCCCTTAAAGAATGTGTTTGGAGCAAGGAGATGAGGGTGCGACCCAAAAAATGAGCGTGTCGAGCATAAAACTCATAATTCGAGCATAACAATGAGGGATAGAACCCTAAGAATGAGAGTTTGGTGCATAAATAAGAGGCTTTGAAGGCTGGAGTCAATGCTCTGGACTCTACAAATGAATCCTTGGAACCTAAAATTCAAGCTTTGTCCCCTAAACGATGTATTTGGAGCAAGGAGATGACCGTTCGACCCAAAAAATGAGCATGTCGAGCATAAAAATGATAATTCAAGGCAAAAATGAGGGATTGAACCCTAAGAATGCAAGTTTGGTGCATAAATAAGAGGCTTTCAAGGCTGGAGTCAATGCTCTGGACTCTACAAATGAATCCTTGGAACCTAAAATTCAATCTTAGGGCACTAAACAATGTATTTGGAACAATGAGATGAATGTTCGACCCAAAAAATGAGCACGTTGAGCATAAAAATCATAGGTCAAGTGTAAAAATGAGGGTTTGAAGCCTAAGAATGAGATTTTGGTGCATAAATAAGAGGCTTTCAAGGCTGGAGTCAATGCTCTGGACTCTACAAACGAAGCCTTGGAACCTAAAATTCAAGCTTTGGACACTAAATGATGGCTTTGGAGCAAGGACATGAGGGTTCGTTTCAAAAAATGAGCGTTTCGAGCATAAAACTCATAATTTGAGCACAACAATGAGGTATTGAACCCTAAGAATGAGAGTTTGGTGCATAAATAAGAGGCTTTGAAGGCTGGAGTCAATGCTCTGGACTCTACAAACGAAGCCTTGAAATCTAAAATTCAAGCTTTGTCCCCTAAAGAATGTGTTTGGAGCAAGGAGATGAGGGTTCGACCCAAAAAATGAGCATGTCGAACATGAAAATGATAAGTCAAGCCTAAAATGAGGGATTGAACCCTAAGATTGCAAGTTTGGTGCATAAATAAGAGGCTTTCAAGCCTGGAGTCAATGCTCTGGACTCTACAAATGAATCCTTGGAACCTAAAATTCAAGCTTAGGGCACTAAACAATGTATTTGGAACAATGAGATGAATGTTTGACCCAAAAAATGAGTACGTTGAGCATAAAAATCATAAGTCAAGTGTAAAAATGAGGGTTTGAAGCCTAAGAATGAGATTTTGGTGCATAAATAAGAGGCTTTCAAGGCTGGAGTCAATGCTCTGGACTCTACAAACGAAGCCTTGGAACCTAAAATTCAAGCTCTGGACACTAAATGATGGCTTTGGAGCAAGGACATGAGGGTTCGACCCAAAAAATGAGCGTGTCGAGCATAAAACTCATAATTTGAGCATAACAATGAGGGATTGAAGCCTAAGAATGAGAGTTTGGTGCATAAATAAGAGGCTTTGAAGGCTGGAGTCAATGCTCTGGACTCTACAAACGAAGCCTTGAAACCTAAAATTCAAGCTTTGTCCCCTAAAGAATGTGTTTGGAGCAAGGACATGAGGTTTCGACCCTAAAAATGAGCATGTCGGGCATGAAAATAATAAGTCAAGCCTAAAATGAGGGATTGAACCCTGAGATTGCAAGTTTGGTGAATAAATAAGAGGCTTTGAAGGCTGGAGTCAATGCTCTGGACTCTACAAATGAATCCTTGGAACCTAAAATTCAATCTTAGGGCACTAAACAATGTATTTGGAACAATGAGATGAATGTTCGAACCAAAAAAAGAGCACGTTGAGCATAAAAATCATAGGTCAAGCGTAAAAATGAGGGTTTGAAGCCTAAGAATGAGATTTTGGTGCATAAATAAGAGGCTTTCAAGGCTGCAGTCAATGCTCTGGACTCTACAAACGAAGCCTTGGAACCTAAAATTCAAGCTTTGGACACTAAATGATGGCTTTGGACCAAGGAGATGAGGGTTCGTTTCAAAAAATGATCGTGTCGAGCATAAAACTCATAATTTGAGCATAACAATGAGGGAATGAACCCTAAGAATGAGAGTTTGGTGCATAAATAAGAGGCTTTGAAGGCTGGAGTCAATGCTCTGGACTCTACAAACGAAGCCTTGGAACCTAAAATTCAAGCTTTGTCCCTTAAAGAATGTGTTTGGAGCAGGGAGATGAGGGTTCGACCCAAAAAATGAGCACGTCCAGCATAAAACTCATAATTTGAGTATAACAATGAGGGTTTGAAGCCTAAGAATGAGAGTTTGGTGCATAAATAAGAGGCTTTCAAGGCTGGAGTCAATGCTCTGGACTCTACAAACGAAGCCTTGGAACCTAAAATTCAAGCTTTGTCCCTTAAAGAATGTGTTTGGAGCAAGGAGATGAGGGTTCGACCCAAAAAATGAGCATGTCGGGCATGAAAATGATAAGTCAAGCCTAAAATGAGGGACTGAAGCCTAAGAATGAGAGTTTGGTGCATAAATAAGAGGCTTTGAAGGCTGGAGTCAATGCTCTGGACTCTACAAACGAAGCCTTGAAACCTAAAATTCAAGCTTTGTCCCCTAAAGAATGTGTTTGGAGCAAGGAGATGAGGGTTCGACCCAAAAAATGAGCATGTCGAACATGAAAATGATAAGTCAAGCCTAAAATGAGGGATTGAACCCTAAGATTGCAAGTTTGGTGCATAAATAAGAGGCTTTCAAGGCTGGAGTCAATGCTCTGGACTCTACAAATGAATCCTTGGAACCTAAAATTCAAGCTTAGGGCACTAAACAATGTATTTGGAACAATGAGATGAATGTTTGACCCAAAAAATGAGCACGTTGAGCATAAAAATCATAAGTCAAGTGTAAAAATGAGGGTTTGAAGCCTAAGAATGAGAGTTTGGTGGATAAATATGAGGCTTTCAAGGCTGGAGTCAATGCTCTGGACTCTACAAACGAAGCCTTGGAACCTAAAATTCAAGCTTTGTCCCTTAAAGAATGTGTTTGGAGCAAGGAGATGAGGGTTCGACCGAAAAAATGAGCACGTCCAGCATAAAACTCATAATTTGAGTATAACAATGAGGGTTTGAAGCCTAAGAATGAGAGTTTGGTGCATAAATAAGAGGCTTTCAAGGCTGGAGTCAATGCTCTGGACTCTACAAACGAAGCCTTGGAACCTAAAATTCAAGCTTTGTCCCCTAAAGAATGTGTTTGGAGCAAGGACATGAGGGTTCGACCCAAAAAATGAGTATGTCGGGCATGAAAATAATAAGTCAAGCCTAAAATGAGGGATTGAACCCTGAGATTGCAAGTTTGGTGCATAAATAAGAGGCTTTCAAGGCTGGAGTCAATGCTCTGGACTCTACAAATGAATCCTTGGAACCTAAAATTCAATCTTAGGGCACTAAACAATGTATTTGGAACAATGAGATGAATGTTCGACCCAAAAAATGAGCACGTTGAGTGTAAAAATCATAGGTCAAGCGTAAAAATGAGGGTTTGAAGCCTAAGAATGAGATTTTGGTGCATAAATAAGAGGCTTTCAAGGCTGGAGTCAATGCTCTGGACTCTACAAACGAAGCCTTGGAACCTAAAATTCAAGCTTTGGACACTAAATGATGGCTTTGGATCAAGGACATGAGGGTTCGTTTCAAAAAATGAGCGTGTCGAGCATAAAACTCATAATTTGAGCATAACAATGAGGGTTTGAAGCCTAAGAATGAGAGTTTGGTGCATAAATAAGAGGCTTTGAAGGCTGGAGTCAATGCTCTGGACTCTACAAACGAAGCCTTGAAACCTAAAATTCAAGCTTTGTCCCCTAAAGAATGTGTTTGGAGCAAGGAGATGAGGGTTCGACCCAAAAAATGAGCATGTCGAACATGAAAATGATAAGTCAAGCCTAAAATGAGGGATTGAACCCTAAGATTGCAAGTTTGGTGCATAAATAAGAGGCTTTCAAGCCTGGAGTCAATGCTCTGGACTCTACAAATGAATCCTTGGAACCTAAAATTCAAGCTTAGGGCACTAAACAATGTATTTGGAGCAATGAGATGAATGTTTGACCCAAAAAATGAGCACGTTGAGCATAAAAATCATAAGTCAAGTGTAAAAATGATGGTTTGAAGCCTAAGAATGAGAGTTTGGTGGATAAATATGAGGCTTTCAAGGCTGGAGTCAATGCTCTGGACTCTACAAACGAAGCCTTGGAACCTAAAATTCAAGCTTTGTCCCTTAAAGAATGTGTTTGGAGCAAGGAGATGAGGGTTCGACCGAAAAAATGAGCACGTCCAGCATAAAACTCATAATTTGAGTATAACAATGAGGGTTTGAAGCCTAAGAATGAGAGTTTGGTGCATAAATAAGAGGCTTTCAAGGCTGGAGTCAATGCTCTGGACTCTACAAACGAAGCCTTGGAACCTAAAATTCAAGCTTTGTCCCTTAATGAATGTGTTTGGAGCAAGGAGATGAGGGTGCGACCCAAAAAATGAGCGTGTCGAGCATAAAACTCATAATTCGAGCATAACAATGAGGGATTGAACCCTAAGAATGAGAGTTTGGTGCATAAATAAGAGGCTTTGAAGGCTGGAGTCAGTGCTCTGGACTCTACAAATGAATCCTTGGAACCTAAAATTCAAGCTTTGTCCCCTAAACGATGTAATTGGAGCAAGGAGATGACCGTTCGACCCAAAAAATGAGCATGTCGAGCATAAAAATGATAATTCAAGGCAAGAATGAGGGATTGAACCCTAAGAATGCAAGTTTGGTGCATAAATAAGAGGCTTTGAAGGCTGGAGTCAATGCTCTGGACTCTACAAATGAATCCTTGGAACCTAAAATTCAATCTTAGGGCACTAAACAATGTATTTGGAACAATGAGATGAATGTTCGACCCAAAAAATGAGCACGTTGAGCATAAAAATCATAGGTCAAGCGTAAAAATGAGGGTTTGAAGCCTAAGAATGAGATTTTGGTGCATAAATAAGAGGCTTTCAAGGCTGGAGTCAATGCTCTGGACTCTACAAACGAAGCCTTGGAACCTAAAATTCCAGCTTTGGACATTAAATGATGGCTTTGGAGCAAGGACATGAGGGTTCATTTCAAAAAATGAGCGTGTCGAGCATAAAACTCATAATTTGAGCATAACAATGAGGGAATGAACCCTAAGAATGAGAGTTTGGTGCATAAATAAGAGGCTTTGAAGGCTGGAGTCAATGCTCTGGACTCTACAAACGAAGCCTTGAAACCTAAAATTCAAGCTTTGTCCCCTAAAGAATGTGTTTGGAGCAAGGACATGAGGGTTCGACCCAAAAAATGAGCATGTCGAACATGAAAATGATAAGTCAAGCCTAAAATGAGGGATTGAACCCTAAGATTGCAAGTTTGGTGCATAAATAAGAGGCTTTCAAGCCTGGAGTCAATGCTCTGGACTCTACAAATGAATCCTTGGAACCTAAAATTCAAGCTTAGGGCACTAAACAATGTATTTGGAACAATGAGATGAATGTTTGACCCAAAAAATGAGCACGTTGAGCATAGAAATCATAAGTCAAGTGTAAAAATGAGGGTTTGAAGCCTAAGAATGAGAGTTTGGTGGATAAATATGAGGCTTTCAAGGCTGGAGTCAATGCTCTGGACTCTACAAACGAAGCCTTGGAACCTAAAATTCAAGCTTTGTCCCTTAAAGAAGGTGTTTGGAGCAAGGAGATGAGGGTTCGACCCAAAAAATGAGCATGTCGGGCATGAAAATGATAAGTCAAGCCTAAAATGAGGGATTGAACCCTAAGAATGAGAGTTTGGTGCATAAATAAGAGGCTTTCAAGGCTGGAGTCAATGCTCTGGACTCTACAAACGAAGCCTTGGAACCTAAAATTCAAGCTTTGTCCCCTAAAGAATGTGTTTGGAGCAAGGAGATGAGGGTTCGCCCCAAAAAATGAGCATGTCGGGCATGAAAATGATAAGTCAAGCCTAAAATGAGGGATTGAACCCTAAGATTGCAAGTTTGGTGCATAAATAAGAGGCTTTCAAGCCTGGAGTCAATGCTCTGGACTCTACAAACGAAGCCTTGGAACCTAAAATTCAAGCTTTGTCCACTAAATGATGTATTTGGAGCAAGGACATGAGGGTTCGACCCAAAAAATGAGGCTGTCGAGCATAAAAATCATAGAGCATAACAATGAGGGTTTGAAGCCTAAGAATGAGAGTTTGGTGCATAAATAAGAGGCTTTGAAGGCTGGAGTCAATGCTCTGGACTCTACAAACGAAGCCTTGGAACCTAAAATTCAAGCTTAGGGCACTAAACAATGTATTTGGAACAATGAGATGAATGTTCGAACCAAAAAATGAGCACGTTGAGCATAAAAATCATAAGTCAAGCGTAAAAATGAGGGTTTGAAGCCTAAGAATGAGAGTTTGGTGCATAAATAAGAGGCTTTGAAGGCTGGAGTCAATGCTCTGGACTCTACAAACGAAGCCTTGGAACCTAAAATTCAAGCTTTGGGCACTAAACGATGTATTTGGAGCAAGGACATGAGGGTTCGACCCAAAAAATGAGCACGTCGAGCATAAAACGCATAATTCGAGCATAACAATGAGGGTTTGAAGCCTAAGAATGAGAGTTTGGTGCATAAATAAGAGGCTTTGAAGGCTGGAGTCAATGCTCTGGACTCTACAAACGAAGCCTTGGAACCTAAAATTCAAGCTTTGTCGCCTAAAGAATGTGTTTGGAGCAAGGAGATGACGGTTCGACCCAAAAAATGAGCATGTCGAACATGAAAATGATAAGTCAAGGCAAAAATGAGGGATTGAACCCTAAGAATGCAAGTTTGGTGCATAAATAAGAGGCTTTGAAGGCTGGAGTCAATGCTCTGGACTCTACAAACGAAGCCTTGGAACCTAAAATTCAAGCTTTGTCCCCTAAACGATGGCTTTGGAGCAAGGACATGAGGGTTCGACCCAAAAAATGAGCACGTCGAGCATAAAACTCATAATTCGAGCATAACAATGAGGGATTGAACCCTAAGAATGCAAGTTTGGTGCATAAATAAGAGGCTTTGAAGGCTGGAGTCAATGCTCTGGACTCTACAAACGAAGCCTTGGAACCTAAAATTCAAGCTTTGTCCCCTAAACGATGTATTTGGACCAAGGAGATGAGGGTTCGACCCAAAAAATGAGCATGTCGGGCATGAAAATCATAGAGCATAACAATGAGGGTTTGAAGCCTAAGAGTGAGAGTTTGGTGCATAAATAAGAGGCTTTCAAGGCTGGAGTCAATGCTCTGGACTCTACAAACGAAGCCTTGGAACCTAAAATTCAAGCTTTGTCCCCTAAACGATGTATTTGGAGCAAGGAGATGACCGTTCGACCCAAAAAATGAGCATGTCGAGCATAAAAATGATAATTCAAGGCAAAAATGAGGGATTGAACCCTAAGAATGCAAGTTTGGTGCATAAATAAGAGGCTTTGAAGGCTGGAGTCAATGCTCTGGACTCTACAAATGAATCCTTGGAACCTAAAATTCAATCTTAGGGCACTAAACAATGTATTTGGAACAATGAGATGAATGTTCGACCCAAAAAATGAGCACGTTGAGCATAAAAATCATAGGTCAAGCGTAAAAATGAGGGTTTGAAGCCTAAGAATGAGATTTTGGTGCATAAATAAGAGGCTTTCAAGGCTGGAGTCAATGCTCTGGACTCTACAAACGAAGCCTTGGAACCTAAAATTCCAGCTTTGGACACTAAATGATGGCTTTGGAGCAAGGACATGAGGGTTTGACCCAAAAAATGAGCACGTCGAGCATAAAACTCATAATTCGAGCATAACAATGAGGGTTTGAAGCCTAAGAATGAGATTTTGGTGCATAAATAAGAGGCTTTCAAGGCTGGAGTCAATGCTCTGGACTCTACAAACGAAGCCTTGGAACCTAAAATTCAAGCTTTGTCCCCTAAAGAATGTGTTTGGAGCAAGGAGATGAGGGTTCGACCCAAAAAATGAGCATGTCGGGCATGAAAATGATAAGTCAAGGCAAAAATGAGGGATTGAACCCTAAGAATGCAAGTTTGGTGCATAAATAAGAGGCTTTCAAGCCTGGAGTCAATGCTCTGGACTCTACAAACGAAGCCTTGGAACCTAAAATTCAAGCTTTGTCCACTAAATGATGTATTTGGAGCAAGGACATGAGGGTTCGACCCAAAAAATGAGGCTGTCGAGCATAAAAATCATAGAGCATAACAATGAGGGTTTGAAGCCTAAGAATGAGAGTTTGGTGCATAAATAAGAGGCTTTGAAGGCTGGAGTCAATGCTCTGGACTCTACAAACGAAGCCTTGGAACCTAAAATTCAAGCTTTGGGCACTAAACGATGTATTTGGAGCAAGGACATGAGGGTTCGACCCAAAAAATGAGCACGTCGAGCATAAAACGCATAATTCGAGCATAACAATGAGGGTTTGAAGCCTAAGAATGAGAGTTTGGTGCATAAATAAGAGGCTTTCAAGCCTGGAGTCAATGCTCTGGACTCTACAAACTAAGCCTTGGAACCTAAAATTCAAGCTTTGTCGCCTAAAGAATGTGTTTGGAGCAAGGAGATGACGGTTCGACCCAAAAAATGAGCATGTCGAACATGAAAATGATAAGTCAAGGCAAAAATGAGGGATTGAACCCTAAGAATGCAAGTTTGGTGCATAAATAAGAGGCTTTGAAGGCTGGAGTCAATGCTCTGGACTCTACAAACGAAGCCTTGGAACCTAAAATTCAAGCTTTGTCCCCTAAACGATGTATTTGGACCAAGGAGATGAGGGTTCGACCCAAAAAATGAGCATGTCGGGCATGAAAATCATAGAGCATAACAATGAGGGTTTGAAGCCTAAGAGTGAGAGTTTGGTGCATAAATAAGAGGCTTTCAAGGCTGGAGTCAATGCTCTGGACTCTACAAACGAAGCCTTGGAACCTAAAATTCAAGCTTTGTCCCCTAAACGATGTATTTGGAGCAAGGAGATGACCGTTCGACCCAAAAAATGAGCATGTCGAGCATAAAAATGATAATTCAAGGCAAAAATGAGGGATTGAACCCTAAGAATGCAAGTTTGGTGCATAAATAAGAGGCTTTGAAGGCTGGAGTCAATGCTCTGGACTCTACAAATGAATCCTTGGAACCTAAAATTCAATCTTAGGGCACTAAACAATGTATTTGGAACAATGAGATGAATGTTCGACCCAAAAAATGAGCACGTTGAGCATAAAAATCATAGGTCAAGCGTAAAAATGAGGGTTTGAAGCCTAAGAATGAGATTTTGGTGCATAAATAAGAGGCTTTCAAGGCTGGAGTCAATGCTCTGGACTCTACAAACGAAGCCTTGGAACCTAAAATTCCAGCTTTGGACACTAAATGATGGCTTTGGAGCAAGGACATGAGGGTTCGTTTCAAAAAATGAGCGTGTCGAGCATAAAACTCATAATTTGAGCATAACAATGAGGGAATGAACCCTAAGAATGAGAGTTTGGTGCATAAATAAGAGGCTTTGAAGGCTGGAGTCAATGCTCTGGACTCTACAAACGAAGCCTTGAAACCTAAAATTCAAGCTTTGTCCCCTAAAGAATGTGTTTGGAGCAAGGAGATGAGGGTTCGACCCAAAAAATGAGCATGTCGAACATGAAAATGATAAGTCAAGCCTAAAATGAGGGATTGAACCCTAAGATTGCAAGTTTGGTGCATAAATAAGAGGCTTTCAAGCCTGGAGTCAATGCTCTGGACTCTACAAATGAATCCTTGGAACCTAAAATTCAAGCTTAGGGCACTAAACAATGTATTTGGAACAATGAGATGAATGTTTGACCCAAAAAATGAGCACGTTGAGCATAAAAATCATAAGTCAAGTGTAAAAATGAGGGTTTGAAGCCTAAGAATGAGAGTTTGGTGGATAAATAAGAGGCTTTCAAGGCTGGAGTCAATGCTCTGGACTCTACAAACGAAGCCTTGGAACCTAAAATTCAAGCTTTGTCCCTTAAAGAATGTGTTTGGAGCAAGGAGATGAGGGTTCGACCGAAAAAATGAGCACGTCCAGCATAAAACTCATAATTTGAGTATAACAATGAGGGTTTGAAGCCTAAGAATGAGAGTTTGGTGCAGAAATAAGAGGCTTTGAAGGCTGGAGTCAATGCTCTGGACTCTACAAATGAATCCTTGGAACCTAAAATTCAAGCTTTGTCCCCTAAACGATGTATTTGGAGCAAGGAGATGACCGTTCGACCCAAAAAATGAGCATGTCGAGCATAAAAATGATAATTCAAGGCAAAAATGAGGGATTGAACCCTAAGAATGCAAGTTTGGTGCATAAATAAGAGGCTTTGAAGGCTGGAGTCAATGCTCTGGACTCTACAAATGAATCCTTGGAACCTAAAATTCAATCTTAGGGCACTAAACAATGTATTTGGAACAATGAGATGAATGTTCGACCCAAAAAATGAGCACGTTGAGCATAAAAATCATAGGTCAAGCGTAAAAATGAGGGTTTGAAGCCTAAGAATGAGATTTTGGTGCATAAATAAGAGGCTTTCAAGGCTGGAGTCAATGCTCTGGACTCTACAAACGAAGCCTTGGAACCTAAAATTCAAGCTTTGGACATTAAATGATGGCTTTGGAGCAAGGACATGAGGGTTCATTTCAAAAAATGAGCGTGTCGAGCATAAAACTCATAATTTGAGCATAACAATGAGGGAATGAACCCTAAGAATGAGAGTTTGGTGCATAAATAAGAGGCTTTGAAGGCTGGAGTCAATGCTCTGGACTCTACAAACGAAGCCTTGAAACCTAAAATTCAAGCTTTGTCCCCTAAAGAATGTGTTTGGAGCAAGGAGATGAGGGTTCGACCCAAAAAATGAGCATGTCGAACATGAAAATGATAAGTCAAGCCTAAAATGAGGGATTGAACCCTAAGATTGCAAGTTTGGTGCATAAATAAGAGGCTTTCAAGCCTGGAGTCAATGCTCTGGACTCTACAAACGAAGCCTTGGAACCTAAAATTCAAGCTTTGTCCACTAAATGATGTATTTGGAGCAAGGACATGAGGGTTCGACCCAAAAAATGAGGCTGTCGAGCATAAAAATCATAGAGCATAACAATGAGGGTTTGAAGCCTAAGAATGAGAGTTTGGTGCATAAATAAGAGGCTTTGAAGGCTGGAGTCAATGCTCTGGACTCTACAAACGAAGCCTTGGAACCTAAAATTCAAGCTTAGGGCACTAAACAATGTATTTGGAACAATGAGATGAATGTTCGAACCAAAAAATGAGCACGTTGAGCATAAAAATCATAAGTCAAGCGTAAAAATGAGGGTTTGAAGCCTAAGAATGAGAGTTTGGTGCATAAATAAGAGGCTTTGAAGGCTGGAGTCAATGCTCTGGACTCTACAAACGAAGCCTTGGAACCTAAAATTCAAGCTTTGGGCACTAAACGATGTATTTGGAGCAAGGACATGAGGGTTCGACCCAAAAAATGAGCACGTCGAGCATAAAACGCATAATTCGAGCATAACAATGAGGGTTTGAAGCCTAAGAATGAGAGTTTGGTGCATAAATAAGAGGCTTTGAAGGCTGGAGTCAATGCTCTGGACTCTACAAACGAAGCCTTGGAACCTAAAATTCAAGCTTTGTCCCCTAAACGATGTATTTGGAGCAAGGACATGAGGGTTCGAGCCAAAAAATGAGCACGTCGAGCATAAAACTCATAATTTGAGCATAACAATGAGGGTTTGAAGCCTAAGAATGAGAGTTTGGTGCATAAATAAGAGGCTTTCAAGCCTGGAGTCAATGCTCTGGACTCTACAAACGAAGCCTTGGAACCTAAAATTCAAGCTTTGTCGCCTAAAGAATGTGTTTGGAGCAAGGAGATGACGGTTCGACCCAAAAAATGAGCATGTCGAACATGAAAATGATAAGTCAAGGCAAAAATGAGGGATTGAACCCTAAGAATGCAAGTTTGGTGCATAAATAAGAGGCTTTCAAGGCTGGAGTCAATGCTCTGGACTCTACAAACGAAGCCTTGGAACCTAAAATTCAAGCTTTGTCCCCTAAACGATGGCTTTGGAGCAAGGACATGAGGGTTTGACCCAAAAAATGAGCACGTCGAGCATAAAACTCATAATTCGAGCATAACAATGAGGGATTGAACCCTAAGAATGCAAGTTTGGTGCATAAATAAGAGGCTTTGAAGGCTGGAGTCAATGCTCTGGACTCTACAAACGAAGCCTTGGAACCTAAAATTCAAGCTTTGTCCCCTAAACGATGTATTTGGAGCAAGGAGATGAGGGTTCGACCGAAAAAATGAGCACGTCCAGCATAAAACTCATAATTTGAGTATAACAATGAGGGTTTGAAGCCTAAGAATGAGAGTTTGGTGCATAAATAAGAGGCTTTCAAGGCTGGAGTCAATGCTCTGGACTCTACAAACGAAGCCTTGGAACCTAAAATTCAAGCTTTGTCCCTTAAAGAATGTGTTTGGAGCAAGGAGATGAGGGTGCGACCCAAAAAATGAGCATGTCGGGCATGAAAATGATAAGTCAAGCCTAAAATGAGGGATTGAAGCCTAAGAATGAGAGTTTGGTGCATAAATAAGAGGCTTTGAAGGCTGGAGTCAATGCTCTGGACTCTACAAATGAATCCTTGGAACCTAAAATTCAAGCTTTGTCCCCTAAACGATGTATTTGGAGCAAGGAGATGACCGTTCGACCCAAAAAATGAGCATGTCGAGCATAAAAATGATAATTCAAGGAAAAAAAGAGGGATTGAACCCTAAGAATGCAAGTTTGGTGCATAAATAAGAGGCTTTGAAGGCTGGAGTCAATGCTCTGGACTCTACAAATGAATCCTTGGAACCTAAAATTCAATCTTAGGGCACTAAACAATGTATTTGGAACAATGAGATGAATGTTCGACCCAAAAAATGAGCACGTCCAGCATAAAACTCATAATTTGAGTATAACAATGAGGGTTTGAAGCCTAAGAATGAGAGTTTGGTGCATAAATAAGAGGCTTTGAAGGCTGGAGTCAATGCTCTGGACTCTACAAACGAAGCCTTGGAACCTAAAATTCAAGCTTTGTCCCCTAAACGATGGCTTTGGAGCAAGGACATGAGGGTTCGACCCAAAAAATGAGTATGTCGGGCATGAAAATAATAAGTCAAGCCTAAAATGAGGGATTGAACCCTGAGATTGCAAGTTTGGTGCATAAATAAGAGGCTTTCAAGCCTGGAGTCAATGCTCTGGACTCTACAAATGAATCCTTGGAACCTAAAATTCAATCTTAGGGCACTAAACAATGTATTTGGAACAATGAGATGAATGTTCGACCCAAAAAATGAGCACGTTGAGTGCAAAAATCATAGGTCAAGCGTAAAAATGAGGGTTTGAAGCCTAAGAATGAGATTTTGGTGCATAAATAAGAGGCTTTGAAGGCTGGAGTCAATGCTCTGGACTCTACAAACGAAGCCTTGGAACCTAAAATTCAAGCTTTGGACACTAAATGATGGCTTTGGACCAAGGAGATGAGGGTTCGTTTCAAAAAATGATCGTGTCGAGCATAAAACTCATAATTTGAGCATAACAATGAGGGAATGAACCCTAAGAATGAGAGTTTGGTGCATAAATAAGAGGCTTTGAAGGCTGGAGTCAATGCTCTGGACTCTACAAACGAAGCATTGGAACCTAAAATTCAAGCTTTGTCCCTTAAAGAATGTGTTTGGAGCAGGGAGATGAGGGTTCGACCCAAAAAATGAGCACGTCCAGCATAAAACTCATAATTTGAGTATAACAATGAGGGTTTGAAGCCTAAGAATGAGAGTTTGGTGCATAAATAAGAGGCTTTCAAGGCTGGAGTCAATGCTCTGGACTCTACAAACGAAGCCTTGGAACCTAAAATTCAAGCTTAGGGCACTAAACAATGTATTTGGAACAATGAGATGAATGTTTGACCCAAAAAATGAGCACGTTGAGCATAAAAATCATAAGTCAAGTGTAAAAATGAGGGTTTGAAGCCTAAGAATGAGAGTTTGGTGGATAAATATGAGGCTTTCAAGGCTGGAGTCAATGCTCTGGACTCTACAAACAAAGCCTTGGAACCTAAAATTCAAGCTTTGTCCCTTAAAGAATGTGTTTGGAGCAAGGAGATGAGGGTTCGACCGAAAAAATGAGCACATCCAGCATAAAACTCATAATTTGAGTATAACAATGAGGGTTTGAAGCCTAAGAATGAGAGTTTGGTGCATAAATAAGAGGCTTTCAAGGCTGGAGTCAATGCTCTGGACTCTAGAAACGAAGCCTTGGAACCTAAAATTCAAGCTTTGGACATTAAATGATGGCTTTGGAGCAAGGACATGAGGGTTCATTTCAAAAAATGAGCGTGTCGAGCATAAAACTCATAATTTGAGCATAACAATGAGGGAATGAACCCTAAGAATGAGAGTTTGGTGCATAAATAAGAGGCTTTGAAGGCTGGAGTCAATGCTCTGGACTCTACAAACGAAGCCTTGAAACCTAAAATTCAAGCTTTGTCCCCTAAAGAATGTGTTTGGAGCAAGGAGATGAGGGTTCGACCCAAAAAATGAGCATGTCGAACATGAAAATGATAAGTCAAGCCTAAAATGAGGGATTGAACCCTAAGATTGCAAGTTTGGTGCATAAATAAGAGGCTTTCAAGCCTGGAGTCAATGCTCTGGACTCTACAAATGAATCCTTGGAACCTAAAATTCAATCTTAGGGCACTAAACAATGTATTTGGAACAATGAGATGAATGTTCGACCCAAAAAATGAGCACGTCCAGCATAAAACTCATAATTTGAGTATAACAATGAGGGTTTGAAGCCTAAGAATGAGAGTTTGGTGCATAAATAAGAGGCTTTCAAGGCTGGAGTCAATGCTCTGGACTCTACAAACGAAGCCTTGGAACCTAAAATTCAAGCTTTGTCCCCTAAACGATGGCTTTGGAGCAAGGACATGAGGGTTCGACCCAAAAAATGAGTATGTCGGGCATGAAAATAATAAGTCAAGCCTAAAATGAGGGATTGAACCCTGAGATTGCAAGTTTGGTGCATAAATAAGAGGCTTTCAAGCCTGGAGTCAATGCTCTGGACTCTACAAATGAATCCTTGGAACCTAAAATTCAAGCTTAGGGCACTAAACAATGTATTTGGAACAATGAGATGAATGTTTGACCCAAAAAATGAGCACGTTGAGCATAAAAATCATAAGTCAAGTGTAAAAATGAGGGTTTGAAGCCTAAGAATGAGAGTTTGGTGGATAAATATGAGGCTTTCAAGGCTGGAGTCAATGCTCTGGACTCTACAAACAAAGCCTTGGAACCTAAAATTCAAGCTTTGTCCCTTAAAGAATGTGTTTGGAGCAAGGAGATGAGGGTTCGACCGAAAAAATGAGCACATCCAGCATAAAACTCATAATTTGAGTATAACAATGAGGGTTTGAAGCCTAAGAATGAGAGTTTGGTGCATAAATAAGAGGCTTTCAAGGCTGGAGTCAATGCTCTGGACTCTAGAAACGAAGCCTTGGAACCTAAAATTCAAGCTTTGGACACTAAATGATGGCTTTGGAGCAAGGACATGAGGGTTCGTTTCAAAAAATGAGCGTGTCGAGCATAAAACTCATAATTTGAGCATAACAATGAGGGATTGAACCCTAAGAATGAGAGTTTGGTGCATAAATAAGAGGCTTTGAAGGCTGGAGTCAATGCTCTGGACTCTACAAACGAAGCCTTGAAACCTAAAATTCAAGCTTTGTCCCCTAAAGAATGTGTTTGGAGCAAGGAGATGAGGGTTCGACCCAAAAAATGAGCATGTTGAACATGAAAATGATAAGTCAAGCCTAAAATGAGGGATTGAACCCTAAGATTGCAAGTTTGGTGCATAAATAAGAGGCTTTGAAGGCTGGAGTCAATGCTCTGGACTCTACAAATGAATCCTTGGAACCTAAAATTCAAGGTTAGGGCACTAAACAATGTATTTGGAACAATGAGATGAATGTTCGACCCAAAAAATGAGCACGTCCAGCATAAAACTCATAATTTGAGTATAACAATGAGGGTTTGAAGCCTAAGAATGAGAGTTTGGTGCATAAATAAGAGGCTTTCAAGGCTGGAGTCAATGCTCTGGACTCTACAAACGAAGCCTTGGAACCTAAAATTCAAGCTTTGTCCCCTAAACGATGGCTTTGGAGCAAGGACATGAGGGTTCGACCCAAAAAATGAGTATGTCGGGCATGAAAATAATAAGTCAAGCCTAAAATGAGGGATTGAACCCTGAGATTGCAAGTTTGGTGCATAAATAAGAGGCTTTCAAGCCTGGAGTCAATGCTCTGGACTCTACAAATGAATCCTTGGAACCTAAAATTCAAGCTTAGGGCACTAAACAATGTATTTGGAACAATGAGATGAATGTTTGACCCAAAAAATGAGCACGTTGAGCATAAAAATCATAAGTCAAGTGTAAAAATGAGGGTTTGAAGCCTAAGAATGAGAGTTTGGTGGATAAATATGAGGCTTTCAAGGCTGGAGTCAATGCTCTGGACTCTACAAACAAAGCCTTGGAACCTAAAATTCAAGCTTTGTCCCTTAAAGAATGTGTTTGGAGCAAGGAGATGAGGGTTCGACCGAAAAAATGAGCACATCCAGCATAAAACTCATAATTTGAGTATAACAATGAGGGTTTGAAGCCTAAGAATGAGAGTTTGGTGCATAAATAAGAGGCTTTCAAGGCTGGAGTCAATGCTCTGGACTCTAGAAACGAAGCCTTGGAACCTAAAATTCAAGCTTTGGACACTAAATGATGGCTTTGGAGCAAGGACATGAGGGTTCGTTTCAAAAAATGAGCGTGTCGAGCATAAAACTCATAATTTGAGCATAACAATGAGGGATTGAACCCTAAGAATGAGAGTTTGGTGCATAAATAAGAGGCTTTGAAGGCTGGAGTCAATGCTCTGGACTCTACAAACGAAGCCTTGAAACCTAAAATTCAAGCTTTGTCCCCTAAAGAATGTGTTTGGAGCAAGGAGATGAGGGTTCGACCCAAAAAATGAGCATGTTGAACATGAAAATGATAAGTCAAGCCTAAAATGAGGGATTGAACCCTAAGATTGCAAGTTTGGTGCATAAATAAGAGGCTTTGAAGGCTGGAGTCAATGCTCTGGACTCTACAAATGAATCCTTGGAACCTAAAATTCAAGGTTAGGGCACTAAACAATGTATTTGGAACAATGAGATGAATGTTTGACCCAAAAAATGAGTACGTTGAGCATAAAAATCATAAGTCAAGTGTAAAAATGAGGGTTTGAAGCCTAAGAATGAGAGTTTGGTGCATAAATAAGAGGCTTTCAAGGCTGGAGTCAATGCTCTGGACTCTACAAACGAAGCCTTGGAACCTAAAATTCAAGCTTTGGACATTAAATGATGGCTTTGGAGCAAGGACATGAGGGTTCATTTCAAAAAATGAGCGTGTCGAGCATAAAACTCATAATTTGAGCATAACAATGAGGGAATGAACCCTAAGAATGAGAGTTTGGTGCATAAATAAGAGGCTTTGAAGGCTGGAGTCAATGCTCTGGACTCTACAAACGAAGCCTTGAAACCTAAAATTCAAGCTTTGTCCCCTAAAGAATGTGTTTGGAGCAAGGAGATGAGGGTTCGACCCAAAAAATGAGCATGTCGAACATGAAAATGATAAGTCAAGCCTAAAATGAGGGATTGAACCCTAAGATTGCAAGTTTGGTGCATAAATAAGAGGCTTTCAAGCCTGGAGTCAATGCTCTGGACTCTACAAATGAATCCTTGGAACCTAAAATTCAAGCTTAGGGCACTAAACAATGTATTTGGAACAATGAGATGAATGTTTGACCCAAAAAATGAGCACGTTGAGCATAGAAATCATAAGTCAAGTGTAAAAATGAGGGTTTGAAGCCTAAGAATGAGAGTTTGGTGGATAAATATGAGGCTTTCAAGGCTGGAGTCAATGCTCTGGACTCTACAAACGAAGCCTTGGAACCTAAAATTCAAGCTTTGTCCCTTAAAGAATGTGTTTGGAGCAAGGAGATGAGGGTTCGACCCAAAAAATGAGCATGTCGGGCATGAAAATGATAAGTCAAGCCTAAAATGAGGGATTGAACCCTAAGAATGAGAGTTTGGTGCATAAATAAGAGGCTTTCAAGCCTGGAGTCAATGCTCTGGACTCTACAAACGAAGCCTTGGAACCTAAAATTCAAGCTTTGTCCACTAAATGATGTATTTGGAGCAAGGACATGAGGGTTCGACCCAAAAAATGAGGCTGTCGAGCATAAAAATCATAGAGCATAACAATGAGGGTTTGAAGCCTAAGAATGAGAGTTTGGTGCATAAATAAGAGGCTTTGAAGGCTGGAGTCAATGCTCTGGACTCTACAAACGAAGCCTTGGAACCTAAAATTCAAGCTTAGGGCACTAAACAATGTATTTGGAACAATGAGATGAATGTTCGAACCAAAAAATGAGCACGTTGAGCATAAAAATCATAAGTCAAGCGTAAAAATGAGGGTTTGAAGCCTAAGAATGAGAGTTTGGTGCATAAATAAGAGGCTTTGAAGGCTGGAGTCAATGCTCTGGACTCTACAAACGAAGCCTTGGAACCTAAAATTCAAGCTTTGGGCACTAAACGATGTATTTGGAGCAAGGACATGAGGGTTCGACCCAAAAAATGAGCACGTCGAGCATAAAACGCATAATTCGAGCATAACAATGAGGGTTTGAAGCCTAAGAATGAGAGTTTGGTGCATAAATAAGAGGCTTTGAAGGCTGGAGTCAATGCTCTGGACTCTACAAACGAAGCCTTGGAACCTAAAATTCAAGCTTTGTCCCCTAAACGATGTATTTGGAGCAAGGACATGAGGGTTCGAGCCAAAAAATGAGCACGTCGAGCATAAAACTCATAATTTGAGCATAACAATGAGGGTTTGAACCCTAAGAATGAGAGTTTGGTGCATAAATAAGAGGCTTTCAAGCCTGGAGTCAATGCTCTGGACTCTACAAACGAAGCCTTGGAACCTAAAATTCAAGCTTTGTCGCCTAAAGAATGTGTTTGGAGCAAGGAGATGACGGTTCGACCCAAAAAATGAGCATGTCGAACATGAAAATGATAAGTCAAGGCAAAAATGAGGGATTGAACCCTAAGAATGCAAGTTTGGTGCATAAATAAGAGGCTTTCAAGGCTGGAGTCAATGCTCTGGACTCTACAAACGAAGCCTTGGAACCTAAAATTCAAGCTTTGTCCCCTAAACGATGGCTTTGGAGCAAGGACATGAGGGTTTGACCCAAAAAATGAGCACGTCGAGCATAAAACTCATAATTCGAGCATAACAATGAGGGATTGAACCCTAAGAATGCAAGTTTGGTGCATAAATAAGAGGCTTTGAAGGCTGGAGTCAATGCTCTGGACTCTACAAACGAAGCCTTGGAACCTAAAATTCAAGCTTTGTCCCCTAAACGATGTATTTGGAGCAAGGAGATGAGGGTTCGACCGAAAAAATGAGCACGTCCAGCATAAAACTCATAATTTGAGTATAACAATGAGGGTTTGAAGCCTAAGAATGAGAGTTTGGTGCATAAATAAGAGGCTTTCAAGGCTGGAGTCAATGCTCTGGACTCTACAAACGAAGCCTTGGAACCTAAAATTCAAGCTTTGTCCCTTAAAGAATTTGTTTGGAGCAAGGAGATGAGGGTGCGACCCAAAAAATGAGCATGTCGGGCATGAAAATGATAAGTCAAGCCTAAAATGAGGTATTGAAGCCTAAGAATGAGAGTTTGGTGCATAAATAAGAGGCTTTGAAGGCTGGAGTCAATGCTCTGGACTCTACAAATGAATCCTTGGAACCTAAAATTCAAGCTTTGTCCCCTAAACGATGTATTTGGAGCAAGGAGATGACCGTTCGACCCAAAAAATGAGCATGTCGAGCATAAAAATGATAATTCAAGGAAAAAATGAGGGATTGAACCCTAAGAATGCAAGTTTGGTGCATAAATAAGAGGCTTTGAAGGCTGGAGTCAATGCTCTGGACTCTACAAATGAATCCTTGGAACCTAAAATTCAATCTTAGGGCACTAAACAATGTATTTGGAACAATGAGATGAATGTTCGACCCAAAAAATGAGCACGTTGAGCATAAAAATCATAGGTCAAGCGTAAAAATGAGGGTTTGAAGCCTAAGAATGAGATTTTGGTGCATAAATAAGAGGCTTTCAAGGCTGGAGTCAATGCTCTGGACTCTACAAACGAAGCCTTGGAACCTAAAATTCAAGCTTTGTCCCTTAAAGAATGTGTTTGGAGCAGGGAGATGAGGGTTCGACCCAAAAAATGAGCACGTCCAGCATAAAACTCATAATTTGAGTATAACAATGAGGGTTTGAAGCCTAAGAATGAGAGTTTGGTGCATAAATAAGAGGCTTTCAAGGCTGGAGTCAATGCTCTGGACTCTACAAACGAAGCTTTGGAACCTAAAATTCAAGCTTTGTCCCCTAAAGAATGTGTTTGGAGCAAGGACATGAGGTTTCGACCCAAAAAATGAGCATGTCGGGCATGAAAATAATAAGTCAAGCCTAAAATGAGGGATTGAACCCTGAGATTGCAAGTTTGGTGCATAAATAAGAGGCTTTCAAGGCTGGAGTCAATGCTCTGGACTCTACAAATGAATCCTTGGAACCTAAAATTCAATCTTAGGGCACTAAACAATGTATTTGGAACAATGAGATGAATGTTCGACCCAAAAAATGAGCACGTTGAGTGCAAAAATCATAGGTCAAGCGTAAAAATGAGGGTTTGAAGCCTAAGAATGAGATTTTGGTGCATAAATAAGAGGCTTTGAAGGCTGGAGTCAATGCTCTGGACTCTACAAACGAAGCCTTGGAACCTAAAATTCAAGCTTTGGACACTAAATGATGGCTTTGGACCAAGGAGATGAGGGTTCGTTTCAAAAAATGATCGTGTCGAGCATAAAACTCATAATTTGAGCATAACAATGAGGGAATGAACCCTAAGAATGAGAGTTTGGTGCATAAATAAGAGGCTTTGAAGGCTGGAGTCAATGCTCTGGACTCTACAAACGAAGCATTGGAACCTAAAATTCAAGCTTTGTCCCTTAAAGAATGTGTTTGGAGCAGGGAGATGAGGGTTCGACCCAAAAAATGAGCACGTCCAGCATAAAACTCATAATTTGAGTATAACAATGAGGGTTTGAAGCCTAAGAATGAGAGTCTGGTGCATAAATAAGAGGCTTTCAAGGCTGGAGTCAATGCTCTGGACTCTACAAACGAAGCCTTGGAACCTAAAATTCAAGCTTAGGGCACTAAACAATGTATTTGGAACAATGAGATGAATGTTTGACCCAAAAAATGAGCACGTTGAGCATAAAAATCATAAGTCAAGTGTAAAAATGAGGGTTTGAAGCCTAAGAATGAGAGTTTGGTGGATAAATATGAGGCTTTCAAGGCTGGAGTCAATGCTCTGGACTCTACAAACAAAGCCTTGGAACCTAAAATTCAAGCTTTGTCCCTTAAAGAATGTGTTTGGAGCAAGGAGATGAGGGTTCGACCGAAAAAATGAGCACATCCAGCATAAAACTCATAATTTGAGTATAACAATGAGGGTTTGAAGCCTAAGAATGAGAGTTTGGTGCATAAATAAGAGGCTTTCAAGGCTGGAGTCAATGCTCTGGACTCTAGAAACGAAGCCTTGGAACCTAAAATTCAAGCTTTGGACACTAAATGATGGCTTTGGAGCAAGGACATGAGGGTTCGTTTCAAAAAATGAGCGTGTCGAGCATAAAACTCATAATTTGAGCATAACAATGAGGGATTGAAGCCTAAGAATGAGAGTTTGGTGCATAAATAAGAGGCTTTGAAGGCGGGAGTCAATGCTCTGGACTCTACAAACGAAGCCTTGAAACCTAAAATTCAAGCTTTGTCCCTTAAAGAATGTGTTTGGAGCAAGGAGATGAGGGTTCGACCCAAAAAATGAGCATGTCGAACATGAAAATGATAAGTCAAGCCTAAAATGAGGGATTGAACCCTAAGATTGCAAGTTTGGTGCATAAATAAGAGGCTTTGAAGGCTGGAGTCAATGCTCTGGACTCTACAAATGAATCCTTGGAACCTAAAATTCAAGCTTAGGGCACTAAACAATGTATTTGGAACAATGAGATGAATGTTTGACCCAAAAAATGAGTACGTTGAGCATAAAAATCATAAGTCAAGTGTAAAAATGAGGGTTTGAAGCCTAAGAATGAGAGTTTGGTGCATAAATAAGAGGCTTTCAAGGCTGGAGTCAATGCTCTGGACTCTACAAACGAAGCCTTGGAACCTAAAATTCAAGCTTTGTCCCCTAAAGAATGTGTTTGGAGCAAGGAGATGAGGGTTCGACCCAAAAAATGAGCATGTCGGGCATGAAAATGATAAGTCAAGCCTAAAATGAGGGATTGAACCCTAAGATTGCAAGTTTGGTGCATAAATAAGAGGCTTTCAAGCCTGGAGTCAATGCTCTGGACTCTACAAATGAATCCTTGGAACCTAAAATTCAAGCTTAGGGCACTAAACAATGTATTTGGAGCAATGAGATGAATGTTTGACCCAAAAAATGAGCACGTTGAGTGTAAAAATCATAAGTCAAGTGTAAAAATGATGGTTTGAAGCCTAAGAATGAGAGTTTGGTGGATAAATATGAGGCTTTCAAGGCTGGAGTCAATGCTCTGGACTCTACAAACGAAGCCTTGGAACCTAAAATTCAAGCTTTGTCCCTTAAAGAATGTGTTTGGAGCAAGGAGATGAGGGTTCGACCGAAAAAATGAGCACGTCCAGCATAAAACTCATAATTTGAGTATAACAATGAGGGTTTGAAGCCTAAGAATGAGAGTTTGGTGCATAAATAAGAGGCTTTCAAGGCTGGAGTCAATGCTCTGGACTCTACAAACGAAGCCTTGGAACCTAAAATTCAAGCTTTGTCCCTTAAAGAATGTGTTTGGAGCAAGGAGATGAGGGTGCGACCCAAAAAATGAGCATGTCGGGCATGAAAATGATAAGTCAAGCCTAAAATGAGGGATTGAAGCCTAAGAATGAGAGTTTGGTGCATAAATAAGAGGCTTTGAAGGCTGGAGTCAATGCTCTGGACTCTGCAAACGAAGCCTTGGAACCTAAAATTCAAGCTTTGTCCCCTAAAGAATGTGTTTGGAGCAAGGAGATGAGGGTTCGACCCAAAAAATGAGCATGTCGAACATGAAAATGATAAGTCAAGCCTAAAATGAGGGATTGAACCCTAAGAATGAGAGTTTGGTGCATAAATAAGAGGCTTTCAAGGCTGGAGTCAATGCTCTGGACTCTACAAATGAATCCTTGGAACCTAAAATTCAAGCTTAGGGCACTAAACAATGTATTTGGAACAATGAGATGAATGTTTGACCCAAAAAATGAGCACGTTGAGCATAAAAATCATAAGTCAAGTGTAAAAATGAGGGATTGAACCCTAAGAATGCAAGTTTGGTGCATAAATAAGAGGCTTTCAAGGCTGGAGTCAATGCTCTGGACTCTACAAACGAAGCCTTGGAACCTAAAATTCAAGCTTTGTCCCTTAAAGAATGTGTTTGGAGCAAGGAGATGAGGGTTCGACCGAAAAAATGAGCACATCCAGCATAAAACTCATAATTTGAGTATAACAATGAGGGTTTGAAGCCTAAGAATGAGAGTTTGGTGCATAAATAAGAGGCTTTCAAGGCTGGAGTCAATGCTCTGGACTCTACAAACAAAGCCTTGGAACCTAAAATTCAAGCTTTGGACACTAAATGATGGCTTTGGAGCAAGGACATGAGGGTTCGTTTCAAAAAATGAGCGTGTCGAGCATAAAACTCATAATTTGAGCATAACAATGAGGGAATGAACCCTAAGAATGAGAGTTTGGTGCATAAATAAGAGGCTTTGAAGGCTGGAGTCAATGCTCTGGACTCTACAAACGAAGCCTTGAAACCTAAAATTCAAGCTTTGTCCCCTAAAGAATGTGTTTGGAGCAAGGACATGAGGGTTCGACCCAAAAAATGAGCATGTCGAACATGAAAATGATAAGTCAAGCCTAAAATGAGGGATTGAACCCTAAGATTGCAAGTTTGGTGCATAAATAAGAGGCTTTGAAGGCTGGAGTCAATGCTCTGGACTCTACAAATGAATCCTTGGAACCTAAAATTCAAGGTTAGGGCACTAAACAATGTATTTGGAACAATGAGATGAATGTTTGACCCAAAAAATGAGTACGTTGAGCATAAAAATCATAAGTCAAGTGTAAAAATGAGGGTTTGAAGCCTAAGAATGAGAGTTTGGTGCATAAATAAGAGGCTTTCAAGGCTGGAGTCAATGCTCTGGACTCTACAAACGAAGCCTTGGAACCTAAAATTCAAGCTTTGTGCCCTAAAGAATGTGTTTGGAGCAAGGACATGAGGGTTCGACCCAAAAAATGAGTATGTCGGGCATGAAAATAATAAGTCAAGCCTAAAATGAGGGATTGAACCCTGAGATTGCAAGTTTGGTGCATAAATAAGAGGCTTTCAAGGCTGGAGTCAATGCTCTGGACTCTACAAATGAATCCTTGGAACCTAAAATTCAATCTTAGGGCACTAAACAATGTATTTGGAACAATGAGATGAATGTTCGACCCAAAAAATGAGCACGTTGAGTGTAAAAATCATAGGTCAAGCGTAAAAATGAGGGTTTGAAGCCTAAGAATGAGATTTTGGTGCATAAATAAGAGGCTTTCAAGGCTGGAGTCAATGCTCTGGACTCTAGAAACGAAGCCTTGGAACCTAAAATTCAAGCTTTGGACACTAAATGATGGCTTTGGAGCAAGGACATGAGGGTTCGTTTCAAAAAATGAGCGTGTTGAGCATAAAACTCATAATTTGAGCATAACAATGAGGGATTGAAGCCTAAGAATGAGAGTTTGGTGCATAAATAAGAGGCTTTGAAGGCGGGAGTCAATGCTCTGGACTCTACAAACGAAGCCTTGAAACCTAAAATTCAAGCTTTGTCCCTTAAAGAATGTGTTTGGAGCAAGGAGATGAGGGTTCGACCCAAAAAATGAGCATGTCGAACATGAAAATGATAAGTCAAGCCTAAAATGAGGGATTGAACCCTAAGATTGCAAGTTTGGTGCATAAATAAGAGGCTTTGAAGGCTGGAGTCAATGCTCTGGACTCTACAAATGAATCCTTGGAACCTAAAATTCAAGCTTAGGGCACTAAACAATGTATTTGGAACAATGAGATGAATGTTTGACCCAAAAAATGAGTACGTTGAGCATAAAAATCATAAGTCAAGTGTAAAAATGAGGGTTTGAAGCCTAAGAATGAGAGTTTGGTGCATAAATAAGAGGCTTTCAAGGCTGGAGTCAATGCTCTGGACTCTACAAACGAAGCCTTGGAACCTAAAATTCAAGCTTTGTGCCCTAAAGAATGTGTTTGGAGCAAGGACATGAGGGTTCGACCCAAAAAATGAGTATGTCGGGCATGAAAATAATAAGTCAAGCCTAAAATGAGGGATTGAACCCTGAGATTGCAAGTTTGGTGCATAAATAAGAGGCTTTCAAGGCTGGAGTCAATGCTCTGGACTCTACAAATGAATCCTTGGAACCTAAAATTCAATCTTAGGGCACTAAACAATGTATTTGGAACAATGAGATGAATGTTCGACCCAAAAAATGAGCACGTTGAGTGTAAAAATCATAGGTCAAGCGTAAAAATGAGGGTTTGAAGCCTAAGAATGAGATTTTGGTGCATAAATAAGAGGCTTTCAAGGCTGGAGTCAATGCTCTGGACTCTACAAACGAAGCCTTGGAACCTAAAATTCAAGCTTTGGACACTAAATGATGGCTTTGGATCAAGGACATGAGGGTTCGTTTCAAAAAATGAGCGTGTCGAGCATAAAACTCATAATTTGAGCATAACAATGAGGGATTGAAGCCTAAGAATGAGAGTTTGGTGCATAAATAAGAGGCTTTGAAGGCGGGAGTCAATGCTCTGGACTCTACAAACGAAGCCTTGAAACCTAAAATTCAAGCTTTGTCCCTTAAAGAATGTGTTTGGAGCAAGGAGATGAGGGTTCGACCCAAAAAATGAGCATGTCGAACATGAAAATGATAAGTCAAGCCTAAAATGAGGGATTGAACCCTAAGATTGCAAGTTTGGTGCATAAATAAGAGGCTTTGAAGGCTGGAGTCAATGCTCTGGACTCTACAAATGAATCCTTGGAACCTAAAATTCAAGCTTAGGGCACTAAACAATGTATTTGGAACAATGAGATGAATGTTTGACCCAAAAAATGAGTACGTTGAGCATAAAAATCATAAGTCAAGTGTAAAAATGAGGGTTTGAAGCCTAAGAATGAGAGTTTGGTGCATAAATAAGAGGCTTTCAAGGCTGGAGTCAATGCTCTGGACTCTACAAACGAAGCCTTGGAACCTAAAATTCAAGCTTTGTCCCCTAAAGAATGTGTTTGGAGCAAGGAGATGAGGGTTCGACCCAAAAAATGAGCATGTCGGGCATGAAAATGATAAGTCAAGCCTAAAATGAGGGATTGAACCCTAAGATTGCAAGTTTGGTGCATAAATAAGAGGCTTTCAAGGCTGGAGTCAATGCTCTGGACTCTACAAATGAATCCTTGGAACCTAAAATTCAAGCTTAGGGCACTAAACAATGTATTTGGAGCAATGAGATGAATGTTTGACCCAAAAAATGAGCACGTTGAGCATAAAAATCATAAGTCAAGTGTAAAAATGATGGTTTGAAGCCTAAGAATGAGAGTTTGGTGGATAAATATGAGGCTTTCAAGGCTGGAGTCAATGCTCTGGACTCTACAAACGAAGCCTTGGAACCTAAAATTCAAGCTTTGGACACTAAATGATGGCTTTGGATCAAGGACATGAGGGTTCGACCGAAAAAATGAGCACGTCCAGCATAAAACTCATAATTTGAGTATAACAATGAGGGTTTGAAGCCTAAGAATGAGAGTTTGGTGCATAAATAAGAGGCTTTCAAGGCTGGAGTCAATGCTCTGGACTCTACAAACGAAGCCTTGGAACCTAAAATTCAAGCTTTGTCCCTTAAAGAATGTGTTTGGAGCAAGGAGATGAGGGTGCGACCCAAAAAATGAGCATGTCGGGCATGAAAATGATAAGTCAAGCCTAAAATGAGGGATTGAAGCCTAAGAATGAGAGTTTGGTGCATAAATAAGAGGCTTTGAAGGCTGGAGTCAATGCTCTGGACTCTGCAAACGAAGCCTTGGAACCTAAAATTCAAGCTTTGTCCCCTAAAGAATGTGTTTGGAGCAAGGAGATGAGGGTTCGACCCAAAAAATGAGCATGTCGAACATGAAAATGATAAGTCAAGCCTAAAATGAGGGATTGAACCCTAAGATTGCAAGTTTGGTGCATAAATAAGAGGCTTTCAAGCCTGGAGTCAATGCTCTGGACTCTACAAATGAATCCTTGGAACCTAAAATTCAAGCTTAGGGCACTAAACAATGTATTTGGAACCATGAGATGAATGTTTGACCCAAAAAATGAGCACGTTGAGCATAAAAATCATAAGTCAAGTGTAAAAATGAGGGATTGAACCCTAAGAATGCAAGTTTGGTGCATAAATAAGAGGCTTTCAAGGCTGGAGTCAATGCTCTGGACTCTACAAACGAAGCCTTGGAACCTAAAATTCAAGCTTTGTCCCTTAAAGAATGTGTTTGGAGCAAGGAGATGAGGGTTCGACCGAAAAAATGAGCACATCCAGCATAAAACTCATAATTTGAGTATAACAATGAGGGTTTGAAGCCTAAGAATGAGAGTTTGGTGCATAAATAAGAGGCTTTCAAGGCTGGAGTCAATGCTCTGGACTCTACAAACAAAGCCTTGGAACCTAAAATTCAAGCTTTGGACACTAAATGATGGCTTTGGAGCAAGGACATGAGGGTTCGTTTCAAAAAATGAGCGTGTCGAGCATAAAACTCATAATTTGAGCATAACAATGAGGGAATGAACCCTAAGAATGAGAGTTTGGTGCATAAATAAGAGGCTTTGAAGGCTGGAGTCAATGCTCTGGACTCTACAAACGAAGCCTTGAAACCTAAAATTCAAGCTTTGTCCCCTAAAGAATGTGTTTGGAGCAAGGACATGAGGGTTCGACCCAAAAAATGAGCATGTCGAACATGAAAATGATAAGTCAAGCCTAAAATGAGGGATTGAACCCTAAGATTGCAAGTTTGGTGCATAAATAAGAGGCTTTGAAGGCTGGAGTCAATGCTCTGGACTCTACAAATGAATCCTTGGAACCTAAAATTCAAGGTTAGGGCACTAAACAATGTATTTGGAACAATGAGATGAATGTTTGACCCAAAAAATGAGTACGTTGAGCATAAAAATCATAAGTCAAGTGTAAAAATGAGGGTTTGAAGCCTAAGAATGAGAGTTTGGTGCATAAATAAGAGGCTTTCAAGGCTGGAGTCAATGCTCTGGACTCTACAAACGAAGCCTTGGAACCTAAAATTCAAGCTTTGTGCCCTAAAGAATGTGTTTGGAGCAAGGACATGAGGGTTCGACCCAAAAAATGAGTATGTCGGGCATGAAAATAATAAGTCAAGCCTAAAATGAGGGATTGAACCCTGAGATTGCAAGTTTGGTGCATAAATAAGAGGCTTTCAAGGCTGGAGTCAATGCTCTGGACTCTACAAACGAAGCCTTGGAACCTAAAATTCAATCTTAGGGCACTAAACAATGTATTTGGAACAATGAGATGAATGTTCGACCCAAAAAAATGAGCACGTTGAGTGTAAAAATCATAGGTCAAGCGTAAAAATGAGGGTTTGAAGCCTAAGAATGAGATTTTGGTGCATAAATAAGAGGCTTTCAAGGCTGGAGTCAATGCTCTGGACTCTACAAACGAAGCCTTGGAACCTAAAATTCAAGCTTTGGACACTAAATGATGGCTTTGGATCA
Source organism: Strix occidentalis (assembly GCA_030819815.1). Classification (NCBI taxonomy): domain Eukaryota; kingdom Metazoa; phylum Chordata; class Aves; order Strigiformes; family Strigidae; genus Strix; species Strix occidentalis. Next base: position 120,187 of record JASWHU010000133.1, on the reverse strand, counting down.
AGGACATGAGGGTTCGTTTCAAAAAATGAGCGTGTCGAGCATAAAACTCATAATTTGAGCATAACAATGAGGGATTGAACCCTAAGAATGAGAGTTTGGTGCATAAATAAGAGGCTTTGCAGGCTGGAGTCAATGCTCTGGACTCTACAAACGAAGCCTTGAAACCTAAAATTCAAGCTTTGTCCCCTAAAGAATGTGTTTGGAGCAAGGAGATGAGGGTTCGACCCAAAAAATGAGCATGTCGAACATGAAAATGATAAGTCAAGCCTAAAATGAGGGATTGAACCCTAAGATTGCAAGTTTGATGCATAAATAAGAGGCTTTCAAGCCTGGAGTCAATGCTCTGGACTCTACAAATGAATCCTTGGAACCTAAAATTCAAGCTTAGGGCACTAAACAATGTATTTGGAACAATGAGATGAATGTTTGACCCAAAAAATGAGCACGTTGAGCATAAAAATCATAAGTCAAGTGTAAAAATGAGGGTTTGAAGCCTAAGAATGAGAGTTTGGTGGATAAATATGAGGCTTTCAAGGCTGGAGTCAATGCTCTGGACTCTACAAACGAAGCCTTGGAACCTAAAATTCAAGCTTTGTCCCTTAAAGAATGTGTTTGGAGCAAGGAGATGAGGGTTCGACCGAAAAAATGAGCACGTCCAGCATAAAACTCATAATTTGAGTATAACAATGAGGGTTTGAAGCCTAAGAATGAGATTTTGGTGCATAAATAAGAGGCTTTCAAGGCTGGAGTCAATGCTCTGGACTCTAGAAACGAAGCCTTGGAACCTAAAATTCAAGCTTTGGACACTAAATGATGGCTTTGGAGCAAGGACATGAGGGTTCGTTTCAAAAAATGAGCACGTCCAGCATAAAACTCATAATTTGAGCATAACAATGAGGGATTGAAGCCTAAGAATGAGAGTTTGGTGCATAAATAAGAGGCTTTGAAGGCTGGAGTCAATGCTCTGGACTCTACAAACGAAGCCTTGAAACCTAAAATTCAAGCTTTGTCCCCTAAAGAATGTGTTTGGAGCAAGGAGATGAGGGTTCGACCCAAAAAATGAGCATGTCGAACATGAAAATGATAAGTCAAGCCTAAAATGAGGGATTGAACCCTAAGATTGCAAGTTTGGTGCATAAATAAGAGGCTTTGAAGGCTGGAGTCAATGCTCTGGACTCTACAAATGAATCCTTGGAACCTAAAATTCAAGCTTAGGGCACTAAACAATGTATTTGGAACAATGAGATGAATGTTTGACCCAAAAAATGAGTACGTTGAGCATAAAAATCATAAGTCAAGTGTAAAAATGAGGGTTTGAAGCCTAAGAATGAGAGTTTGGTGCATAAATAAGAGGCTTTCAAGGCTGGAGTCAATGCTCTGGACTCTACAAACGAAGCCTTGGAACCTAAAATTCAAGCTTTGTCCCCTAAAGAATGTGTTTGGAGCAAGGACATGAGGGTTCGACCCAAAAAATGAGTATGTCGGGCATGAAAATAATAAGTCAAGCCTAAAATGAGGGATTGAACCCTGAGATTGCAAGTTTGGTGCATAAATAAGAGGCTTTCAAGGCTGGAGTCAATGCTCTGGACTCTACAAATGAATCCTTGGAACCTAAAATTCAATCTTAGGGCACTAAACAATGTATTTGGAACAATGAGATGAATGTTTGACCCAAAAAATGAGCACGTTGAGTGTAAAAATCATAGGTCAAGCGTAAAAATGAGGGTTTGAAGCCTAAGAATGAGATTTTGGTGCATAAATAAGAGGCTTTCAAGGCTGGAGTCAATGCTCTGGACTCTACAAACGAAGCCTTGGAACCTAAAATTCAAGCTTTGGACACTAAATGATGGCTTTGGATCAAGGACATGAGGGTTCGTTTCAAAAATGAGCGTGTCGAGCATAAAACTCATAATTTGAGCATAACAATGAGGGTTTGAAGCCTAAGAATGAGAGTTTGGTGCATAAATAAGAGGCTTTGAAGGCTGGAGTCAATGCTCTGGACTCTACAAACGAAGCCTTGAAACCTAAAATTCAAGCTTTGTCCCCTAAAGAATGTGTTTGGAGCAAGGAGATGAGGGTTCGACCCAAAAAATGAGCATGTCGAACATGAAAATGATAAGTCAAGCCTAAAATGAGGGATTGAACCCTAAGATTGCAAGTTTGGTGCATAAATAAGAGGCTTTCAAGCCTGGAGTCAATGCTCTGGACTCTACAAATGAATCCTTGGAACCTAAAATTCAAGCTTAGGGCACTAAACAATGTATTTGGAGCAATGAGATGAATGTTTGACCCAAAAAATGAGCACGTTGAGCATAAAAATCATAAGTCAAGTGTAAAAATGATGGTTTGAAGCCTAAGAATGAGAGTTTGGTGGATAAATAAGAGGCTTTCAAGGCTGGAGTCAATGCTCTGGACTCTACAAACGAAGCCTTGGAACCTAAAATTCAAGCTTTGTCCCTTAAAGAATGTGTTTGGAGCAAGGAGATGAGGGTTCGACCGAAAAAATGAGCACGTCCAGCATAAAACTCATAATTTGAGTATAACAATGAGGGTTTGAAGCCTAAGAATGAGAGTTTGGTACATAAATAAGAGGCTTTCAAGGCTGGAGTCAATGCTCTGGACTCTACAAACGAAGCCTTGGAACCTAAAATTCAAGCTTTGTCCCTTAATGAATGTGTTTGGAGCAAGGAGATGAGGGTGCGACCCAAAAAATGAGCGTGTCGAGCATAAAACTCATAATTCGAGCATAACAATGAGGGATTGAACCCTAAGAATGAGAGTTTGGTGCATAAATAAGAGGCTTTGAAGGCTGGAGTCAATGCTCTGGACTCTACAAATGAATCCTTGGAACCTAAAATTCAAGCTTTGTCCCCTAAACGATGTATTTGGAGCAAGGAGATGACCGTTCGACCCAAAAAATGAGCATGTCGAGTATAAAAATGCTAATTCAAGGCAAAAATGAGGGATTGAACCCTAAGAATGCAAGTTTGGTGCATAAATAAGAGGCTTTGAAGGCTGGAGTCAATGCTCTGGACTCTACAAATGAATCCTTGGAACCTAAAATTCAATCTTAGGGCACTAAACAATGTATTTGGAACAATGAGATGAATGTTCGACCCAAAAAATGAGCACGTTGAGCATAAAAATCATAGGTCAAGCGTAAAAATGAGGGTTTGAAGCCTAAGAATGAGATTTTGGTGCATAAATAAGAGGCTTTCAAGGCTGGAGTCAATGCTCTGGACTCTACAAACAAAGCCTTGGAACCTAAAATTCCAGCTTTGGACACTAAATGATGGCTTTGGAGCAAGGACATGAGGGTTCGTTTCAAAAAATGAGCGTGTCGAGCATAAAACTCATAATTTGAGCATAACAATGAGGGAATGAACCCTAAGAATGAGAGTTTGGTGCATAAATAAGAGGCTTTGAAGGCTGGAGTCAATGCTCTGGACTCTACAAACGAAGCCTTGAAACCTAAAATTCAAGCTTTGTCCCCTAAAGAATGTGTTTGGAGCAAGGAGATGAGGGTTCGACCCAAAAAATGAGCATGTCGAACATGAAAATGATAAGTCAAGCCTAAAATGAGGGATTGAACCCTGAGATTGCAAGTTTGGTGCATAAATAAGAGGCTTTCAAGCCTGGAGTCAATGCTCTGGACTCTACAAATGAATCCTTGGAACCTAAAATTCAAGCTTAGGGCACTAAACAATGTATTTGGAACAATGAGATGAATGTTTGACCCAAAAAATGAGCACGTTGAGCATAAAAATCATAAGTCAAGTGTAAAAATGAGGATTTGAAGCCTAAGAATGAGAGTTTGGTGGATAAATATGAGGCTTTCAAGGCTGGAGTCAATGCTCTGGACTCTACAAACGAAGCCTTGGAACCTAAAATTCAAGCTTTGTCCCTTAAAGAATGTGTTTGGAGCAAGGAGATGAGGGTTCGACCCAAAAAATGAGCATGTCGGGCATGAAAATGATATGTCAAGCCTAAAATGAGGGATTGAACCCTAAGAATGAGAGTTTGGTGCATAAATAAGAGGCTTTGAAGGCTGGAGTCAATGCTCTGGACTCTACAAACGAAGCCTTGGAACCTAAAATTCAAGCTTTGTCCCTTAAAGAATGTGTTTGGAGCAAGGAGATGAGGGTTCGACCCAAAAAATGAGCATGTCGAACATGAAAATGATAAGTCAAGCCTAAAATGAGGGATTGAACCCTAAGATTGCAAGTTTGGTGCATAAATAAGAGGCTTTCAAGCCTGGAGTCAATGCTCTGGACTCTACAAATGAATCCTTGGAACCTAAAATTCAAGCTTAGGGCACTAAACAATGTATTTGGAACAATGAGATGAATGTTTGACCCAAAAAATGAGCACGTTGAGCATAAAAATCATAAGTCAAGTGTAAAAATGAGGGTTTGAAGCCTAAGAATGAGAGTTTGGTGGATAAATATGAGGCTTTCAAGGCTGGAGTCAATGCTCTGGACTCTACAAACGAAGCCTTGGAACCTAAAATTCAAGCTTTGTCCCTTAAAGAATGTGTTTGGAGCAAGGAGATGAGGGTTCGACCGAAAAAATGAGCACGTCCAGCATAAAACTCATAATTTGAGTATAACAATGAGGGTTTGAAGCCTAAGAATGAGAGTTTGGTGCATAAATAAGAGGCTTTCAAGGCTGGAGTCAATGCTCTGGACTCTACAAACGAAGCCTTGGAACCTAAAATTCAAGCTTTGTCCCTTAATGAATGTGTTTGGAGCAAGGAGATGAGGGTGCGACCCAAAAAATGAGCGTGTCGAGCATAAAACTCATAATTCGAGCATAACAATGAGGGATTGAACCCTAAGAATGAGAGTTTGGTGCATAAATAAGAGGCTTTGAAGGCTGGAGTCAATGCTCTGGACTCTACAAATGAATCCTTGGAACCTAAAATTCAAGCTTTGTCCCCTAAACGATGTATTTGGAGCAAGGAGATGACCGTTCGACCCAAAAAATGAGCATGTCGAGCATAAAAATGATAATTCAAGGCAAAAATGAGGGATTGAACCCTAAGAATGCAAGTTTGGTGCATAAATAAGAGGCTTTGAAGGCTGGAGTCAATGCTCTGGACTCTACAAATGAATCCTTGGAACCTAAAATTCAATCTTAGGGCACTAAACAATGTATTTGGAACAATGAGATGAATGTTCGACCCAAAAAATGAGCACGTTGAGCATAAAAATCATAGGTCAAGCGTAAAAATGAGGGTTTGAAGCCTAAGAATGAGATTTTGGTGCATAAATAAGAGGCTTTCAAGGCTGGAGTCAATGCTCTGGACTCTACAAACGAAGCCTTGGAACCTAAAATTCAAGCTTTGGACACTAAATGATGGCTTTGGAGCAAGGACATGAGGGTTCGTTTCAAAAAATGAGCGTGTCGAGCATAAAACTCATAATTTGAGCATAACAATGAGGGAATGAACCCTAAGAATGAGAGTTTGGTGCATAAATAAGAGGCTTTGAAGGCTGGAGTCAATGCTCTGGACTCTACAAACGAAGCCTTGAAACCTAAAATTCAAGCTTTGTCCCCTAAAGAATGTGTTTGGAGCAAGGAGATGAGGGTTCGACCCAAAAAATGAGCATGTCGAACATGAAAATGATAAGTCAAGCCTAAAATGAGGGATTGAACCCTAAGATTGCAAGTTTGGTGCATAAATAAGAGGCTTTCAAGCCTGGAGTCAATGCTCTGGACTCTACAAATGAATCCTTGGAACCTAAAATTCAATCTTAGGGCACTAAACAATGTATTTGGAACAATGAGATGAATGTTCGACCCAAAAAATGAGCACGTTGAGCATAAAAATCATAAGTCAAGTGTAAAAATGAGGGTTTGAAGCCTAAGAATGAGAGTTTGGTGGATAAATATGAGGCTTTCAAGGCTGGAGTCAATGCTCTGGACTCTACAAACGAAGCCTTGGAACCTAAAATTCAAGCTTTGTCCCTTAAAGAATGTGTTTGGAGCAAGGAGATGAGGGTTCGACCCAAAAAATGAGCATGTCGGGCATGAAAATGATAAGTCAAGCCTAAAATGAGGGATTGAACCCTAAGAATGAGAGTTTGGTGCATAAATAAGAGGCTTTGAAGGCTGGAGTCAATGCTCTGGACTCTACAAACGAAGCCTTGGAACCTAAAATTCAAGCTTTGTCCCCTAAAGAATGTGTTTGGAGCAAGGAGATGAGGGTTCGACCCAAAAAATGAGCATGTCGGGCATGAAAATGATAAGTCAAGCCTAAAATGAGGGATTGAACCCTAAGATTGCAAGTTTGGTGCATAAATAAGAGGCTTTCAAGCCTGGAGTCAATGCTCTGGACTCTACAAACGAAGCCTTGGAACCTAAAATTCAAGCTTTGTCCACTAAATGATGTATTTGGAGCAAGGACATGAGGGTTCGACCCAAAAAATGAGGCTGTCGAGCATAAAAATCATAGAGCATAACAATGAGTGTTTGAAGCCTAAGAATGAGAGTTTGGTGCATAAATAAGAGGCTTTTGAGGCTGGAGTCAATGCTCTGGACTCTACAAACGAAGCCTTGGAACCTAAAATTCAAGCTTAGGGCACTAAACAATGTATTTGGAACAATGAGATGAATGTTCGAACCAAAAAATGAGCACGTTGAGCATAAAAATCATAAGTCAAGCGTAAAAATGAGGGTTTGAAGCCTAAGAATGAGAGTTTGGTGCATAAATAAGAGGCTTTGAAGGCTGGAGTCAATGCTCTGGACTCTACAAACGAAGCCTTGGAACCTAAAATTCAAGCTTTGGGCACTAAACGATGTATTTGGAGCAAGGACATGAGGGTTCGACCCAAAAAATGAGCACGTCGAGCATAAAACGCATAATTCGAGCATAACAATGAGGGTTTGAAGCCTAAGAATGAGAGTTTGGTGCATAAATAAGAGGCTTTCAAGGCTGGAGTCAATGCTCTGGACTCTACAAACAAAGCCTTGGAACCTAAAATTCAAGCTTTGGACACTAAATGATGGCTTTGGAGCAAGGACATGAGGGTTCGTTTCAAAAAATGAGCGTGTCGAGCATAAAACTCATAATTTGAGCATAACAATGAGGGAATGAACCCTAAGAATGAGAGTTTGGTGCATAAATAAGAGGCTTTGAAGGCTGGAGTCAATGCTCTGGACTCTACAAACGAAGCCTTGAAACCTAAAATTCAAGCTTTGTCCCCTAAAGAATGTGTTTGGAGCAAGGAGATGAGGGTTCGACCCAAAAAATGAGCATGTCGAACATGAAAATGATAAGTCAAGCCTAAAATGAGGGATTGAACCCTAAGATTGCAAGTTTGGTGCATAAATAAGAGGCTTTCAAGCCTGGAGTCAATGCTCTGGACTCTACAAATGAATCCTTGGAACCTAAAATTCAAGCTTAGGGCACTAGCAATGTATTTGGAACAATGAGATGAATGTTTGACCCAAAAAATGAGCACGTTGAGCATAAAAATCATAAGTCAAGTGTAAAAATGAGGGTTTGAAGCCTAAGAATGAGAGTTTGGTGGATAAATATGAGGCTTTCAAGGCTGGAGTCAATGCTCTGGACTCTACAAACGAAGCCTTGGAACCTAAAATTCAAGCTTTGTCCCTTAAAGAATGTGTTTGGAGCAAGGAGATGAGGGTTCGACCGAAAAAATGAGCACGTCCAGCATAAAACTCATAATTTGAGTATAACAATGAGGGTTTGAAGCCTAAGAATGAGAGTTTGGTGCATAAATAAGAGGCTTTCAAGGCTGGAGTCAATGCTCTGGACTCTACAAACGAAGCCTTGGAACCTAAAATTCAAGCTTTGTCCCTTAATGAATGTGTTTGGAGCAAGGAGATGAGGGTGCGACCCAAAAAATGAGCGTGTCGAGCATAAAACTCATAATTCGAGCATAACAATGAGGGATTGAACCCTAAGAATGAGAGTTTGGTGCATGAATAAGAGGCTTTGAAGGCTGGAGTCAATGCTCTGGACTCTACAAATGAATCCTTGGAACCTAAAATTCAAGCTTTGTCCCCTAAACGATGTATTTGGAGCAAGGAGATGACCGTTCGACCCAAAAAATGAGCATGTCGAGCATAAAAATGATAATTCAAGGCAAAAATGAGGGATTGAACCCTAAGAATGCAAGTTTGGTGCATAAATAAGAGGCTTTGAAGGCTGGAGTCAATGCTCTGGACTCTACAAATGAATCCTTGGAACCTAAAATTCAATCTTAGGGCACTAAACAATGTATTTGGAACAATGAGATGAATGTTCGACCCAAAAAATGAGCACGTTGAGCATAAAAATCATAGGTCAAGCGTAAAAATGAGGGTTTGAAGCCTAAGAATGAGATTTTGGTGCATAAATAAGAGGCTTTCAAGGCTGGAGTCAATGCTCTGGACTCTACAAACGAAGCCTTGGAACCTAAAATTCCAGCTTTGGACACTAAATGATGGCTTTGGAGCAAGGACATGAGGGTTCGTTTCAAAAAATGAGCGTGTCGAGCATAAAACTCATAATTTGAGCATAACAATGAGGGAATGAACCCTAAGAATGAGAGTTTGGTGCATAAATAAGAGGCTTTGAAGGCTGGAGTCAATGCTCTGGACTCTACAAACGAAGCCTTGAAACCTAAAATTCAAGCTTTGTCCCCTAAAGAATGTGTTTGGAGCAAGGAGATGAGGGTTCGACCCAAAAAATGAGCATGTCGAACATGAAAATGATAAGTCAAGCCTAAAATGAGGGATTGAACCCTAAGATTGCAAGTTTGGTGCATAAATAAGAGGCTTTCAAGCCTGGAGTCAATGCTCTGGACTCTACAAATGAATCCTTGGAACCTAAAATTCAAGCTTAGGGCACTAAACAATGTATTTGGAACAATGAGATGAATGTTTGACCCAAAAAATGAGCACGTTGAGCATAAAAATCATAAGTCAAGTGTAAAAATGAGGGTTTGAAGCCTAAGAATGAGAGTTTGGTGGATAAATATGAGGCTTTCAAGGCTGGAGTCAATGCTCTGGACTCTACAAACGAAGCCTTGGAACCTAAAATTCAAGCTTTGTCCCTTAAAGAATGTGTTTGGAGCAAGGAGATGAGGGTTCGACCCAAAAAATGAGCATGTCGGGCATGAAAATGATAAGTCAAGCCTAAAATGAGGGATTGAACCCTAAGAATGAGAGTTTGGTGCATAAATAAGAGGCTTTGAAGGCTGGAGTCAATGCTCTGGACTCTACAAACGAAGCCTTGGAACCTAAAATTCAAGCTTTGTCCCCTAAAGAATGTGTTGGGAGCAAGGAGATGAGGGTTCGACCCAAAAAATGAGCATGTCGGGCATGAAAATGATAAGTCAAGCCTAAAATGAGGGATTGAACCCTAAGATTGCAAGTTTGGTGCATAAATAAGAGGCTTTCAAGCCTGGAGTCAATGCTCTGGACTCTACAAACGAAGCCTTGGAACCTAAAATTCAAGCTTTGTCCACTAAATGATGTATTTGGAGCAAGGACATGAGGGTTCGACCCAAAAAATGAGGCTGTCGAGCATAAAAATCATAGAGCATAACAATGAGTGTTTGAAGCCTAAGAATGAGAGTTTGGTGCATAAATAAGAGGCTTTTGAGGCTGGAGTCAATGCTCTGGACTCTACAAACGAAGCCTTGGAACCTAAAATTCAAGCTTAGGGCACTAAACAATGTATTTGGAACAATGAGATGAATGTTCGAACCAAAAAATGAGCACGTTGAGCATAAAAATCATAAGTCAAGCGTAAAAATGAGGGTTTGAAGCCTAAGAATGAGAGTTTGGTGCATAAATAAGAGGCTTTGAAGGCTGGAGTCAATGCTCTGGACTCTACAAACGAAGCCTTGGAACCTAAAATTCAAGCTTTGGGCACTAAACGATGTATTTGGAGCAAGGACATGAGGGTTCGACCCAAAAAATGAGCACGTCGAGCATAAAACGCATAATTCGAGCATAACAATGAGGGTTTGAAGCCTAAGAATGAGAGTTTGGTGCATAAATAAGAGGCTTTCAAGGCTGGAGTCAATGCTCTGGACTCTACAAACAAAGCCTTGGAACCTAAAATTCAAGCTTTGGACACTAAATGATGGCTTTGGAGCAAGGACATGAGGGTTCGTTTCAAAAAATGAGCGTGTCGAGCATAAAACTCATAATTTGAGCATAACAATGAGGGAATGAACCCTAAGAATGAGAGTTTGGTGCATAAATAAGAGGCTTTGAAGGCTGGAGTCAATGCTCTGGACTCTACAAACGAAGCCTTGAAACCTAAAATTCAAGCTTTGTCCCCTAAAGAATGTGTTTGGAGCAAGGAGATGAGGGTTCGACCCAAAAAATGAGCATGTCGAACATGAAAATGATAAGTCAAGCCTAAAATGAGGGATTGAACCCTAAGATTGCAAGTTTGGTGCATAAATAAGAGGCTTTCAAGCCTGGAGTCAATGCTCTGGACTCTACAAATGAATCCTTGGAACCTAAAATTCAAGCTTAGGGCACTAAACAATGTATTTGGAACAATGAGATGAATGTTTGACCCAAAAAATGAGCACGTTGAGCATAAAAATCATAAGTCAAGTGTAAAAATGAGGGTTTGAAGCCTAAGAATGAGAGTTTGGTGGATAAATATGAGGCTTTCAAGGCTGGAGTCAATGCTCTGGACTCTACAAACGAAGCCTTGGAACCTAAAATTCAAGCTTTGTCCCTTAAAGAATGTGTTTGGAGCAAGGAGATGAGGGTTCGACCGAAAAAATGAGCACGTCCAGCATAAAACTCATAATTTGAGTATAACAATGAGGGTTTGAAGCCTAAGAATGAGAGTTTGGTGCATAAATAAGAGGCTTTCAAGGCTGGAGTCAATGCTCTGGACTCTACAAACGAAGCCTTGGAACCTAAAATTCAAGCTTTGTCCCTTAATGAATGTGTTTGGAGCAAGGAGATGAGGGTGCGACCCAAAAAATGAGCGTGTCGAGCATAAAACTCATAATTCGAGCATAACAATGAGGGATTGAACCCTAAGAATGAGAGTTTGGTGCATAAATAAGAGGCTTTGAAGGCTGGAGTCAATGCTCTGGACTCTACAAATGAATCCTTGGAACCTAAAATTCAAGCTTTGTCCCCTAAACGATGTATTTGGAGCAAGGAGATGACCGTTCGACCCAAAAAATGAGCATGTCGAGCATAAAAATGATAATTCAAGGCAAAAATGAGGGATTGAACCCTAAGAATGCAAGTTTGGTGCATAAATAAGAGGCTTTGAAGGCTGGAGTCAATGCTCTGGACTCTACAAATGAATCCTTGGAACCTAAAATTCAATCTTAGGGCACTAAACAATGTATTTGGAACAATGAGATGAATGTTCGACCCAAAAAATGAGCACGTTGAGCATAAAAATCATAGGTCAAGCGTAAAAATGAGGGTTTGAAGCCTAAGAATGAGATTTTGGTGCATAAATAAGAGGCTTTCAAGGCTGGAGTCAATGCTCTGGACTCTACAAACGAAGCCTTGGAACCTAAAATTCAAGCTTTGGACACTAAATGATGGCTTTGGAGCAAGGACATGAGGGTTCGTTTCAAAAAATGAGCGTGTCGAGCATAAAACTCATAATTTGAGCATAACAATGAGGGAATGAACCCTAAGAATGAGAGTTTGGTGCATAAATAAGAGGCTTATGAAGGCTGGAGTCAATGCTCTGGACTCTACAAACGAAGCCTTGAAACCTAAAATTCAAGCTTTGTCCCCTAAAGAATGTGTTTGGAGCAAGGAGATGAGGGTTCGACCCAAAAAATGAGCATGTCGAACATGAAAATGATAAGTCAAGCCTAAAATGAGGGATTGAACCCTAAGATTGCAAGTTTGGTGCATAAATAAGAGGCTTTCAAGCCTGGAGTCAATGCTCTGGACTCTACAAATGAATCCTTGGAACCTAAAATTCAAGCTTAGGGCACTAAACAATGTATTTGGAACAATGAGATGAATGTTTGACCCAAAAAATGAGCACGTTGAGCATAAAAATCATAAGTCAAGTGTAAAAATGAGGGTTTGAAGCCTAAGAATGAGAGTTTGGTGGATAAATATGAGGCTTTCAAGGCTGGAGTCAATGCTCTGGACTCTACAAACGAAGCCTTGGAACCTAAAATTCAAGCTTTGTCCCTTAAAGAATGTGTTTGGAGCAAGGAGATGAGGGTTCGACCCAAAAAATGAGCATGTCGGGCATGAAAATGATAAGTCAAGCCTAAAATGAGGGATTGAACCCTAAGATTGCAAGTTTGGTGCATAAATAAGAGGCTTTCAAGCCTGGAGTCAATGCTCTGGACTCTACAAACAAAGCCTTGGAACCTAAAATTCAAGCTTTGTCCACTAAATGATGTATTTGGAGCAAGGACATGAGGGTTCGACCCAAAAAATGAGGCTGTCGAGCATAAAAATCATAGAGCATAACAATGAGTGTTTGAAGCCTAAGAATGAGAGTTTGGTGCATAAATAAGAGGCTTTTGAGGCTGGAGTCAATGCTCTGGACTCTACAAACGAAGCCTTGGAACCTAAAATTCAAGCTTAGGGCACTAAACAATGTATTTGGAACAATGAGATGAATGTTCGAACCAAAAAATGAGCACGTTGAGCATAAAAATCATAAGTCAAGCGTAAAAATGAGGGTTTGAAGCCTAAGAATGAGAGTTTGGTGCATAAATAAGAGGCTTTGAAGGCTGGAGTCAATGCTCTGGACTCTACAAACGAAGCCTTGGAACCTAAAATTCAAGCTTTGGGCACTAAACGATGTATTTGGAGCAAGGACATGAGGGTTCGACCCAAAAAATGAGCACGTCGAGCATAAAACGCATAATTCGAGCATAACAATGAGGGTTTGAAGCCTAAGAATGAGAGTTTGGTGCATAAATAAGAGGCTTTCAAGCCTGGAGTCAATGCTCTGGACTCTACAAACGAAGCCTTGGAACCTAAAATTCAAGCTTTGTCCCCTAAACGATGTATTTGGAGCAAGGACATGAGGGTTCGAGCCAAAAAATGAGCACGTCGAGCATAAAACTCATAATTTGAGCATAACAATGAGGGTTTGAACCCTAAGAATGAGAGTTTGGTGCATAAATAAGAGGCTTTCAAGCCTGGAGTCAATGCTCTGGACTCTACAAACGAAGCCTTGGAACCTAAAATTCAAGCTTTGTCGCCTAAAGAATGTGTTTGGAGCAAGGAGATGACCGTTCGACCCAAAAAATGAGCATGTCGAACATGAAAATGATAAGTCAAGGCAAAAATGAGGGATTGAACCCTAAGAATGCAAGTTTGGTGCATAAATAAGAGGCTTTGAAGGCTGGAGTCAATGCTCTGGACTCTACAAACGAAGCCTTGGAACCTAAAATTCAAGCTTTGTCCCCTAAACGATGGCTTTGGAGCAAGGACATGAGGGTTCGACCCAAAAAATGAGCATGTCGAACATGAAAATGATAAGTCAAGCCTAAAATGAGGGATTGAACCCTAAGATTGCAAGTTTGGTGCATAAATAAGAGGCTTTGAAGGCTGGAGTCAATGCTCTGGACTCTACAAATGAATCCTTGGAACCTAAAATTCAAGCTTAGGGCACTAAACAATGTATTTGGAACAATGAGATGAATGTTTGACCCAAAAAATGAGCACGTTGAGCATAAAAATCATAAGTCAAGTGTAAAAATGAGGGTTTGAAGCCTAAGAATGAGAGTTTGGTGGATAAATATGAGGCTTTCAAGGCTGGAGTCAATGCTCTGGACTCTACAAACGAAGCCTTGGAACCTAAAATTCAAGCTTTGTCCCTTAAAGAATGTGTTTGGAGCAAGGAGATGAGGGTTCGACCCAAAAAATGAGCATGTCGGGCATGAAAATGATAAGTCAAGCCTAAAATGAGGGATTGAACCCTAAGAATGAGAGTTTGGTGCATAAATAAGAGGCTTTGAAGGCTGGAGTCAATGCTCTGGACTCTACAAACGAAGCCTTGGAACCTAAAATTCAAGCTTTGTCCCCTAAAGAATGTGTTTGGAGCAAGGAGATGAGGGTTCGACCCAAAAAATGAGCATGTCGGGCATGAAAATGATAAGTCAAGCCTAAAATGAGGGATTGAACCCTAAGATTGCAAGTTTGGTGCATAAATAAGAGGCTTTCAAGCCTGGAGTCAATGCTCTGGACTCTACAAACAAAGCCTTGGAACCTAAAATTCAAGCTTTGTCCACTAAATGATGTATTTGGAGCAAGGACATGAGGGTTCGACCCAAAAAATGAGGCTGTCGAGCATAAAAATCATAGAGCATAACAATGAGTGTTTGAAGCCTAAGAATGAGAGTTTGGTGCATAAATAAGAGGCTTTTGAGGCTGGAGTCAATGCTCTGGACTCTACAAACGAAGCCTTGGAACCTAAAATTCAAGCTTAGGGCACTAAACAATGTATTTGGAACAATGAGATGAATGTTCGAACCAAAAAATGAGCACGTTGAGCATAAAAATCATAAGTCAAGCTTAAAAATGAGGGTTTGAAGCCTAAGAATGAGAGTTTGGTGCATAAATAAGAGGCTTTGAAGGCTGGAGTCAATGCTCTGGACTCTACAAACGAAGCCTTGGAACCTAAAATTCAAGCTTTGGGCACTAAACGATGTATTTGGAGCAAGGACATGAGGGTTCGACCCAAAAAATGAGCACGTCGAGCATAAAACGCATAATTCGAGCATAACAATGAGGGTTTGAAGCCTAAGAATGAGAGTTTGGTGCATAAATAAGAGGCTTTCAAGCCTGGAGTCAATGCTCTGGACTCTACAAACGAAGCCTTGGAACCTAAAATTCAAGCTTTGTCCCCTAAACGATGTATTTGGAGCAAGGACATGAGGGTTCGAGCCAAAAAATGAGCACGTCGAGCATAAAACTCATAATTTGAGCATAACAATGAGGGTTTGAACCCTAAGAATGCAAGTTTGGTGCATAAATAAGAGGCTTTGAAGGCTGGAGTCAATGCTCTGGACTCTACAAACGAAGCCTTGGAACCTAAAATTCAAGCTTTGTCCCCTAAACGATGGCTTTGGAGCAAGGACATGAGGGTTCGACCCAAAAAATGAGCACGTCGAGCATAAAACTCATAATTCGAGCATAACAATGAGGGATTGAACCCTAAGAATGCAAGTTTGGTGCATAAATAAGAGGCTTTGAAGGCTGGAGTCAATGCTCTGGACTCTACAAACGAAGCCTTGGAACCTAAAATTCAAGCTTTGTCCCCTAAACGATGTATTTGGACCAAGGAGATGAGGGTTCGACCCAAAAAATGAGCATGTCGGGCATGAAAATCATAGAGCATAACAATGAGGGTTTGAAGCCTAAGAGTGAGAGTTTGGTGCATAAATAAGAGGCTTTCAAGGCTGGAGTCAATGCTCTGGACTCTACAAACGAAGCCTTGGAACCTAAAATTCAAGCTTTGTCCCCTAAACGATGTATTTGGAGCAAGGAGATGACCGTTCGACCCAAAAAATGAGCATGTCGAGCATAAAAATGATAATTCAAGGCAAAAATGAGGGATTGAACCCTAAGAATGCAAGTTTGGTGCATAAATAAGAGGCTTTGAAGGCTGGAGTCAATGCTCTGGACTCTACAAATGAATCCTTGGAACCTAAAATTCAATCTTAGGGCACTAAACAATGTATTTGGAACAATGAGATGAATGTTCGACCCAAAAAATGAGCACGTTGAGCATAAAAATCATAGGTCAAGCGTAAAAATGAGGGTTTGAAGCCTAAGAATGAGATTTTGGTGCATAAATAAGAGGCTTTCAAGGCTGGAGTCAATGCTCTGGACTCTACAAACGAAGCCTTGGAACCTAAAATTCCAGCTTTGGACACTAAATGATGGCTTTGGAGCAAGGACATGAGGGTTCGACCCAAAAAATGAGCGTGTCGAGCATAAAACTCATAATTTGAGCATAACAATGAGGGAATGAACCCTAAGAATGAGAGTTTGGTGCATAAATAAGAGGCTTTCAAGCCTGGAGTCAATGCTCTGGACTCTACAAATGAATCCTTGGAACCTAAAATTCAAGCTTAGGGCACTAAACAATGTATTTGGAACAATGAGATGAATGTTTGACCCAAAAAATGAGCACGTTGAGCATAAAAATCATAAGTCAAGTGTAAAAATGAGGGTTTGAAGCCTAAGAATGAGAGTTTGGTGGATAAATATGAGGCTTTCAAGGCTGGAGTCAATGCTCTGGACTCTACAAACGAAGCCTTGGAACCTAAAATTCAAGCTTTGTCCCTTAAAGAATGTGTTTGGAGCAAGGAGATGAGGGTTCGACCGAAAAAATGAGCACGTCCAGCATAAAACTCATAATTTGAGTATAACAATGAGGGTTTGAAGCCTAAGAATGAGAGTTTGGTGCATAAATAAGAGGCTTTCAAGGCTGGAGTCAATGCTCTGGACTCTACAAACGAAGCCTTGGAACCTAAAATTCAAGCTTTGTCCCTTAAAGAATGTGTTTGGAGCAAGGAGATGAGGGTGCGACCCAAAAAATGAGCGTGTCGAGCATAAAACTCATAATTCGAGCATAACAATGAGGGATTGAACCCTAAGAATGAGAGTTTGGTGCATAAATAAGAGGCTTTCAAGGCTGGAGTCAATGCTCTGGACTCTACAAATGAATCCTTGGAACCTAAAATTCAAGCTTTGTCCCCTAAACGATGTATTTGGAGCAAGGAGATGACCGTTCGACCCAAAAAATGAGCATGTCGAGCATAAAAATGATAATTCAAGGCAAAAATGAGGGATTGAACCCTAAGAATGCAAGTTTGGTGCATAAATAAGAGGCTTTGAAGGCTGGAGTCAATGCTCTGGACTCTACAAATGAATCCTTGGAACCTAAAATTCAATCTTAGGGCACTAAACAATGTATTTGGAACAATGAGATGAATGTTCGACCCAAAAAATGAGCACGTTGAGCATAAAAATCATAGGTCAAGCGTAAAAATGAGGGTTTGAAGCCTAAGAATGAGATTTTGGTGCATAAATAAGAGGCTTTCAAGGCTGGAGTCAATGCTCTGGACTCTACAAACGAAGCCTTGGAACCTAAAATTCCAGCTTTGGACATTAAATGATGGCTTTGGAGCAAGGACATGAGGGTTCATTTCAAAAAATGAGCGTGTCGAGCATAAAACTCATAATTTGAGCATAACAATGAGGGAATGAACCCTAAGAATGAGAGTTTGGTGCATAAATAAGAGGCTTTGAAGGCTGGAGTCAATGCTCTGGACTCTACAAACGAAGCCTTGAAACCTAAAATTCAAGCTTTGTCCCCTAAAGAATGTGTTTGGAGCAAGGAGTTAAGGGTTCGACCCAAAAAATGAGCATGTCGGGCATGAAAATGATAAGTCAAGCCTAAAATGAGGGATTGAACCCTAAGAATGAGAGTTTGGTGCATAAATAAGAGGCTTTCAAGGCTGGAGTCAATGCTCTGGACTCTACAAACGAAGCCTTGGAACCTAAAATTCAAGCTTTGTCCCCTAAAGAATGTGTTTGGAGCAAGGAGATGACGGTTCGACCCAAAAAATGAGCATGTCGGGCATGAAAATGATAAGTCAAGCCTAAAATGAGGGATTGAACCCTAAGATTGCAAGTTTGGTGCATAAATAAGAGGCTTTCAAGCCTGGAGTCAATGCTCTGGACTCTACAAACGAAGCCTTGGAACCTAAAATTCAAGCTTTGTCCACTAAATGATGTATTTGGAGCAAGGACATGAGGGTTCGACCCAAAAAATGAGGCTGTCGAGCATAAAAATCATAGAGCATAACAATGAGGGTTTGAAGCCTAAGAATGAGAGTTTGGTGCATAAATAAGAGGCTTTGAAGGCTGGAGTCAATGCTCTGGACTCTACAAACGAAGCCTTGGAACCTAAAATTCAAGCTTTGGGCACTAAACGATGTATTTGGAGCAAGGACATGAGGGTTCGACCCAAAAAATGAGCACGTCGAGCATAAAACGCATAATTCGAGCATAACAATGAGGGTTTGAAGCCTAAGAATGAGAGTTTGGTGCATAAATAAGAGGCTTTCAAGCCTGGAGTCAATGCTCTGGACTCTACAAACGAAGCCTTGGAACCTAAAATTCAAGCTTTGTCCCCTAAACGATGTATTTGGAGCAAGGACATGAGGGTTCGAGCCAAAAAATGAGCACGTCGAGCATAAAACTCATAATTTGAGCATAACAATGAGGGTTTGAACCCTAAGAATGAGAGTTTGGTGCATAAATAAGAGGCTTTCAAGCCTGGAGTCAATGCTCTGGACTCTACAAACGAAGCCTTGGAACCTAAAATTCAAGCTTTGTCGCCTAAAGAATGTGTTTGGAGCAAGGAGATGACGGTTCGACCCAAAAAATGAGCATGTCGAACATGAAAATGATAAGTCAAGGCAAAAATGAGGGATTGAACCCTAAGAATGCAAGTTTGGTGCATAAATAAGAGGCTTTGAAGGCTGGAGTCAATGCTCTGGACTCTACAAACGAAGCCTTGGAACCTAAAATTCAAGCTTTGTCCCCTAAACGATGGCTTTGGAGCAAGGACATGAGGGTTCGACCCAAAAAATGAGCACGTCGAGCATAAAACTCATAATTCGAGCATAACAATGAGGGATTGAACCCTAAGAATGCAAGTTTGGTGCATAAATAAGAGGCTTTGAAGGCTGGAGTCAATGCTCTGGACTCTACAAACGAAGCCTTGGAACCTAAAATTCAAGCTTTGTCCCCTAAACGATGTATTTGGACCAAGGAGATGAGGGTTCGACCCAAAAAATGAGGCTGTCGGGCATGAAAATCATAGAGCATAACAATGAGGGTTTGAAGCCTAAGAGTGAGAGCTTGGTGCATAAATAAGAGGCATTCAAGGCTGGAGTCAATGCTCTGGACTCTACAAATGAAGCCTTGGAACCTAAAATTCAAGCTTTGTCCCCTAAACGATGTATTTGGAGCAAGGAGATGACCGTTCGACCCAAAAAATGAGCATGTCGAGCATAAAAATGATAATTCAAGGCAAAAATGAGGGATTGAACCCTAAGAATGCAAGTTTGGTGCATAAATAAGAGGCTTTGAAGGCTGGAGTCAATGCTCTGGACTCTACAAATGAATCCTTGGAACCTAAAATTCAATCTTAGGGCACTAAACAATGTATTTGGAACAATGAGATGAATGTTCGACCCAAAAAATGAGCACGTTGAGCATAAAAATCATAGGTCAAGCGTAAAAATGAGGGTTTGAAGCCTAAGAATGAGATTTTGGTGCATAAATAAGAGGCTTTCAAGGCTGGAGTCAATGCTCTGGACTCTACAAACGAAGCCTTGGAACCTAAAATTCCAGCTTTGGACACTAAATGATGGCTTTAGAGCAAGGACATGAGGGTTCGACCCAAAAAATGAGCGTGTCGAGCATAAAACTCATAATTTGAGCATAACAATGAGGGAATGAACCCTAAGAATGAGAGTTTGGTTCATAAATAAGAGGCTTTGAAGGCTGGAGTCAATGCTCTGGACTCTACAAACGAAGCCTTGAAACCTAAAATTCAAGCTTTGTCCCCTAAAGAATGTGTTTGGAGCAAGGAGATGTGGGTTCGACCCAAAAAATGAGCATGTCGGGCATGAAAATGATAAGTCAAGCCTAAAATGAGGGATTGAACCTTAAGATTGCAAGTTTGGTGCATAAATAAGAGGCTTTCAAGCCTGGAGTCAATGCTCTGGACTCTACAAATGAATCCTTGGAACCTAAAATTCAATCTTAGGGCACTAAACAATGTATTTGGAACAATGAGATGAATGTTCGACCCAAAAAATGAGCACGTTGAGCATAAAAATCATAAGTCAAGTGTAAAAATGAGGGTTTGAAGCCTAAGAATGAGAGTTTGGTGGATAAATATGAGGCTTTCAAGGCTGGAGTCAATGCTCTGGACTCTACAAACGAAGCCTTGGAACCTAAAATTCAAGCTTTGTCCCTTAAAGAATGTGTTTGGAGCAAGGAGATGAGGGTTCGACCGAAAAAATGAGCACGTCCAGCATAAAACTCATAATTTGAGTATAACAATGAGGGTTTGAAGCCTAAGAATGAGAGTTTGGTGCATAAATAAGAGGCTTTGAAGGCTGGAGTCAATGCTCTGGACTCTACAAACGAAGCCTTGAAACCTAAAATTCAAGCTTTGTCCCTTAAAGAATGTGTTTGGAGCAAGGAGATGAGGGTGCGACCCAAAAAATGAGCGTGTCGAGCATAAAACTCATAATTCGAGCATAACAATGAGGGATTGAACCCTAAGAATGAGAGTTTGGTGCATAAATAAGAGGCTTTGAAGGCTGGAGTCAATGCTCTGGACTCTACAAATGAATCCTTGGAACCTAAAATTCAAGCTTTGTCCCCTAAACGATGTATTTGGAGCAAGGAGATGACCGTTCGACCCAAAAAATGAGCATGTCGAGCATAAAAATGATAATTCAAGGCAAAAATGAGGGATTGAACCCTAAGAATGAGAGTTTGGTGCATAAATAAGAGGCTTTCAAGGCTGGAGTCAATGCTCTGGACTCTACAAACAAAGCCTTGGAACCTAAAATTCAAGCTTTGGACACTAAATGATGGCTTTGGAGCAAGGACATGAGGGTTCGTTTCAAAAAATGAGCGTGTCGAGCATAAAACTCATAATTTGAGCATAACAATGAGGGAATGAACCCTAAGAATGAGAGTTTGGTGCATAAATAAGAGGCTTTGAAGGCTGGAGTCAATGCTCTGGACTCTACAAACGAAGCCTTGAAACCTAAAATTCAAGCTTTGTCCCCTAAAGAATGTGTTTGGAGCAAGGAGATGAGGGTTCGACCCAAAAAATGAGCATGTTGAACATGAAAATGATAAGTCAAGCCTAAAATGAGGGATTGAACCCTAAGATTGCAAGTTTGGTGCATAAATAAGAGGCTTTCAAGGCTGGAGTCAATGCTCTGGACTCTACAAATGAATCCTTGGAACCTAAAATTCAAGCTTAGGGCACTAAACAATGTATTTGGAACAATGAGATGAATGTTTGACCCAAAAAATGAGCACGTTGAGCATAAAAATCATAAGTCAAGTGTAAAAATGAGGGTTTGAAGCCTAAGAATGAGAGTTTGGTGGATAAATATGAGGCTTTCAAGGCTGGAGTCAATGCTCTGGACTCTACAAACGAAGCCTTGGAACCTAAAATTCAAGCTTTGTCCCTTAAAGAATGTGTTTGGAGCAAGGAGATGAGGGTTCGACCCAAAAAATGAGCATGTCGGGCATGAAAATGATAAGTCAAGCCTAAAATGAGGGATTGAACCCTAAGAATGAGAGTTTGGTGCATAAATAAGAGGCTTTGAAGGCTGGAGTCAATGCTCTGGACTCTACAAACGAAGCCTTGGAACCTAAAATTCAAGCTTTGTCCCCTAAAGAATGTGTTTGGAGCAAGGAGATGAGGGTTCGACCCAAAAAATGAGCATGTCGGGCATGAAAATGATAAGTCAAGCCTAAAATGAGGGATTGAAGCCTAAGAATGAGAGTTTGGTGCATAAATAAGAGGCTTTCAAGGCTGGAGTCAATGCTCTGGACTCTACAAACGAAGCCTTGGAACCTAAAATTCAAGCTTTGTCCACTAAATGATGTATTTGGAGCAAGGACATGAGGGTTCGACCCAAAAAATGAGGCTGTCGAGCATAAAAATCATAGAGCATAACAATGAGGGTTTGAAGCCTAAGAATGAGAGTTTGGTGCATAAATAAGAGGCTTTGAAGGCTGGAGTCAATGCTCTGGACTCTACAAACGAAGCCTTGGAACCTAAAATTCAAGCTTAGGGCACTAAACAATGTATTTGGAACAATGAGATGAATGTTCGAACCAAAAAATGAGCACGTTGAGCATAAAAATCATAGGTCAAGCGTAAAAATGAGGGTTTGAAGCCTAAGAATGAGATTTTGGTGCATAAATAAGAGGCTTTGAAGGCTGGAGTCAATGCTCTGGACTCTACAAACGAAGCCTTGGAACCTAAAATTCAAGCTTTGGGCACTAAACGATGTATTTGGAGCAAGGACATGAGGGTTCGACCCAAAAAATGAGCACGTCGAGCATAAAACGCATAATTCGAGCATAACAATGAGGGTTTGAAGCCTAAGAATGAGAGTTTGGTGCATAAATAAGAGGCTTTCAAGCCTGGAGTCAATGCTCTGGACTCTACAAACGAAGCCTTGGAACCTAAAATTCAAGCTTTGTCGCCTAAAGAATGTGTTTGGAGCAAGGAGATGACCGTTCGACCCAAAAAATGAGCATGTCGAACATGAAAATGATAAGTCAAGGCAAAAATGAGGGATTGAACCCTAAGAATGCAAGTTTGGTGCATAAATAAGAGGCTTTGAAGGCTGGAGTCAATGCTCTGGACTCTACAAACGAAGCCTTGGAACCTAAAATCCAAGCTTTGTCCCCTAAACGATGGCTTTGGAGCAAGGACATGAGGGTTCGAACCAAAAAATGAGCACGTCGAGCATAAAACTCATAATTCGAGCATAACAATGAGGGATTGAACCCTAAGAATGCAAGTTTGGTGCATAAATAAGAGGCTTTGAAGGCTGGAGTCAATGCTCTGGACTCTACAAACGAAGCCTTGGAACCTAAAATTCAAGCTTTGTCCCCTAAACGATGTATTTGGAGCAAGGAGATGACCGTTCGACCCAAAAAATGAGCATGTCGAGCATAAAAATGATAATTCAAGGCAAAAATGAGGGATTGAACCCTAAGAATGCAAGTTTGGTGCATAAATAAGAGGCTTTGAAGGCTGGAGTCAATGCTCTGGACTCTACAAATGAATCCTTGGAACCTAAAATTCAATCTTAGGGCACTAAACAATGTATTTGGAACAATGAGATGAATGTTCGACCCAAAAAATGAGCACGTTGAGCATAAAAATCATAGGTCAAGCGTAAAAATGAGGGTTTGAAGGCTAAGAATGAGATTTTGGTGCATAAATAAGAGGCTTTCAAGGCTGGAGTCAATGCTCTGGACTCTACAAACGAAGCCTTGGAACCTAAAATTCCAGCTTTGGACACTAAATGATGGCTTTAGAGCAAGGACATGAGGGTTCGACCCAAAAAATGAGCGTGTCGAGCATAAAACTCATAATTTGAGCATAACAATGAGGGAATGAACCCTAAGAATGAGAGTTTGGTGCATAAATAAGAGGCTTTGAAGGCTGGAGTCAATGCTCTGGACTCTACAAACGAAGCCTTGAAACCTAAAATTCAAGCTTTGTCCCCTAAAGAATGTGTTTGGAGCAAGGAGATGAGGGTTCGACCCAAAAAATGAGCATGTCGGGCATGAAAATGATAAGTCAAGCCTAAAATGAGGGATTGAACCCTAAGATTGCAAGTTTGGTGCATAAATAAGAGGCTTTCAAGCCTGGAGTCAATGCTCTGGACTCTACAAATGAATCCTTGGAACCTAAAATTCAAGCTTAGGGCACTAAACAATGTATTTGGAACAATGAGATGAATGTTTGACCCAAAAAATGAGCACGTCGAGCATAAAAATCATAAGTCAAGTGTAAAAATGAGGGTTTGAAGCCTAAGAATGAGAGTTTGGTGGATAAATATGAGGCTTTCAAGGCTGGAGTCAATGCTCTGGACTCTACAAACGAAGCCTTGGAACCTAAAATTCAAGCTTTGTCCCTTAAAGAATGTGTTTGGAGCAAGGAGATGAGGGTTCGACCGAAAAAATGAGCACGTCCAGCATAAAACTCATAATTTGAGTATAACAATGAGGGTTTGAAGCCTAAGAATGAGAGTTTGGTGCATAAATAAGAGGCTTTCAAGGCTGGAGTCAATGCTCTGGACTCTACAAACGAAGCCTTGGAACCTAAAATTCAAGCTTTGTCCCTTAAAGAATGTGTTTGGAGCAAGGAGATGAGGGTGCGACCCAAAAAATGAGCGTGTCGAGCATAAAACTCATAATTCGAGCATAACAATGAGGGATTGAACCCTAAGAATGAGAGTTTGGTGCATAAATAAGAGGCTTTGAAGGCTGGAGTCAATGCTCTGGACTCTACAAACGAAGCCTTGGAACCTAAAATTCAAGCTTTGTCCCCTAAACGATGTATTTGGAGCAAGGAGATGACCGTTCGACCCAAAAAATGAGCATGTCGAGCATAAAAATGATAATTCAAGGCAAAAATGAGGGATTGAACCCTAAGAATGCAAGTTTGGTGCATAAATAAGAGGCTTTGAAGGCTGGAGTCAATGCTCTGGACTCTACAAATGAATCCTTGGAACCTAAAATTCAATCTTAGGGCACTAAACAATGTATTTGGAACAATGAGATGAATGTTCGACCCAAAAAATGAGCACGTTGAGCATAAAAATCATAGGTCAAGCGTAAAAATGAGGGTTTGAAGCCTAAGAATGAGATTTTGGTGCATAAATAAGAGGCTTTCAAGGCTGGAGTCAATGCTCTGGACTCTACAAACAAAGCCTTGGAACCTAAAATTCAAGCTTTGGACACTAAACGATGGCTTTGGACCAAGGACATGAGGGTTCGTTTCAAAAAATGAGCGTGTCGAGCATAAAACTCATAATTTGAGCATAACAATGAGGGAATGAACCCTAAGAATGAGAGTTTGGTGCATAAATAAGAGGCTTTGAAGGCTGGAGTCAATGCTCTGGACTCTACAAACGAAGCCTTGAAACCTAAAATTCAAGCTTTGTCCCCTAAAGAATGTGTTTGGAGCAAGGAGATGAGGGTTCGACCCAAAAAATGAGCATGTCGAACATGAAAATGATAAGTCAAGCCTAAAATGAGGGATTGAACCCTGAGATTGCAAGTTTGGTGCATAAATAAGAGGCTTTCAAGCCTGGAGTCAATGCTCTGGGACTCTACAAATGAATCCTTGGAACCTAAAATTCAAGCTTAGGGCACTAAACAATGTATTTGGAACAATGAGATGAATGTTTGACCCAAAAAATGAGCACGTTGAGCATAAAAATCATAAGTCAAGTGTAAAAATGAGGATTTGAAGCCTAAGAATGAGAGTTTGGTGGATAAATATGAGGCTTTCAAGGCTGGAGTCAATGCTCTGGACTCTACAAACGAAGCCTTGGAACCTAAAATTCAAGCTTTGTCCCTTAAAGAATGTGTTTGGAGCAAGGAGATGAGGGTTCGACCCAAAAAATGAGCATGTCGGGCATGAAAATGATATGTCAAGCCTAAAATGAGGGATTGAACCCTAAGAATGAGAGTTTGGTGCATAAATAAGAGGCTTTGAAGGCTGGAGTCAATGCTCTGGACTCTACAAACGAAGCCTTGGAACCTAAAATTCAAGCTTTGTCCCCTAAAGAATGTGTTTGGAGCAAGGAGATGAGGGTTCGACCCAAAAATGAGCATGTCGGGCATGAAAATGATAAGTCAAGCCTAAAATGAGGGATTGAAGCCTAAGAATGAGAGTTTGGTGCATAAATAAGAGGCTTTGAAGGCTGGAGTCAATGCTCTGGACTCTACAAACGAAGCCTTGGAACCTAAAATTCAAGCTTTGTCCACTAAATGATGTATTTGGAGCAAGGACATGAGGGTTCGACCCAAAAAATGAGGCTGTCGAGCATAAAAATCATAGAGCATAACAATGAGGGTTTGAAAACTAAGAATGAGAGTTTGGTGCATAAATAAGAGGCTTTGAAGGCTGGAGTCAATGCTCTGGACTCTACAAACGAAGCCTTGGAACCTAAAATCCAAGCTTTGTCCCCTAAACGATGGCTTTGGAGCAAGGACATGAGGGTTCGAACCAAAAAATGAGCACGTCGAGCATAAAACTCATAATTCGAGCATAACAATGAGGGATTGAACCCTAAGAATGCAAGTTTGGTGCATAAATAAGAGGCTTTGAAGGCTGGAGTCAATGCTCTGGACTCTACAAACGAAGCCTTGGAACCTAAAATTCAAGCTTTGTCCCCTAAACGATGTATTTGGACCAAGGAGATGAGGGTTCGACCCAAAAAATGAGCATGTCGGGCATGAAAATCATAGAGCATAACAATGAGAGTTTGAAGCCTAAGAGTGAGAGTTTGGTGCATAAATAAGAGGCTTTGAAGGCTGGAGTCAATGCTCTGGACTCTACAAACGAAGCCTTGGAACCTAAAATTCAAGCTTTGTCCCCTAAACGATGTATTTGGAGCAAGGAGATGACCGTTCGGACCCAAAAAATGAGCATGTCGAGCATAAAAATGATAATTCAAGGCAAAAATGAGGGATTGAACCCTAAGAATGCAAGTTTGGTGCATAAATAAGAGGCTTTGAAGGCTGGAGTCAATGCTCTGGACTCTACAAACGAAGCCTTGGAACCTAAAATTCAAGCTTTGTCCCCTAAAGAATGTGTTTGGAGCAAGGACATGAGGGTTCGACCCAAAAAATGAGCATGTCAGGCATGAAAATGATAAGTCAAGCCTAAAATGAGGGATTGAACCCTAAGATTGCAAGTTTGGTGCATAAATAAGAGGCTTTCAAGCCTGGAGTCAATGCTCTGGACTCTACAAACGAAGCCTTGGAACCTAAAATTCAAGCTTTGTCCACTAAATGATGTATTTGGAGCAAGGACATGAGGGTTCGACCCAAAAAATGAGGCTGTCGAGCATAAAAATCATAGATCATAACAATGAGGGTTTGAAGCCTAAGAATGAGAGTTTGGTGCATAAATAAGAGGCTTTGAAGGCTGGAGTCAATGCTCTGGACTCTACAAACGAAGCCTTGGAACCTAAAATTCAAGCTTAGGGCACTAACCAATGTATTTGGAACAATGAGATGAATGTTCGAACCAAAAAATGAGCACGTTGAGCATAAAAACCATAAGTCAAGCGTAAAAATGAGGGTTTGAAGCCTAAGAATGAGAGTTTGGTGCATAAATAAGAGGCTTTGAAGGCTGGAGTCAATGCTCTGGACTCTACAAACGAAGCCTTGGAACCTAAAATTCAAGCTTTGGGCACTAAACGATGTATTTGGAGCAAGGACATGAGGGTTCGACCCAAAAAATGAGCACGTCGAGCATAAAACGCATAATTCGAGCATAACAATGAGGGTTTGAAGCCTAAGAATGAGAGTTTGGTGCATAAATAAGAGGCTTTCAAGCCTGGAGTCAATGCTCTGGACTCTACAAACGAAGCCTTGGAACCTAAAATTCAAGCTTTGTCCCCTAAACGATGTATTTGGAGCAAGGACATGAGGGTTCGAGCCAAAAAATGAGCACGTCGAGCATAAAACTCATAATTTGAGCATAACAATGAGGGTTTGAACCCTAAGAATGAGAGTTTGGTGCATAAATAAGAGGCTTTCAAGCCTGGAGTCAATGCTCTGGACTCTACAAACGAAGCCTTGGAACCTAAAATTCAAGCTTTGTCGCCTAAAGAATGTGTTTGGAGCAAGGAGATGACGGTTCGACCCAAAAAATGAGCATGTCGAACATGAAAATGATAAGTCAAGGCAAAAATGAGGGATTGAACCCTAAGAATGCAAGTTTGGTGCATAAATAAGAGGCTTTGAAGGCTGGAGTCAATGCTCTGGACTCTACAAACGAAGCCTTGGAACCTAAAATTCAAGCTTTGGGCACTAAACGATGGCTTTGGAGCAAGGACATGAGGGTTCGAACCAAAAAATGAGCACGTCGAGCATAAAACTCATAATTCGAGCATAACAATGAGGGATTGAACCCTAAGAATGCAAGTTTGGTGCATAAATAAGAGGCTTTGAAGGCTGGAGTCAATGCTCTGGACTCTACAAACGAAGCCTTGGAACCTAAAATTCAAGCTTTGTCCCCTAAACGATGTATTTGGACCAAGGAGATGAGGGTTCGACCCAAAAAATGAGCATGTCGGGCATGAAAATCATAGAGCATAACAATGAGGGTTTGAAGCCTAAGTGTGAGAGTTTGGTGCATAAATAAGAGGCTTTCAAGGCTGGAGTCAATGCTCTGGACTCTACAAACGAAGCCTTGGAACCTAAAATTCAAGCTTTGTCCCCTAAACGATGTATTTGGAGCAAGGAGATGACCGTTCGACCCAAAAAATGAGCATGTCGAGCATAAAAATGATAATTCAAGGCAAAAATGAGGGATTGAACCCTAAGAATGCAAGTTTGGTGCATAAATAAGAGGCTTTGAAGGCTGGAGTCAATGCTCTGGACTCTACAAATGAATCCTTGGAACCTAAAATTCAATCTTAGGGCACTAAACAATGTATTTGGAACAATGAGATGAATGTTCGACCCAAAAAATGAGCACGTTGAGCATAAAAATCATAGGTCAAGCGTAAAAATGAGGGTTTGAAGCCTAAGAATGAGATTTTGGTGCATAAATAAGAGGCTTTCAAGGCTGGAGTCAATGCTCTGGACTCTACAAACGAAGCCTTGGAACCTAAAATTCCAGCTTTGGACATTAAATGATGGCTTTGGAGCAAGGACATGAGGGTTCATTTCAAAAAATGAGCGTGTCGAGCATAAAACTCATAATTTGAGCATAACAATGAGGGAATGAACCCTAAGAATGAGAGTTTGGTGCATAAATAAGAGGCTTTGAAGGCTGGAGTCAATGCTCTGGACTCTACAAACGAAGCCTTGAAACCTAAAATTCAAGCTTTGTCCCCTAAAGAATGTGTTTGGAGCAAGGAGATGAGGGTTCGACCCAAAAAATGAGCATGTCGAACATGAAAATGATAAGTCAAGCCTAAAATGAGGGATTGAACCCTAAGATTGCAAGTTTGGTGCATAAATAAGAGGCTTTCAAGCCTGGAGTCAATGCTCTGGACTCTACAAATGAATCCTTGGAACCTAAAATTCAAGCTTAGGGCACTAAACAATGTATTTGGAACAATGAGATGAATGTTTGACCCAAAAAATGAGCACGTCGAGCATAAAAATCATAAGTCAAGTGTAAAAATGAGGGTTTGAAGCCTAAGAATGAGAGTTTGGTGGATAAATATGAGGCTTTCAAGGCTGGAGTCAATGCTCTGGACTCTACAAACGAAGCCTTGGAACCTAAAATTCAAGCTTTGGACACTAAATGATGGCTTTGGAGCAAGGACATGAGGGTTCGTTTCAAAAAATGAGCGTGTCGAGCATAAAACTCATAATTTGAGCATAACAATGAGGGATTGAACCCTAAGAATGAGAGTTTGGTGCATAAATAAGAGGCTTTGAAGGCTGGAGTCAATGCTCTGGACTCTACAAACGAAGCCTTGAAACCTAAAATTCAAGCTTTGTCCCCTAAAGAATGTGTTTGGAGCAAGGAGATGAGGGTTCGACCCAAAAAATGAGCATGTCGAACATGAAAATGATAAGTCAAGCCTAAAATGAGGGATTGAACCCTAAGATTGCAAGTTTGGTGCATAAATAAGAGGCTTTCAAGCCTGGAGTCAATGCTCTGGACTCTACAAATGAATCCTTGGAACCTAAAATTCAAGCTTAGGGCACTAAACAATGTATTTGGAACAATGAGATGAATGTTTGACCCAAAAAATGAGCACGTTGAGCATAAAAATCATAAGTCAAGCGTAAAAATGAGGGTTTGAAGCCTAAGAATGAGAGTTTGGTGGATAAATATGAGGCTTTCAAGGCTGGAGTCAATGCTCTGGACTCTACAAACGAAGCCTTGGAACCTAAAATTCAAGCTTTGTCCCTTAAAGAATGTGTTTGGAGCAAGGAGATGAGGGTTCGACCCAAAAAATGAGCATGTCGGGCATGAAAATGATAAGTCAAGCCTAAAATGAGGGATTGAACACTAAGAATGAGAGTTTGGTGCATAAATAAGAGGCTTTCAAGCCTGGAGTCAATGCTCTGGACTCTACAAACGAAGCCTTGGAACCTAAAATTCAAGCTTTGTCGACTAAATGATGTATTTGGAGCAAGGACATGAGGGTTCGACCCAAAAAATGAGGCTGTCGAGCATAAAAATCATAGAGCATAACAATGAGGGTTTGAAGCCTAAGAATGAGAGTTTGGTGCATAAATAAGAGGCTTTGAAGGCTGGAGTCAATGCTCTGGACTCTACAAACGAAGCCTTGGAACCTAAAATTCAAGCTTAGGGCACTAAACAATGTATTTGGAACAATGAGATGAATGTTCGAACCAAAAAATGAGCACGTTGAGCATAAAAATCATAAGTCAAGCGTAAAAATGAGGGTTTGAAGCCTAAGAATGAGAGTTTGGTGCATAAATAAGAGGCTTTGAAGGCTGGAGTCAATGCTCTGGACTCTACAAACGAAGCCTTGGAACCTAAAATTCAAGCTTTGGGCACTAAACGATGTATTTGGAGCAAGGACATGAGGGTTCGACCCAAAAAATGAGCACGTCGAGCGTAAAACGCATAATTCGAGCATAACAATGAGGGTTTGAAGCCTAAGAATGAGAGTTTGGTGCATAAATAAGAGGCTTTGAAGGCTGGAGTCAATGCTCTGGACTCTACAAATGAATCCTTGGAACCTAAAATTCAAGCTTTGTCCCCTAAACGATGTATTTGGAGCAAGGACATGAGGGTTCGAGCCAAAAAATGAGCACGTCGAGCATAAAACTCATAATTTGAGCATAACAATAAGGGTTTGAACCCTAAGAATGAGAGTTTGGTGCATAAATAAGAGGCTTTGAAGGCTGGAGTCAATGCTATGGACTCTACAAACGAAGCCTTGAAACCTAAAATTCAAGCTTTGTCCCCTAAAGAATGTGTTTGGAGCAAGGAGATGAGGGTTCGACCCAAAAAATGAGCATGTCGAACATGAAAATGATAAGTCAAGCCTAAAATGAGGGATTGAACCCTAAGATTGCAAGTTTGGTGCATAAATAAGAGGCTTTCAAGCCTGGAGTCAATGCTCTGGACTCTACAAATGAATCCTTGGAACCTAAAATTCAAGCTTAGGGCACTAAACAATGTATTTGGAACAATGAGATGAATGTTTGACCCAAAAAATGAGCACGTCGAGCATAAAAATCATAAGTCAAGTGTAAAAATGAGGGTTTGAAGCCTAAGAATGAGAGTTTGGTGGATAAATATGAGGCTTTCAAGGCTGGAGTCAATGCTCTGGACTCTACAAACGAAGCCTTGGAACCTAAAATTCAAGCTTTGTCCCTTAAAGAATGTGTTTGGAGCAAGGAGATGAGGGTTCGACCCAAAAAATGAGCATGTCGGGCATGAAAATGATAAGTCAAGCCTAAAATGAGGGATTGAACCCTAAGAATGAGAGTTTGGTGCATAAATAAGAGGCTTTCAAGCCTGGAGTCAATGCTCTGGACTCTACAAACGAAGCCTTGGAACCTAAAATTCAAGCTTTGTCGACTAAATGATGTATTTGGAGCAAGGACATGAGGGTTCGACCCAAAAAATGAGGCTGTCGAGCATAAAAATCATAGAGCATAACAATGAGGGTTTGAAGCCTAAGAATGAGAGTTTGGTGCATAAATAAGAGGCTTTGAAGGCTGGAGTCAATGCTCTGGACTCTACAAACGAAGCCTTGGAACCTAAAATTCAAGCTTAGGGCACTAAACAATGTATTTGGAACAATGAGATGAATGTTCGAACCAAAAAATGAGCACGTTGAGCATAAAAAATCATAAGTCAAGCGTAAAAATGAGGGTTTGAAGCCTAAGAATGAGAGTTTGGTGCATAAATAAGAGGCTTTGAAGGCTGGAGTCAATGCTCTGGACTCTACAAACGAAGCCTTGGAACCTAAAATTCAAGCTTTGGGCACTAAACGATGTATTTGGAGCAAGGACATGAGGGTTCGACCCAAAAAATGAGCACGTCGAGCATAAAACGCATAATTCGAGCATAACAATGAGGGTTTGAAGCCTAAGAATGAGAGTTTGGTGCATAAATAAGAGGCTTTGAGGCTGGAGTCAATGCTCTGGACTCTACAAACGAAGCCTTGGACCTAAAATTCAAGCTTTGTCCCCTAAACGATGTATTTGGAGCAAGGACATGAGGGTTCGAACCAAAAAATGAGCACGTCGAGCATAAAACTCATAATTCGAGCATAACAATGAGGGTTTGAACCTAAGAATGCAAGTTTGGTGCATAAATAAGAGGCTTTGAAGGCTGGAGTCAATGCTCTGGACTCTACAAACGAAGCCTTGGAACCTAAAATTCAAGCTTTGTCCCCTAAATGATGTATTTGGACCAAGGAGATGAGGGTTCGACCCAAAAAATGAGCATGTCGGGCATGAAAATCATAGAGCATAACAATGAGGGTTTGAAGCCTAAGTGTGAGAGTTTGGTGCATAAATAAGAGGCTTCAAGGCTGGAGTCAATGCTCTGGACTCTACAAACGAAGGCCTTGGAACCTAAAATTCAAGCTTTGTCCCCTAAACGATGTGTTTGGAGCAAGGAGATGACGGTTCGACCCAAAAAATGAGCATGTCGAGCATAAAAATGATAATTCAAGGCAAAAATGAGGGATTGAACCCTAAGAATGCAAGTTTGGTGCATAAATAAGAGGCTTTGAAGGCTGGAGTCAATGCTATGGACTCTACAAACGAAGCCTTGAAACCTAAAATTCAAGCTTTGTCCCCTAAAGAATGTGTTTGGAGCAAGGAGATGAGGGTTCGACCCAAAAAATGAGCATGTCGAACATGAAAATGATAAGTCAAGCCTAAAATGAGGGATTGAACCCTAAGATTGCAAGTTTGGTGCATAAATAAGAGGCTTTCAAGCCTGGAGTCAATGCTCTGGACTCTACAAATGAATCCTTGGAACCTAAAATTCAAGCTTAGGGCACTAAACAATGTATTTGGAACAATGAGATGAATGTTTGACCCAAAAAATGAGCACGTCGAGCATAAAAATCATAAGTCAAGTGTAAAAATGAGGGTTTGAAGCCTAAGAATGAGAGTTTGGTGGATAAATATGAGGCTTTCAAGGCTGGAGTCAATGCTCTGGACTCTACAAACGAAGCCTTGGAACCTAAAATTCAAGCTTTGGACACTAAATGATGGCTTTGGAGCAAGGACATGAGGGTTCGTTTCAAAAAATGAGCGTGTCGAGCATAAAACTCATAATTTGAGCATAACAATGAGGGATTGAACCCTAAGAATGAGAGTTTGGTGCATAAATAAGAGGCTTTGAAGGCTGGAGTCAATGCTCTGGACTCTACAAACGAAGCCTTGAAACCTAAAATTCAAGCTTTGTCCCCTAAAGAATGTGTTTGGAGCAAGGAGATGAGGGTTCGACCCAAAAAATGAGCATGTCGAACATGAAAATGATAAGTCAAGCCTAAAATGAGGGATTGAACCCTAAGATTGCAAGTTTGGTGCATAAATAAGAGGCTTTCAAGCCTGGAGTCAATGCTCTGGACTCTACAAATGAATCCTTGGAACCTAAAATTCAAGCTTAGGGCACTAAACAATGTATTTGGAACAATGAGATGAATGTTTGACCCAAAAAATGAGCACGTTGAGCATAAAAATCATAAGTCAAGCGTAAAAATGAGGGTTTGAAGCCTAAGAATGAGAGTTTGGTGGATAAATATGAGGCTTTCAAGGCTGGAGTCAATGCTCTGGACTCTACAAACGAAGCCTTGGAACCTAAAATTCAAGCTTTGTCCCTTAAAGAATGTGTTTGGAGCAAGGAGATGAGGGTTCGACCCAAAAAATGAGCATGTCGGGCATGAAAATGATAAGTCAAGCCTAAAATGAGGGATTGAACCCTAAGAATGAGAGTTTGGTGCATAAATAAGAGGCTTTCAAGCCTGGAGTCAATGCTCTGGACTCTACAAACGAAGCCTTGGAACCTAAAATTCAAGCTTTGTCGACTAAATGATGTATTTGGAGCAAGGACATGAGGGTTCGACCCAAAAAATGAGGCTGTCGAGCATAAAAATCATAGAGCATAACAATGAGGGTTTGAAGCCTAAGAATGAGAGTTTGGTGCATAAATAAGAGGCTTTGAAGGCTGGAGTCAATGCTCTGGACTCTACAAACGAAGCCTTGGAACCTAAAATTCAAGCTTTGGGCACTAAACCATGTATTTGGAGCAAGGAGATGAGGGTTCGACCCAAAAAATGAGCACGTCGAGCGTAAAACGCATAATTCGAGCATAACAATGAGGGTTTGAAGCCTAAGAATGAGAGTTTGGTGCATAAATAAGAGGCTTTGAAGGCTGGAGTCAATGCTCTGGACTCTACAAACGAAGCCTTGGAACCTAAAATTCAAGCTTTGTCCCCTAAACGATGTATTTGGAGCAAGGACATGAGGGTTCGAGCCAAAAAATGAGCACGTCGAGCATAAAACGCATAATTCGAGCATAACAATGAGGGTTTGAACCCTAAGAATGAGAGTTTGGTGCATAAATAAGAGGCTTTCAAGCCTGGAGTCAATGCTCTGGACTCTACAAACGAAGCCTTGGAACCTAAAATTCAAGCTTTGTCGCCTAAAGAATGTGTTTGGAGCAAGGAGATGACGGTTCGACCCAAAAAATGAGCATGTCGAACATGAAAATGATAAGTCAAGGCAAAAATGAGGGATTGAACCCTAAGAATGCAAGTTTGGTGCATAAATAAGAGGCTTTGAAGGCTGGAGTCAATGCTCTGGACTCTACAAACGAAGCCTTGGAACCTAAAATTCAAGCTTTGGGCACTAAACGATGGCTTTGGAGCAAGGACATGAGGGTTCGAACCAAAAAATGAGCACGTCGAGCATAAAACTCATAATTCGAGCATAACAATGAGGGATTGAACCCTAAGAATGCAAGTTTGGTGCATAAATAAGAGGCTTTGAAGGCTGGAGTCAATGCTCTGGACTCTACAAACGAAGCCTTGGAACCTAAAATTCAAGCTTTGTCCCCTAAACGATGTATTTGGACCAAGGAGATGAGGGTTCGACCCAAAAAATGAGCATGTCGGGCATGAAAATCATAGAGCATAACAATGAGGGTTTGAAGCCTAAGTGTGAGAGTTTGGTGCATAAATAAGAGGCTTTCAAGGCTGGAGTCAATGCTCTGGACTCTACAAACGAAGCCTTGGAACCTAAAATTCAAGCTTTGTCCCCTAAACGATGTATTTGGAGCAAGGAGATGACCGTTCGACCCAAAAAATGAGCATGTCGAGCATAAAAATGATAATTCAAGGCAAAAATGAGGGATTGAACCCTAAGAATGCAAGTTTGGTGCATAAATAAGAGGCTTTGAAGGCTGGAGTCAATGCTCTGGACTCTACAAATGAATCCTTGGAACCTAAAATTCAATCTTAGGGCACTAAACAATGTATTTGGAACAATGAGATGAATGTTCGACCCAAAAAATGAGCACGTTGAGCATAAAAATCATAGGTCAAGCGTAAAAATGAGGGTTTGAAGCCTAAGAATGAGATTTTGGTGCATAAATAAGAGGCTTTCAAGGCTGGAGTCAATGCTCTGGACTCTACAAACGAAGCCTTGGAACCTAAAATTCCAGCTTTGGACATTAAATGATGGCTTTGGAGCAAGGACATGAGGGTTCGTTTCAAAAAATGAGCGTGTCGAGCATAAAACTCATAATTTGAGCATAACAATGAGGGAATGAACCCTAAGAATGAGAGTTTGGTGCATAAATAAGAGGCTTTGAAGGCTGGAGTCAATGCTCTGGACTCTACAAACGAAGCCTTGAAACCTAAAATTCAAGCTTTGTCCCCTAAAGAATGTGTTTGGAGCAAGGAGATGAGGGTTCGACCCAAAAAATGAGCATGTCGAACATGAAAATGATAAGTCAAGCCTAAAATGAGGGATTGAACCCTAAGATTGCAAGTTTGGTGCATAAATAAGAGGCTTTCAAGCCTGGAGTCAATGCTCTGGACTCTACAAATGAATCCTTGGAACCTAAAATTCAAGCTTAGGGCACTAAACAATGTATTTGGAACAATGAGATGAATGTTTGACCCAAAAAATGAGCACGTCGAGCATAAAAATCATAAGTCAAGTGTAAAAATGAGGGTTTGAAGCCTAAGAATGAGAGTTTGGTGGATAAATATGAGGCTTTCAAGGCTGGAGTCAATGCTCTGGACTCTACAAACGAAGCCTTGGAACCTAAAATTCAAGCTTTGGACACTAAATGATGGCTTTGGAGCAAGGACATGAGGGTTCGTTTCAAAAAATGAGCGTGTCGAGCATAAAACTCATAATTTGAGCATAACAATGAGGGATTGAACCCTAAGAATGAGAGTTTGGTGCATAAATAAGAGGCTTTGAAGGCTGGAGTCAATGCTCTGGACTCTACAAACGAAGCCTTGAAACCTAAAATTCAAGCTTTGTCCCCTAAAGAATGTGTTTGGAGCAAGGAGATGAGGGTTCGACCCAAAAAATGAGCATGTCGAACATGAAAATGATAAGTCAAGCCTAAAATGAGGGATTGAACCCTAAGATTGCAAGTTTGGTGCATAAATAAGAGGCTTTCAAGCCTGGAGTCAATGCTCTGGACTCTACAAATGAATCCTTGGAACCTAAAATTCAAGCTTAGGGCACTAAACAATGTATTTGGAACAATGAGATGAATGTTTGACCCAAAAAATGAGCACGTTGAGCATAAAAATCATAAGTCAAGTGTAAAAATGAGGGTTTGAAGCCTAAGAATGAGAGTTTGGTGGATAAATATGAGGCTTTCAAGGCTGGAGTCAATGCTCTGGACTCTACAAACGAAGCCTTGGAACCTAAAATTCAAGCTTTGTCCCTTAAAGAATGTGTTTGGAGCAAGGAGATGAGGGTTCGACCCAAAAAATGAGCATGTCGGGCATGAAAATGATAAGTCAAGCCTAAAATGAGGGATTGAACCCTAAGAATGAGAGTTTGGTGCATAAATAAGAGGCTTTCAAGCCTGGAGTCAATGCTCTGGACTCTACAAACGAAGCCTTGGAACCTAAAATTCAAGCTTTGTCGACTAAATGATGTATTTGGAGCAAGGACATGAGGGTTCGACCCAAAAAATGAGGCTGTCGAGCATAAAAATCATAGAGCATAACAATGAGGGTTTGAAGCCTAAGAATGAGAGTTTGGTGCATAAATAAGAGGCTTTGAAGGCTGGAGTCAATGCTCTGGACTCTACAAACGAAGCCTTGGAACCTAAAATTCAAGCTTAGGGCACTAAACAATGTATTTGGAACAATGAGATGAATGTTCGAACCAAAAAATGAGCACGTTGAGCATAAAAATCATAAGTCAAGCGTAAAAATGAGGGTTTGAAGCCTAAGAATGAGAGTTTGGTGCATAAATAAGAGGCTTTGAAGGCTGGAGTCAATGCTCTGGACTCTACAAACGAAGCCTTGGAACCTAAAATTCAAGCTTTGGGCACTAAACGATGTATTTGGAGCAAGGACATGAGGGTTCGACCCAAAAAATGAGCACGTCGAGCGTAAAACGCATAATTCGAGCATAACAATGAGGGATTGAACCCTAAGAATGCAAGTTTGGTGCATAAATAAGAGGCTTTGAAGGCTGGAGTCAATGCTCTGGACTCTACAAACGAAGCCTTGGAACCTAAAATTCAAGCTTTGTCCCCTAAACGATGTATTTGGACCAAGGAGATGAGGGTTCGACCCAAAAAATGAGCATGTCGGGCATGAAAATCATAGAGCATAACAATGAGGGTTTGAAGCCTAAGAGTGAGAGTTTGGTGCATAAATAAGAGGCTTTGAAGGCTGGAGTCAATGCTCTGGACTCTACAAACGAAGCCTTGGAACCTAAAATTCAAGCTTTGTCCCCTAAACGATGTGTTTGGAGCAAGGAGATGACCGTTCGACCCAAAAAATGAGCATGTCGAGCATAAAAATGATAATTCAAGGCAAAAATGAGGGATTGAACCCTAAGAATGCAAGTTTGGTGCATAAATAAGAGGCTTTGAAGGCTGGAGTCAATGCTCTGGACTCTACAAATGAATCCTTGGAACCTAAAATTCAATCTTAGGGCACTAAACAATGTATTTGGAACAATGAGATGAATGTTCGACCCAAAAAATGAGCACGTTGAGCATAAAAATCATAGGTCAAGCGTAAAAATGAGGGTTTGAAGCCTAAGAATGAGATTTTGGTGCATAAATAAGAGGCTTTCAAGGCTGGAGTCAATGCTCTGGACTCTACAAACGAAGCCTTGGAACCTAAAATTCCAGCTTTGGACACTAAATGATGGCTTTGGAGCAAGGACATGAGGGTTCGACCCAAAAAATGAGCGTGTCGAGCATAAAACTCATAATTTGAGCATAACAATGAGGGAATGAACCCTAAGAATGAGAGTTTGGTGCATAAATAAGAGGCTTTGAAGGCTGGGAGTCAATGCTCTGGACTCTACAAATGAATCCTTGGAACCTAAAATTCAAGCTTAGGGCACTAAACAATGTATTTGGAACAATGAGATGAATGTTTGACCCAAAAAATGAGCACGTCGAGCATAAAAATCATAAGTCAAGTGTAAAAATGAGGGTTTGAAGCCTAAGAATGAGAGTTTGGTGGATAAATATGAGGCTTTCAAGGCTGGAGTCAATGCTCTGGACTCTACAAACGAAGCCTTGGAACCTAAAATTCAAGCTTTGGACACTAAATGATGGCTTTGGAGCAAGGACATGAGGGTTCGTTTCAAAAAATGAGCGTGTCGAGCATAAAACTCATAATTTGAGCATAACAATGAGGGATTGAACCCTAAGAATGAGAGTTTGGTGCATAAATAAGAGGCTTTGAAGGCTGGAGTCAATGCTCTGGACTCTACAAACGAAGCCTTGAAACCTAAAATTCAAGCTTTGTCCCCTAAAGAATGTGTTTGGAGCAAGGAGATGAGGGTTCGACCCAAAAAATGAGCATGTCGAACATGAAAATGATAAGTCAAGCCTAAAATGAGGGATTGAACCCTAAGATTGCAAGTTTGGTGCATAAATAAGAGGCTTTCAAGCCTGGAGTCAATGCTCTGGACTCTACAAATGAATCCTTGGAACCTAAAATTCAAGCTTAGGGCACTAAACAATGTATTTGGAACAATGAGATGAATGTTTGACCCAAAAAATGAGCACGTTGAGCATAAAAATCATAAGTCAAGCGTAAAAATGAGGGTTTGAAGCCTAAGAATGAGAGTTTGGTGGATAAATATGAGGCTTTCAAGGCTGGAGTCAATGCTCTGGACTCTACAAACGAAGCCTTGGAACCTAAAATTCAAGCTTTGTCCCTTAAAGAATGTGTTTGGAGCAAGGAGATGAGGGTTCGACCCAAAAAATGAGCATGTCGGGCATGAAAATGATAAGTCAAGCCTAAAATGAGGGATTGAACCCTAAGAATGAGAGTTTGGTGCATAAATAAGAGGCTTTCAAGCCTGGAGTCAATGCTCTGGACTCTACAAACGAAGCCTTGGAACCTAAAATTCAAGCTTTGTCGACTAAATGATGTATTTGGAGCAAGGACATGAGGGTTCGACCCAAAAAATGAGGCTGTCGAGCATAAAAATCATAGAGCATAACAATGAGGGTTTGAAGCCTAAGAATGAGAGTTTGGTGCATAAATAAGAGGCTTTGAAGGCTGGAGTCAATGCTCTGGACTCTACAAACGAAGCCTTGGAACCTAAAATTCAAGCTTAGGGCACTAAACAATGTATTTGGAACAATGAGATGAATGTTCGAACCAAAAAATGAGCACGTTGAGCATAAAAATCATAAGTCAAGCGTAAAAAATGAGGGTTTGAAGCCTAAGAATGAGAGTTTGGTGCATAAATAAGAGGCTTTGAAGGCTGGAGTCAATGCTCTGGACTCTACAAACGAAGCCTTGGAACCTAAAATTCAAGCTTTGGGCACTAAACGATGTATTTGGAGCAAGGACATGAGGGTTCGACCCAAAAAATGAGCACGTCGAGCGTAAAACGCATAATTCGAGCATAACAATGAGGGTTTGAAGCCTAAGAATGAGAGTTTGGTGCATAAATAAGAGGCTTTGAAGGCTGGAGTCAATGCTCTGGACTCTACAAACGAAGCCTTGGAACCTAAAATTCAAGCTTTGTCCCCTAAACGATGTATTTGGAGCAAGGACATGAGGGTTCGAGCCAAAAAATGAGCACGTCGAGCATAAAACTCATAATTTGAGCATAACAATGAGGGTTTGAACCCTAAGAATGAGAGTTTGGTGCATAAATAAGAGGCTTTCAAGGCTGGAGTCAATGCTCTGGACTCTACAAACGAAGCCTTGGAACCTAAAATTCAAGCTTTGTCGCCTAAAGAATGTGTTTGGAGCAAGGAGATGACGGTTCGACCCAAAAAATGAGCATGTCGAACATGAAAATGATAAGTCAAGCCTAAAATGAGGGATTGAACCCTAAGAATGCAAGTTTGGTGCATAAATAAGAGGCTTTGAAGGCTGGAGTCAATGCTCTGGACTCTACAAACGAAGCCTTGGAACCTAAAATTCAAGCTTTGTCCCCTAAACGATGGCTTTGGAGCAAGGACATGAGGGTTCGACCCAAAAAATGAGCACGTTGAGCATAAAACTCATAATTCGAGCATAACAATGAGGGATTGAACCCTAAGAATGCAAGTTTTGGTGCATAAATAAGAGGCTTTGAAGGCTGGAGTCAATGCTCTGGACTCTACAAACGAAGCCTTGGAACCTAAAATTCAAGCTTTGTCCCCTAAACGATGTATTTGGACCAAGGAGATGAGGGTTCGACCCAAAAAATGAGCATGTCGGGCATGAAAATCATAGAGCATAACAATGAGGGTTTGAAGCCTAAGAGTGAGAGTTTGGTGCATAAATAAGAGGCTTTGAAGGCTGGAGTCAATGCTCTGGACTCTACAAACGAAGCCTTGGAACCTAAAATTCAAGCTTTGTCCCCTAAACGATGTATTTGGAGCAAGGAGATGACCGTTCGACCCAAAAAATGAGCATGTCGAGCATAAAAATGATAATTCAAGGCAAAAATGAGGGATTGAACCCTAAGAATGCAAGTTTGGTGCATAAATAAGAGGCTTTGAAGGCTGGAGTCAATGCTCTGGACTCTACAAATGAATCCTTGGAACCTAAAATTCAATCTTAGGGCACTAAACAATGTATTTGGAACAATGAGATGAATGTTCGACCCAAAAAATGAGCACGTTGAGCATAAAAATCATAGGTCAAGCGTAAAAATGAGGGTTTGAAGCCTAAGAATGAGATTTTGGTGCATAAATAAGAGGCTTTCAAGGCTGGAGTCAATGCTCTGGACTCTACAAACGAAGCCTTGGAACCTAAAATTCAAGCTTTGGACACTAAATGATGGCTTTGGAGCAAGGACATGAGGGTTCGTTTCAAAAAATGAGCGTGTCGAGCATAAAACTCATAATTTGAGCATAACAATGAGGGAATGAACCCTAAGAATGAGAGTTTGGTGCATAAATAAGAGGCTTTGAAGGCTGGAGTCAATGCTCTGGACTCTACAAACGAAGCCTTGAAACCTAAAATTCAAGCTTTGTCGACTAAATGATGTATTTGGAGCAAGGACATGAGGGTTCGACCCAAAAAATGAGGCTGTCGAGCATTAAAATCATAGAGCATAACAATGAGGGTTTGAAGCCTAAGAATGAGAGTTTGGTGCATAAATAAGAGGCTTTGAAGGCTGGAGTCAATGCTCTGGACTCT
Organism: Strix occidentalis; assembly: GCA_030819815.1. Classification (NCBI taxonomy): domain Eukaryota; kingdom Metazoa; phylum Chordata; class Aves; order Strigiformes; family Strigidae; genus Strix; species Strix occidentalis. Next base: position 78,587 of record JASWHU010000133.1, on the reverse strand, counting down.
ACAAACGAAGCCTTGGAACCTAAAATTCAAGCTTAGGGCACTAAACAATGTATTTGGAACAATGAGATGAATGTTCGAACCAAAAAATGAGCACGTTGAGCATAAAAATCATAAGTCAAGCGTAAAAATGAGGGTTTGAAGCCTAAGAATGAGAGTTTGGTGCATAAATAAGAGGCTTTGAAGGCTGGAGTCAATGCTCTGGACTCTACAAACGAAGCCTTGGAACCTAAAATTCAAGCTTTGTCCCCTAAACGATGTATTTGGAGCAAGGACATGAGGGTTCGAGCCAAAAAATGAGCACGTCGAGCATAAAACTCATAATTTGAGCATAACAATGAGGGTTTGAACCCTAAGAATGAGAGTTTGGTGCATAAATAAGAGGCTTTCAAGGCTGGAGTCAATGCTCTGGACTCTACAAACGAAGCCTTGGAACCTAAAATTCAAGCTTTGTCGCCTAAAGAATGTGTTTGGAGCAAGGAGATGAATGTTCGACCCAAAAAATGAGCATGTCGAACATGAAAATGATAAGTCAAGTGTAAAAATGAGGGATTGAACCCTAAGAATGCAAGTTTGGTGCATAAATAAGAGGCTTTGAAGGCTGGAGTCAATGCTCTGGACTCTACAAACGAAGCCTTGGAACCTAAAATTCAAGCTTTGTCCCCTAAACGATGTATTTGGACCAAGGAGATGAGGGTTCGACCCAAAAAATGAGCATGTCGGGCATGAAAATCATAGAGCATAACAATGAGGGTTTGAAGCCTAAGAGTGAGAGTTTGGTGCATAAATAAGAGGCTTTCAAGGCTGGAGTCAATGCTCTGGACTCTACAAACGAAGCCTTGGAACCTAAAATTCAAGCTTTGTCCCCTAAACGATGTATTTGGAGCAAGGAGATGACCGTTCGACCCAAAAAATGAGCATGTCGAGCATAAAAATGATAATTCAAGGCAAAAATGAGGGATTGAACCCTAAGAATGCAAGTTTGGTGCATAAATAAGAGGCTTTGAAGGCTGGAGTCAATGCTCTGGACTCTACAAATGAATCCTTGGAACCTAAAATTCAATCTTAGGGCACTAAACAATGTATTTGGAACAATGAGATGAATGTTTGACCCAAAAAATGAGCACGTTGAGCATAAAAAATCATAAGTCAAGTGTAAAAATGAGGGTTTGAAGCCTAAGAATGAGAGTTTGGTGGATAAATATGAGGCTTTCAAGGCTGGAGTCAATGCTCTGGACTCTACAAACGAAGCCTTGGAACCTAAAATTCAAGCTTTGTCCCTTAAAGAATGTGTTTGGAGCAAGGAGATGAGGGTTTGACCCAAAAAATGAGCATGTCGGGCATGAAAATGATAAGTCAAGCCTAAAATGAGGGATTGAACCCTAAGAATGAGAGTTTGGTGCATAAATAAGAGGCTTTCAAGCCTGGAGTCAATGCTCTGGACTCTACAAACGAAGCCTTGGAACCTAAAATTCAAGCTTTGTCGACTAAATGATGTATTTGGAGCAAGGACATGAGGGTTCGACCCAAAAAAATGAGGCCGTCGAGCATTAAAATCATAGAGCATAACAATGAGGGTTTGAAGCCTAAGAATGAGAGTTTGGTGCATAAATAAGAGGCTTTGAAGGCTGGAGTCAATGCTCTGGACTCTACAAACGAAGCCTTGGAACCTAAAATTCAAGCTTAGGGCACTAAACAATGTATTTGGAACAATGAGATGAATGTTCGAACCAAAAAATGAGCACGTTGAGCATAAAAATCATAAGTCAAGCGTAAAAATGAGGGTTTGAACCCTAAGAATGAGAGTTTGGTGCATAAATAAGAGGCTTTGAAGGCTGGAGTCAATGCTCTGGACTCTACAAACGAAGCCTTGGAACCTAAAATTCAAGCTTAGGGCACTAAACAATGTATTTGGAGCAAGGACATGAGGGTTCGAGCCAAAAAATGAGCACGTCGAGCATAAAACTCATAATTTGAGCATAACAATGAGGGTTTGAACCCTAAGAATGAGAGTTTGGTGCATAAATAAGAGGCTTTCAAGGCTGGAGTCAATGCTCTGGACTCTACAAACGAAGCCTTGGAACCTAACATTCAAGCTTTGTCGCCTAAAGAATGTGTTTGGAGCAAGGAGATGACGGTTCGACCCAAAAAAATGAGCATGTCGAACATGAAAATGATAAGTCAAGTGTAAAAATGAGGGATTGAACCCTAAGAATGCAAGTTTGGTGCATAAATAAGAGGCTTTGAAGGCTGGAGTCAATGCTCTGGACTCTACAAACGAAGCCTTGGAACCTAAAATTCAAGCTTTGTCCCCTAAACGATGGCTTTGGAGCAAGGGACATGAGGGTTCGACCCAAAAAATGAGCACGTCGAGCATAAAACTCATAATTCGAGCATAACAATGAGGGATTGAACCCTAAGAATGCAAGTTTGGTGCATAAATAAGAGGCTTTGAAGGCTGGAGTCAATGCTCTGGACTCTACAAACGAAGCCTTGGAACCTAAAATTCAAGCTTTGTCCCCTAAACGATGTATTTGGACCAAGGAGATGAGGGTTCGACCCAAAAAATGAGCATGTCGGGCATGAAAATCATAGAGCATAACAATGAGGGTTTGAAGCCTAAGAGTGAGAGTTTTGGTGCATAAATAAGAGGCTTTCAAGGCTGGAGTCAATGCTCTGGACTCTACAAAACGAAGCCTTGGAACCTAAAATTCAAGCTTTGTCCCCTAAACGATGTATTTGGAGCAAGGAGATGACCGTTCGGACCCAAAAAATGAGCATGTCGAGCATAAAAATGATAATTCAAGGCAAAAATGAGGGATTGAACCCTAAGAATGCAAGTTTGGTGCATAAATAAGAGGCTTTGAAGGCTGGAGTCAATGCTCTGGACTCTACAAAATGAATCCTTGGAACCTAAAATTCAATCTTAGGGCACTAAACAATGTATTTGGAACAATGAGATGAATGTTCGACCCAAAAAATGAGCACGGTTGAGCATAAAAATCATAGGTCAAGCGTAAAAATGAGGGTTTGAAGCCTAAGGAATGAGATTTTGGTGCATAAATAAGAGGCTTTCAAGGCTGGAGTCAATGCTCTGGACTCTACAAACGAAGCCTTGGAACCTAAAATTCCAGCTTTGGGACACTAAATGATGGCTTTGGAGCAAGGACATGAGGGTTCGTTTCAAAAAATGAGCGTGTCGAGCATAAAACTCATAATTTGAGCATAACAATGAGGAAAGAACCCTAAAGAATGAGTGCATAAATAAGAGGCTTTGAAGGCTGGAGTCAATGCTCTGGACTCTACAAACGAAGCCTTGAAACCTAAAATTCAAGCTTTGTCCCCTAAAGAATGTGTTTGGAGCAAGGAGATGAGGGTTCGACCCAAAAAAATGAGCATGTCGAACATGAAAATGATAAGTCAAGCCTAAAATGAGGGATTGAACCCTAAGATTGCAAGTTTGGTGCATAATAAGAGGCTTTTCAAGCCTGGAGTCAATGCTCTGGACTCTACAAATGAATCCTTGGAACCTAAAATTCAAGCTTAGGGCACTAAACAATGTATTTGGAACAATGAGATGAATGTTTGACCCAAAAAAATGAGCACGTTGAGCATAAAAATCATAAGTCAAGTGTAAAAATGAGGGTTTGAAGCCTAAGAATGAGAGTTTGGTGGATAAATATGAGGCTTTCAAGGCTGGAGTCAATGCTCTGGACTCTACAAACGAAGCCTTGGAACCTAAAATTCAAGCTTTGTCCCTTAAAGAATGTGTTTGGAGCAAGGAGATGAGGGTTCGACCCAAAAAATGAGCATGTCGGGCATGAAAATGATAAGTCAAGCCTAAAATGAGGGATTGAACCCTAAGAATGAGAGTTTGGTGCATAAATAAGAGGCTTTCAAGCTGGAGTCAATGCTCTGGACTCTACAAACGAAGCCTTGGAACCTAAAATTCAAGCTTTGTCGACTAAATGATGTATTTGGAGCAAGGACATGAGGGTTCGACCCAAAAAATGAGGCTGTCGAGCATAAAAATCATAGAGCATAACAATGAGGGTTTGAAGCCTAAGAATGAGATTTTGGTGCATAAATAAGAGGCTTTGAAGGCTGGAGTCAATGCTCTGGACTCTACAAACGAAGCCTTGGAACCTAAAATTCAAGCTTAGGGCACTAAACAATGTATTTGGAACAATGAGATGAATGTTCGAACCAAAAAAATGAGCACGTTGAGCATAAAAATCATAAGTCAAGCGTAAAAATGAGGGTTTTGAAGCCTAAGAATGAGAGTTTGGTGCATAAATAAGAGGCTTTGAAGGCTGGAGTCAATGCTCTGGACCTCTACAAACGAAGCCTTGGAACCTAAAATTCAAGCTTTGGGCACTAAACGATGTATTTGGAGCAAGGACATGAGGGTTCGACCCAAAAAATGAGCACGTCGAGCGTAAAACGCATAATTCGAGCATAACAATGAGGGTTTGAAGCCTAAGAATGAGAGTTTGGTGCATAAATAGAGGCTTTGAAGGCTGGAGTCAATGCTCTGGACTCTACAAACGAAGCCTTGGAACCTAAAATTCAAGCTTTGTCCCCTAAACGATGTAATTTGGAGCAAGGACATGAGGGTTCGAGCCAAAAAATGAGCACGTCGAGCATAAAACTCATAATTTGAGCATAACAATGAGGGTTTGAACCCTAAGAATGAGAGTTTGGTGCATAAATAAGAGGCTTTCAAGCCTGGAGTCAATGCTCTGGACTCTACAAACGAAGCCTTGGAACCTAAAATTCAAGCTTTGTCGCCTAAAGAATGTGTTTGGAGCAAGGAGATGACGGTTCGACCCAAAAAATGAGCATGTCGAACATGAAAATGATAAGTCAAGTGTAAAAATGAGGGATTGAACCCTAAGAATGCAAGTTTGGTGCATAAATAAGAGGCTTTGAAGGCTGGAGTCAATGCTCTGGACTCTACAAACGAAGCCTTGGACCTAAAATTCAAGCTTTGTCCCCTAAACGATGGCTTTGGAGCAAGGACATGAGGGTTCGACCCAAAAAATGAGCACGTCGAGCATAAAACTCATAATTCGAGCATAACAATGAGGGATTGAACCCTAAGAATGCAAGTTTGGTGCATAAATAAGAGGCTTTGAAGGCTGGAGTCAATGCTCTGGACTCTACAAACGAAGCCTTGGAACCTAAAATTCAAGCTTTGTCCCCTAAACGATGTGTTTGGAGCAAGGAGATGAGGGTTCGACCCAAAAAATGAGCATGTCGGGCATGAAATCATAGAGCATAACAATGAGGGTTTGAAGCCTAAGAGTGAGAGTTTGGTGCATAAATAAGAGGCTTTCAAGGCTGGAGTCAATGCTCTGGACTCTACAAACGAAGCCTTGGAACCTAAAATTCAAGCTTTGTCCCCTAAACGATGTATTTGGAGCAAGGAGATGACCGTTCGACCCAAAAAATGAGCATGTCGAGCATAAAAATGATAATTCAAGGCAAAAAATGAGGGATTGAACCCTAAGAATGCAAGTTTGGTGCATAAATAAGAGGCTTTGAAGGCTGGAGTCAATGCTCTGGACTCTACAAATGAATCCTTGGAACCTAAAATTCAATCTTAGGGCACTAAACAATGTATTTGGAACAATGAGATGAATGTTCGACCCAAAAAATGAGCACGTTGAGCATAAAAATCATAGGTCAAGCGTAAAAATGAGGGTTTGAAGCCTAAGAATGAGATTTTGGTGCATAAATAAGAGGCTTTCAAGGCTGGAGTCAATGCTCTGGACTCTACAAACGAAGCCTTGGAACCCTAAAATTCCAGCTTTGGACACTAAATGATGGCTTTGGAGCAAGGACATGAGGGTTCGACCCAAAAAAATGAGCGTGTCGAGCATAAAACTCGTAATTTGAGCATAACAATGAGGGAATGAACCCTAAGAATGAGAGTTTGGTGCATAAATAAGAGGCTTTGAAGGCTGGAGTCAATGCTCTGGACTCTACAAACGAAGCCCTTGAAACCTAAAATTCAAGCTTTGTCCCCTAAAGAATGTGTTTGGAGCAAGGAGATGAGGGTTCGACCCAAAAAATGAGCATGTCGAACATGAAAATGATAAGTCAAGCCTAAAATGAGGGATTGAACCCTAAGATTGCAAGTTTGGTGCATAAATAAGAGGCTTTCAAGCCTGGAGTCAATGCTCTGGACTCTACAAATGAATCCTTGGAACCTAAAATTCAAGCTTAGGGCACTAAACAATGTATTTGGAACAATGAGATGAATGTTTGACCCAAAAAATGAGCACGGTTGAGCATAAAAATCATAAGTCAAGTGTAAAAATGAGGGTTTGAAGCCTAAGAATGAGAGTTTGGTGGATAAATATGAGGCTTTCAAGGCTGGAGTCAATGCTCTGGGACTCTACAAACGAAGCCTTGGAACCTAAAATTCAAGCTTTGTCCCTTAAAGAATGTGTTTGGAGCAAGGAGATGAGGGTTCGACCGAAAAAATGAGCACGTCCAGCATAAAACTCATAATTTGAGTATAACAATGAGGGTCTGAAGCCTAAGAATGAGAGTTTGGTGCATAAATAAGAGGCTTTGAAGGCTGGAGTCAATGCTCTGGACTCTACAAACGAAGCCTTGGAACCTAAAATTCAAGCTTTGTCCCCTAAATGATGCTTTGGAGCAAGGACATGAGGGTTTCGTTTTCAAAAAATGAGCGTGTCGAGCATAAAACTCATAATTTGAGCATAACAATGAGGATTGAACCCTAAGAATGAGAGTTTGGTGCATAAATAAGAGGCTTTTGCAGGCTGGAGTCAATGCTCTGGACTCTACAAACGAAGCCTTGAAACCTAAAATTCAAGCTTTGTCCCCTAAAGAATGTGTTTGGAGCAAGGAGATGAGGGTTCGACCCAAAAAATGAGCATGTCGAACATGAAAATGATAAGTCAAGCCTAAAATGAGGATTGAACCCTAAGATTGCAAGTTTGGTGCATAAATAAGAGGCTTTCAAGCCTGGAGTCAATGCTCTGGACTCTACAAATGAATCCTTGGAACCTAAAATTCAAGGTTAGGGCACTAAACAATGTATTTGGAACAATGAGATGAATGTTTGACCCAAAAAATGAGCACGTTGAGCATAAAAATCATAAGTCAAGTGTAAAAATGAGGGTTTGAAGCCTAAGAATGAGAGTTTGGTGGATAAATATGAGGCTTTCAAGGCTGGAGTCAATGCTCTGGACTCTACAAACGAAGCCTTGGAACCTAAAATTCAAGCTTTGTCCCTTAAAGAATGTGTTTGGAGCAAGGAGATGAGGGTTCGACCCAAAAAATGAGCATGTCGGGCATGAAAATGATAAGTCAAGCCTAAAATGAGGGATTGAACCCTAAGATTGCAAGTTTGGTGCATAAATAAGAGGCTTTCAAGCCTGGAGTCAATGCTCTGGACTCTACAAACGAAGCCTTGGAACCTAAAATTCAAGCTTTGTCCACTAAATGATGTATTTGGAGCAAGGACATGAGGGTTCGACCCAAAAAATGAGGCTGTCGAGCATAAAAATCATAGAGCATAACAATGAGGGTTTGAAGCCTAAGAATGAGAGTTTGGTGCATAAATAAGAGGCTTTGAAGGCTGGAGTCAATGCTCTGGACTCTACAAACGAAGCCTTGGAACCTAAAATTCAAGCTTTGTCCCCTAAACGATGTATTTGGACCAAGGAGATGAGGGTTCGACCCAAAAAATGAGCATGTCGGGCATGAAAATCATAGAGCATAACAATGAGGGTTTGAAGCCTAAGAGTGAGAGTTTGGTGCATAAATAAGAGGCTTTGAAGGCTGGAGTCAATGCTCTGGACTCTACAAACGAAGCCTTGGAACCTAAAATTCAAGCTTTGTCCCCTAAACGATGTATTTGGAGCAAGGAGATGACGGTTCGACCCAAAAAATGAGCATGTCGAGCATAAAAATGATAATTCAAGGCAAAAAATGAGGGATTGAACCCTAAGAATGCAAGTTTGGTGCATAAATAAGAGGCTTTGAAGGCTGGAGTCAATGCTCTGGACTCTACAAATGAATCCTTGGAACCTAAAATTCAATCTTAGGGCACTAAACAATGTATTTGGAACAATGAGATGAATGTTCGACCCAAAAAATGAGCACGTTGAGCATAAAAATCATAGGTCAAGCGTAAAAATGAGGGTTTGAAGCCTAAGAATGAGATTTTGGTGCATAAATAAGAGGCTTTCAAGGCTGGAGTCAATGCTCTGGACTCTACAAACGAAGCCTTGGAACCTAAAATTCCAGCTTTGGACACTAAATGATGGCTTTGGAGCAAGGACATGAGGGTTCGTTTCAAAAAATGAGCGTGTCGAGCATAAAACTCATAATTTGAGCATAACAATGAGGGAATGAACCCTAAGAATGAGAGTTTGGTGCATAAATAAGAGGCTTTGAAGGCTGGAGTCAATGCTCTGGACTCTACAAACGAAGCCTTGAAACCTAAAATTCAAGCTTTGTCCCCTAAAGAATGTGTTTGGAGCAAGGAGATGAGGGTTCGACCCAAAAAATGAGCATGTCGAACATGAAAATGATAAGTCAAGCCTAAAATGAGGGATTGAACCCTAAGATTGCAAGTTTGGTGCATAAATAAGAGGCTTTCAAGCCTGGAGTCAATGCTCTCGACACTACAAATGAATCCTTGGAACCTAAAATTCAAGCTTAGGGCACTAAACAATGTATTTGGAACAATGAGATGAATGTTTGACCCAAAAAATGAGCACGTTGAGCATAAAAATCATAAGTCAAGTGTAAAAATGAGGGTTTGAAGCCTAAGAATGAGAGTTTGGTGGATAAATATGAGGCTTTCAAGGCTGGAGTCAATGCTCTGGACTCTACAAACGAAGCCTTGGAACCTAAAATTCAAGCTTTGTCCCTTAAAGAATGTGTTTGGAGCAAGGAGATGAGGGTTCGACCCAAAAAATGAGCATGTCGGGCATGAAAATGATAAGTCAAGCCTAAAATGAGGGATTGAACCCTAAGAATGAGAGTTTGGTGCATAAATAAGAGGCTTTCAAGCCTGGAGTCAATGCTCTGGACTCTACAAACGAAGCCTTGGAACCTAAAATTCAAGCTTTGTCGACTAAATGATGTATTTGGAGCAAGGACATGAGGGTTCGTTTCAAAAAATGAGCGTGTCGAGCATAAAACTCATAATTTGAGCATAACAATGAGGGATTGAACCCTAAGAATGAGAGTTTGGTGCATAAATAAGAGGCTTTGCAGGCTGGAGTCAATGCTCTGGACTCTACAAACGAAGCCTTGGAACCTAAAATTCAAGCTTTGTCGCCTAAAGAATGTGTTTGGAGCAAGGAGATGAGGGTTCGACCCAAAAAATGAGCATGTCGGGCATGAAAATGATAAGTCAAGCCTAAAATGAGGGATTGAACCCTAAGAATGAGAGTTTGGTGCATAAATAAGAGGCTTTCAAGCCTGGAGTCAATGCTCTGGACTCTACAAACGAAGCCTTGGAACCTAAAATTCAAGCTTTGTCGACTAAATGATGTATTTGGAGCAAGGACATGAGGGTTCGTTTCAAAAAATGAGCGTGTCGAGCATAAAACTCATAATTTGAGCATAACAATGAGGGATTGAACCCTAAGAATGAGAGTTTGGTGCATAAATAAGAGGCTTTGCAGGCTGGAGTCAATGCTCTGGACTCTACAAACGAAGCCTTGAAACCTAAAATTCAAGCTTTGTCCCCTAAAGAATGTGTTTGGAGCAAGGAGATGAGGGTTCGACCCAAAAAATGAGCATGTCGAACATGAAAATGATAAGTCAAGCCTAAAATGAGGGTTTGAAGCCTAAGAATGAGAGTTTGGTGCATAAATAAGAGGCTTTGAAGGCTGGAGTCAATGCTCTGGACTCTACAAATGAATCCTTGGAACCTAAAATTCAAGGTTAGGGCACTAAACAATGTATTTGGAACAATGAGATGAATGTTTGACCCAAAAAATGAGCACGTTGAGCATAAAAATCATAAGTCAAGTGTAAAAATGAGGGTTTGAAGCCTAAGAATGAGAGTTTGGTGGATAAATATGAGGCTTTCAAGGCTGGAGTCAATGCTCTGGACTCTACAAACGAAGCCTTGGAACCTAAAATTCAAGCTTTGTCCCTTAAAGAATGTGTTTGGAGCAAGGAGATGAGGGTTCGACCCAAAAAATGAGCATGTCGGGCATGAAAATGATAAGTCAAGCCTAAAATGAGGGATTGAACCCTAAGATTGCAAGTTTGGTGCATAAATAAGAGGCTTTCAAGCCTGGAGTCAATGCTCTGGACTCTACAAACGAAGCCTTGGAACCTAAAATTCAAGCTTTGTCCACTAAATGATGTATTTGGAGCAAGGACATGAGGGTTCGACCCAAAAAATGAGGCTGTCGAGCATAAAAATCATAGAGCATAACAATGAGGGTTTGAAGCCTAAGAATGAGAGTTTGGTGCATAAATAAGAGGCTTTGAAGGCTGGAGTCAATGCTCTGGACTCTACAAACGAAGCCTTGGAACCTAAAATTCAAGCTTTGTCCCCTAAACGATGTATTTGGACCAAGGAGATGAGGGTTCGACCCAAAAAATGAGCATGTCGGGCATGAAAATCATAGAGCATAACAATGAGGGTTTGAAGCCTAAGAGTGAGAGTTTGGTGCATAAATAAGAGGCTTTGAAGGCTGGAGTCAATGCTCTGGACTCTACAAACGAAGCCTTGGAACCTAAAATTCAAGCTTTGTCCCCTAAACGATGTATTTGGAGCAAGGAGATGACGGTTCGACCCAAAAAATGAGCATGTCGAGCATAAAAATGATAATTCAAGGCAAAAATGAGGGATTGAACCCTAAGAATGCAAGTTTGGTGCATAAATAAGAGGCTTTGAAGGCTGGAGTCAATGCTCTGGACTCTACAAATGAATCCTTGGAACCTAAAATTCAATCTTAGGGCACTAAACAATGTATTTGGAACAATGAGATGAATGTTCGACCCAAAAAATGAGCACGTTGAGCATAAAAATCATAGGTCAAGCGTAAAAATGAGGGTTTGAAGCCTAAGAATGAGATTTTGGTGCATAAATAAGAGGCTTTCAAGGCTGGAGTCAATGCTCTGGACTCTACAAACGAAGCCTTGGAACCTAAAATTCCAGCTTTGGACACTAAATGATGGCTTTGGAGCAAGGACATGAGGGTTCGTTTCAAAAAATGAGCGTGTCGAGCATAAAACTCATAATTTGAGCATAACAATGAGGGAATGAACCCTAAGAATGAGAGTTTGGTGCATAAATAAGAGGCTTTGAAGGCTGGAGTCAATGCTCTGGACTCTACAAACGAAGCCTTGAAACCTAAAATTCAAGCTTTGTCCCCTAAAGAATGTGTTTGGAGCAAGGAGATGAGGGTTCGACCCAAAAAATGAGCATGTCGAACATGAAAATGATAAGTCAAGCCTAAAATGAGGGATTGAACCCTAAGATTGCAAGTTTGGTGCATAAATAAGAGGCTTTCAAGCCTGGAGTCAATGCTCTCGACACTACAAATGAATCCTTGGAACCTAAAATTCAAGCTTAGGGCACTAAACAATGTATTTGGAACAATGAGATGAATGTTTGACCCAAAAAATGAGCACGTTGAGCATAAAAATCATAAGTCAAGTGTAAAAATGAGGGTTTGAAGCCTAAGAATGAGAGTTTGGTGGATAAATATGAGGCTTTCAAGGCTGGAGTCAATGCTCTGGACTCTACAAACGAAGCCTTGGAACCTAAAATTCAAGCTTTGTCCCTTAAAGAATGTGTTTGGAGCAAGGAGATGAGGGTTCGACCCAAAAAATGAGCATGTCGGGCATGAAAATGATAAGTCAAGCCTAAAATGAGGGATTGAACCCTAAGAATGAGAGTTTGGTGCATAAATAAGAGGCTTTCAAGCCTGGAGTCAATGCTCTGGACTCTACAAACGAAGCCTTGGAACCTAAAATTCAAGCTTTGTCGACTAAATGATGTATTTGGAGCAAGGACATGAGGGTTCGTTTCAAAAAATGAGCGTGTCGAGCATAAAACTCATAATTTGAGCATAACAATGAGGGATTGAACCCTAAGAATGAGAGTTTGGTGCATAAATAAGAGGCTTTGCAGGCTGGAGTCAATGCTCTGGACTCTACAAACGAAGCCTTGGAACCTAAAATTCAAGCTTTGTCGCCTAAAGAATGTGTTTGGAGCAAGGAGATGAGGGTTTGACCCAAAAAATGAGCATGTCGGGCATGAAAATGATAAGTCAAGCCTAAAATGAGGGATTGAACCCTAAGAATGAGAGTTTGGTGCATAAATAAGAGGCTTTCAAGCCTGGAGTCAATGCTCTGGACTCTACAAACGAAGCCTTGGAACCTAAAATTCAAGCTTTGTCGACTAAATGATGTATTTGGAGCAAGGACATGAGGGTTCGTTTCAAAAAATGAGCGTGTCGAGCATAAAACTCATAATTTGAGCATAACAATGAGGGATTGAACCCTAAGAATGAGAGTTTGGTGCATAAATAAGAGGCTTTGCAGGCTGGAGTCAATGCTCTGGACTCTACAAACGAAGCCTTGAAACCTAAAATTCAAGCTTTGTCCCCTAAAGAATGTGTTTGGAGCAAGGAGATGAGGGTTCGACCCAAAAAATGAGCATGTCGAACATGAAAATGATAAGTCAAGCCTAAAATGAGGGTTTGAAGCCTAAGAATGAGAGTTTGGTGCATAAATAAGAGGCTTTGAAGGCTGGAGTCAATGCTCTGGACTCTACAAATGAATCCTTGGAACCTAAAATTCAAGGTTAGGGCACTAAACAATGTATTTGGAACAATGAGATGAATGTTTGACCCAAAAAATGAGCACGTTGAGCATAAAAATCATAAGTCAAGTGTAAAAATGAGGGTTTGAAGCCTAAGAATGAGAGTTTGGTGGATAAATATGAGGCTTTCAAGGCTGGAGTCAATGCTCTGGACTCTACAAACGAAGCCTTGGAACCTAAAATTCAAGCTTTGTCCCTTAAAGAATGTGTTTGGAGCAAGGAGATGAGGGTTCGACCCAAAAAATGAGCATGTCGGGCATGAAAATGATAAGTCAAGCCTAAAATGAGGGATTGAACCCTAAGATTGCAAGTTTGGTGCATAAATAAGAGGCTTTCAAGCCTGGAGTCAATGCTCTGGACTCTACAAACGAAGCCTTGGAACCTAAAATTCAAGCTTTGTCCACTAAATGATGTATTTGGAGCAAGGACATGAGGGTTCGACCCAAAAAATGAGGCTGTCGAGCATAAAAATCATAGAGCATAACAATGAGGGTTTGAAGCCTAAGAATGAGAGTTTGGTGCATAAATAAGAGGCTTTGAAGGCTGGAGTCAATGCTCTGGACTCTACAAACGAAGCCTTGGAACCTAAAATTCAAGCTTTGTCCCCTAAACGATGTATTTGGACCAAGGAGATGAGGGTTCGACCCAAAAAATGAGCATGTCGGGCATGAAAATCATAGAGCATAACAATGAGGGTTTGAAGCCTAAGAGTGAGAGTTTGGTGCATAAATAAGAGGCTTTGAAGGCTGGAGTCAATGCTCTGGACTCTACAAACGAAGCCTTGGAACCTAAAATTCAAGCTTTGTCCCCTAAACGATGTATTTGGAGCAAGGAGATGACGGTTCGACCCAAAAAATGAGCATGTCGAGCATAAAAATGATAATTCAAGGCAAAAATGAGGGATTGAACCCTAAGAATGCAAGTTTGGTGCATAAATAAGAGGCTTTGAAGGCTGGAGTCAATGCTCTGGACTCTACAAATGAATCCTTGGAACCTAAAATTCAATCTTAGGGCACTAAACAATGTATTTGGAACAATGAGATGAATGTTCGACCCAAAAAATGAGCACGTTGAGCATAAAAATCATAGGTCAAGCGTAAAAATGAGGGTTTGAAGCCTAAGAATGAGATTTTGGTGCATAAATAAGAGGCTTTCAAGGCTGGAGTCAATGCTCTGGACTCTACAAACGAAGCCTTGGAACCTAAAATTCCAGCTTTGGACACTAAATGATGGCTTTGGAGCAAGGACATGAGGGTTCGTTTCAAAAAATGAGCGTGTCGAGCATAAAACTCATAATTTGAGCATAACAATGAGGGAATGAACCCTAAGAATGAGAGTTTGGTGCATAAATAAGAGGCTTTGAAGGCTGGAGTCAATGCTCTGGACTCTACAAACGAAGCCTTGAAACCTAAAATTCAAGCTTTGTCCCCTAAAGAATGTGTTTGGAGCAAGGAGATGAGGGTTCGACCCAAAAAATGAGCATGTCGAACATGAAAATGATAAGTCAAGCCTAAAATGAGGGATTGAACCCTAAGATTGCAAGTTTGGTGCATAAATAAGAGGCTTTCAAGCCTGGAGTCAATGCTCTCGACACTACAAATGAATCCTTGGAACCTAAAATTCAAGCTTAGGGCACTAAACAATGTATTTGGAACAATGAGATGAATGTTTGACCCAAAAAATGAGCACGTTGAGCATAAAAATCATAAGTCAAGTGTAAAAATGAGGGTTTGAAGCCTAAGAATGAGAGTTTGGTGGATAAATATGAGGCTTTCAAGGCTGGAGTCAATGCTCTGGACTCTACAAACGAAGCCTTGGAACCTAAAATTCAAGCTTTGTCCCTTAAAGAATGTGTTTGGAGCAAGGAGATGAGGGTTCGACCCAAAAAATGAGCATGTCGGGCATGAAAATGATAAGTCAAGCCTAAAATGAGGGATTGAACCCTAAGAATGAGAGTTTGGTGCATAAATAAGAGGCTTTCAAGCCTGGAGTCAATGCTCTGGACTCTACAAACGAAGCCTTGGAACCTAAAATTCAAGCTTTGTCGACTAAATGATGTATTTGGAGCAAGGACATGAGGGTTCGACCCAAAAAATGAGGCTGTCGAGCATAAAAATCATAGAGCATAACAATGAGGGTTTGAAGCCTAAGAATGAGAGTTTGGTGCATAAATAAGAGGCTTTGAAGGCTGGAGTCAATGCTCTGGACTCTACAAACGAAGCCTTGGAACCTAAAATTCAAGCTTAGGGCACTAAACAATGTATTTGGAACAATGAGATGAATGTTCGAACCAAAAAATGAGCACGTTGAGCATAAAAATCATAAGTCAAGCGTAAAAACGAGGGTTTGAAGCCTAAGAATGAGAGTTTGGTGCATAAATAAGAGGCTTTGAAGGCTGGAGTCAATGCTCTGGACTCTACAAACGAAGCCTTGGAACCTAAAATTCAAGCTTTGGGCACTAAACGATGTATTTGGAGCAAGGACATGAGGGTTCGACCCAAAAAATGAGCACGTCGAGCGTAAAACGCATAATTCGAGCATAACAATGAGGGTTTGAAGCCTAAGAATGAGAGTTTGGTGCATAAATAAGAGGCTTTCAAGCCTGGAGTCAATGCTCTGGACTCTACAAACGAAGCCTTGGAACCTAAAATTCAAGCTTTGTCCCCTAAACGATGTATTTGGAGCAAGGACATGAGGGTTCGAGCCAAAAAATGAGCACGTCGAGCATAAAACTCATAATTTGAGCATAACAATGAGGGTTTGAACCCTAAGAATGAGAGTTTGGTGCATAAATAAGAGGCTTTCAAGCCTGGAGTCAATGCTCTGGACTCTACAAACGAAGCCTTGGAACCTAAAATTCAAGCTTTGTCGCCTAAAGAATGTGTTTGGAGCAAGGAGATGACGGTTCGACCCAAAAAATGAGCATGTCGAACATGAAAATGATAAGTCAAGTGTAAAAATGAGGGATTGAACCCTAAGAATGCAAGTTTGGTGCATAAATAAGAGGCTTTGAAGGCTGGAGTCAATGCTCTGGACTCTACAAACGAAGCCTTGGAACCTAAAATTCAAGCTTTGTCCCCTAAACGATGGCTTTGGAGCAAGGACATGAGGGTTCGACCCAAAAAATGAGCACGTCGAGCATAAAACTCATAATTCGAGCATAACAATGAGGGATTGAACCCTAAGAATGCAAGTTTGGTGCATAAATAAGAGGCTTTGAAGGCTGGAGTCAATGCTCTGGACTCTACAAACGAAGCCTTGGAACCTAAAATTCAAGCTTTGTCCCCTAAACGATGTATTTGGACCAAGGAGATGAGGGTTCGACCCAAAAAATGAGCATGTCGGGCATGAAAATCATAGAGCATAACAATGAGGGTTTGAAGCCTAAGAGTGAGAGTTTGGTGCATAAATAAGAGGCTTTGAAGGCTGGAGTCAATGCTCTGGACTCTACAAACGAAGCCTTGGAACCTAAAATTCAAGCTTTGTCCCCTAAATGATGGGTTTGGAGCAAGGACATGAGGGTTCGTTTCAAAAAATGAGCGTGTCGAGCATAAAACTCATAATTTGAGCATAACAATGAGGGATTGAACCCTAAGAATGAGAGTTTGGTGCATAAATAAGAGGCTTTGCAGGCTGGAGTCAATGCTCTGGACTCTACAAACGAAGCCTTGAAACCTAAAATTCAAGCTTTGTCCCCTAAAGAATGTGTTTGGAGCAAGGAGATGAGGGTGCGACCCAAAAAATGAGCATGTCGAACATGAAAATGATAAGTCAAGCCTAAAATGAGGGATTGAACCCTAAGATTGCAAGTTTGGTGCATAAATAAGAGGCTTTCAAGCCTGGAGTCAATGCTCTGGACTCTACAAATGAATCCTTGGAACCTAAAATTCAAGCTTTGTCCACTAAATGATGTATTTGGAGCAAGGACATGAGGGTTCGACCCAAAAAATGAGGCTGTCGAGCATAAAAATCATAGAGCATAACAATGAGGGTTTGAAGCCTAAGAATGAGAGTTTGGTGCATAAATAAGAGGCTTTGAAGGCTGGAGTCAATGCTCTGGACTCTACAAACGAAGCCTTGGAACCTAAAATTCAAGCTTAGGGCACTAAACAATGTATTTGGAACAATGAGATGAATGTTCGAACCAAAAAATGAGCACGTTGAGCATAAAAATCATAAGTCAAGCGTAAAAATGAGGGTTTGAAGCCTAAGAATGAGAGTTTGGTGCATAAATAAGAGGCTTTGAAGGCTGGAGTCAATGCTCTGGACTCTACAAACGAAGCCTTGGAACCTAAAATTCAAGCTTTGGGCACTAAACGATGTATTTGGAGAAAGGACATGAGGGTTCGACCCAAAAAATGAGCACGTCGAGCGTAAAACGCATAATTCGAGCATAACAATGAGGGTTTGAACCCTAAGAATGCAAGTTTGGTGCATAAATAAGAGGCTTTGAAGGCTGGAGTCAATGCTCTGGACTCTACAAACGAAGCCTTGGAACCTAAAATTCAAGCTTTGTCCCCTAAACGATGTATTTGGAGCATGGACATGAGGGTTCGAGCCAAAAAATGAGCACGTCGAGCATAAAACTCATAATTTGAGCATAACAATGAGGGATTGAACCCTAAGAATGAGAGTTTGGTGCATAAATAAGAGGCTTTGAAGGCTGGAGTCAATGCTCTGGACTCTACAAACGAAGCCTTGGAACCTAAAATTCAAGCTTTGTCGCCTAAAGAATGTGTTTGGAGCAAGGAGATGACGGTTCGACCCAAAAAATGAGCATGTCGAACATGAAAATGATAAGTCAAGGCAAAAATGAGGGATTGAACCCTAAGAATGCAAGTTTGGTGCATAAATAAGAGGCTTTGAAGGCTGGAGTCAATGCTCTGGACTCTACAAACGAAGCCTTGGAACCTAAAATTCAAGCTTTGTCCCCTAAACGATGTATTTGGACCAAGGAGATGAGGGTTCGACCCAAAAAATGAGCATGTCGGGCATGAAAATCATAGAGCATAACAATGAGGGTTTGAAGCCTAAGAGTGAGAGTTTGGTGCATAAATAAGAGGCTTTGAAGGCTGGAGTCAATGCTCTGGACTCTACAAACGAAGCCTTGGAACCTAAAATTCAAGCTTTGTCCCCTAAACGATGTATTTGGACCAAGGAGATGAGGGTTCGACCCAAAAAATGAGCATGTCGGGCATGAAAATCATAGAGCATAACAATGAGGGTTTGAAGCCTAAGAGTGAGAGTTTGGTGCATAAATAAGAGGCTTTGAAGGCTGGAGTCAATGCTCTGGACTCTACAAACGAAGCCTTGGAACCTAAAATTCAAGCTTTGTCCCCTAAACGATGTATTTGGAGCAAGGAGATGACCGTTCGACCCAAAAAATGAGCATGTCGAGCATAAAAATGATAATTCAAGGCAAAAATGAGGGATTGAACCCTAAGAATGCAAGTTTGGTGCATAAATAAGAGGCTTTGAAGGCTGGAGTCAATGCTCTGGACTCTACAAATGAATCCTTGGAACCTAAAATTCAATCTTAGGGCACTAAACAATGTATTTGGAACAATGAGATGAATGTTCGACCCAAAAAATGAGCACGTTGAGCATAAAAATCATAGGTCAAGCGTAAAAATGAGGGTTTGAAGCCTAAGAATGAGATTTTGGTGCATAAATAAGAGGCTTTGAAGGCTGGAGTCAATGCTCTGGACTCTACAAACGAAGCCTTGAAACCTAAAATTCAAGCTTTGTCCCCTAAAGAATGTGTTTGGAGCAAGGAGATGAGGGTTCGACCCAAAAAATGAGCATGTCGAACATGAAAATGATAAGTCAAGCCTAAAATGAGGGATTGAACCCTAAGATTGCAAGTTTGGTGCATAAATAAGAGGCTTTCAAGCCTGGAGTCAATGCTCTGGACTCTACAAATGAATCCTTGGAACCTAAAATTCAAGCTTAGGGCACTAAACAATGTATTTGGAACAATGAGATGAATGTTTGACCCAAAAAATGAGCACGTTGAGCATAAAAATCATAAGTCAAGTGTAAAAATGAGGGTTTGAAGCCTAAGAATGAGAGTTTGGTGGATAAATATGAGGCTTTCAAGGCTGGAGTCAATGCTCTGGACTCTACAAACGAAGCCTTGGAACCTAAAATTCAAGCTTTGTCCCTTAAAGAATGTGTTTGGAGCAAGGAGATGAGGGTTCGACCGAAAAAATGAGCACGTCCAGCATAAAACTCATAATTTGAGTATAACAATGAGGGTCTGAAGCCTAAGAATGAGAGTTTGGTGCATAAATAAGAGGCTTTGAAGGCTGGAGTCAATGCTCTGGACTCTACAAACGAAGCCTTGGAACCTAAAATTCAAGCTTTGTCCCCTAAATGATGGCTTTGGAGCAAGGACATGAGGGTTCGTTTCAAAAAATGAGCGTGTCGAGCATAAAACTCATAATTTGAGCATAACAATGAGGGATTGAACCCTAAGAATGAGAGTTTGGTGCATAAATAAGAGGCTTTGCAGGCTGGAGTCAATGCTCTGGACTCTACAAACGAAGCCTTGAAACCTAAAATTCAAGCTTTGTCCCCTAAAGAATGTGTTTGGAGCAAGGAGATGAGGGTTCGACCCAAAAAATGAGCATGTCGAACATGAAAATGATAAGTCAAGCCTAAAATGAGGGATTGAACCCTAAGATTGCAAGTTTGGTGCATAAATAAGAGGCTTTCAAGCCTGGAGTCAATGCTCTGGACTCTACAAATGAATCCTTGGAACCTAAAATTCAAGCTTTGTCCACTAAATGATGTATTTGGAGCAAGGACATGAGGGTTCGACCCAAAAAATGAGGCTGTCGAGCATAAAAATCATAGAGCATAACAATGAGGGTTTGAAGCCTAAGAATGAGAGTTTGGTGCATAAATAAGAGGCTTTGAAGGCTGGAGTCAATGCTCTGGACTCTACAAACGAAGCCTTGGAACCTAAAATTCAAGCTTAGGGCACTAAACAATGTATTTGGAACAATGAGATGAATGTTCGAACCAAAAAATGAGCACGTTGAGCATAAAAATCATAAGTCAAGCGTAAAAATGAGGGTTTGAAGCCTAAGAATGAGAGTTTGGTGCATAAATAAGAGGCTTTGAAGGCTGGAGTCAATGCTCTGGACTCTACAAACGAAGCCTTGGAACCTAAAATTCAAGCTTTGGGCACTAAACGATGTATTTGGAGAAAGGACATGAGGGTTCGACCCAAAAAATGAGCACGTCGAGCGTAAAACGCATAATTCGAGCATAACAATGAGGGTTTGAACCCTAAGAATGCAAGTTTGGTGCATAAATAAGAGGCTTTGAAGGCTGGAGTCAATGCTCTGGACTCTACAAACGAAGCCTTGGAACCTAAAATTCAAGCTTTGTCCCCTAAACGATGTATTTGGAGCATGGACATGAGGGTTCGAGCCAAAAAATGAGCACGTCGAGCATAAAACTCATAATTTGAGCATAACAATGAGGGATTGAACCCTAAGAATGAGAGTTTGGTGCATAAATAAGAGGCTTTGAAGGCTGGAGTCAATGCTCTGGACTCTACAAACGAAGCCTTGGAACCTAAAATTCAAGCTTTGTCCCCTAAACGATGTATTTGGACCAAGGAGATGAGGGTTCGACCCAAAAAATGAGCATGTCGGGCATGAAAATCATAGAGCATAACAATGAGGGTTTGAAGCCTAAGAGTGAGAGTTTGGTGCATAAATAAGAGGCTTTGAAGGCTGGAGTCAATGCTCTGGACTCTACAAACGAAGCCTTGGAACCTAAAATTCAAGCTTTGTCCCCTAAACGATGTATTTGGAGCAAGGAGATGACGGTTCGACCCAAAAAATGAGCATGTCGAGCATAAAAATGATAATTCAAGGCAAAAATGAGGGATTGAACCCTAAGAATGCAAGTTTGGTGCATAAATAAGAGGCTTTGAAGGCTGGAGTCAATGCTCTGGACTCTACAAATGAATCCTTGGAACCTAAAATTCAATCTTAGGGCACTAAACAATGTATTTGGAACAATGAGATGAATGTTCGACCCAAAAAATGAGCACGTTGAGCATAAAAATCATAGGTCAAGCGTAAAAATGAGGGTTTGAAGCCTAAGAATGAGATTTTGGTGCATAAATAAGAGGCTTTCAAGGCTGGAGTCAATGCTCTGGACTCTACAAACGAAGCCTTGGAACCTAAAATTCCAGCTTTGGACACTAAATGATGGCTTTGGAGCAAGGACATGAGGGTTCGTTTCAAAAAATGAGCGTGTCGAGCATAAAACTCATAATTTGAGCATAACAATGAGGGAATGAACCCTAAGAATGAGAGTTTGGTGCATAAATAAGAGGCTTTGAAGGCTGGAGTCAATGCTCTGGACTCTACAAACGAAGCCTTGAAACCTAAAATTCAAGCTTTGTCCCCTAAAGAATGTGTTTGGAGCAAGGAGATGAGGGTTCGACCCAAAAAATGAGCATGTCGAACATGAAAATGATAAGTCAAGCCTAAAATGAGGGATTGAACCCTAAGATTGCAAGTTTGGTGCATAAATAAGAGGCTTTCAAGCCTGGAGTCAATGCTCTCGACACTACAAATGAATCCTTGGAACCTAAAATTCAAGCTTAGGGCACTAAACAATGTATTTGGAACAATGAGATGAATGTTTGACCCAAAAAATGAGCACGTTGAGCATAAAAATCATAAGTCAAGTGTAAAAATGAGGGTTTGAAGCCTAAGAATGAGAGTTTGGTGGATAAATATGAGGCTTTCAAGGCTGGAGTCAATGCTCTGGACTCTACAAACGAAGCCTTGGAACCTAAAATTCAAGCTTTGTCCCTTAAAGAATGTGTTTGGAGCAAGGAGATGAGGGTTCGACCCAAAAAATGAGCATGTCGGGCATGAAAATGATAAGTCAAGCCTAAAATGAGGGATTGAACCCTAAGAATGAGAGTTTGGTGCATAAATAAGAGGCTTTCAAGCCTGGAGTCAATGCTCTGGACTCTACAAACGAATCCTTGGAACCTAAAATTCAAGCTTTGTCGACTAAATGATGTATTTGGAGCAAGGACATGAGGGTTCGACCCAAAAAATGAGGCTGTCGAGCATAAAAATCATAGAGCATAACAATGAAGGTTTGAAGCCTAAGAATGAGAGTTTGGTGCATAAATAAGAGGCTTTGAAGGCTGGAGTCAATGCTCTGGACTCTACAAACGAAGCCTTGGAACCTAAAATTCAAGCTTAGGGCACTAAACAATGTATTTGGAACAATGAGATGAATGTTCGAACCAAAAAATGAGCACGTTGAGCATAAAAATCATAAGTCAAGCGTAAAAATGAGGGTTTGAAGCCTAAGAATGAGAGTTTGGTGCATAAATAAGAGGCTTTGAAGGCTGGAGTCAATGCTCTGGACTCTACAAACGAAGCCTTGGAACCTAAAATTCAAGCTTTGGGCACTAAACGATGTATTTGGAGCAAGGACATGAGGGTTCGACCCAAAAAATGAGCACGTCGAGCGTAAAACGCATAATTCGAGCATAACAATGAGGGTTTGAAGCCTAAGAATGAGAGTTTGGTGCATAAATAAGAGGCTTTGAAGGCTGGAGTCAATGCTCTGGACTCTACAAACGAAGCCTTGGAACCTAAAATTCAAGCTTTGTCCCCTAAACGATGTATTTGGAGCAAGGACATGAGGGTTCGAGCCAAAAAATGAGCACGTCGAGCATAAAACTCATAATTTGAGCATAACAATGAGGGTTTGAACCCTAAGAATGAGAGTTTGGTGCATAAATAAGAGGCTTTCAAGCCTGGAGTCAATGCTCTGGACTCTACAAACGAAGCCTTGGAACCTAAAATTCAAGCTTTGTCGCCTAAAGAATGTGTTTGGAGCAAGGAGATGACGGTTCGACCCAAAAAATGAGCATGTCGAACATGAAAATGATAAGTCAAGTGTAAAAATGAGGGATTGAACCCTAAGAATGCAAGTTTGGTGCATAAATAAGAGGCTTTGAAGGCTGGAGTCAATGCTCTGGACTCTACAAACGAAGCCTTGGAACCTAAAATTCAAGCTTTGTCCCCTAAACGATGGCTTTGGAGCAAGGACATGAGGGTTCGACCCAAAAAATGAGCACGTCGAGCATAAAACTCATAATTCGAGCATAACCATGAGGGATTGAACCCTAAGAATGCAAGTTTGGTGCATAAATAAGAGGCTTTGAAGGCTGGAGTCAATGCTCTGGACTCTACAAACGAAGCCTTGGAACCTAAAATTCAAGCTTTGTCCCCTAAACGATGTATTTGGACCAAGGAGATGAGGGTTCGACCCAAAAAATGAGCATGTCGGGCATGAAAATCATAGAGCATAACAATGAGGGTTTGAAGCCTAAGAGTGAGAGTTTGGTGCATAAATAAGAGGCTTTGAAGGCTGGAGTCAATGCTCTGGACTCTACAAACGAAGCCTTGGAACCTAAAATTCAAGCTTTGTCCCCTAAACGATGTATTTGGAGCAAGGAGATGACCGTTCCACCCAAAAAATGAGCATGTCGAGCATAAAAATGATAATTCAAGGCAAAAATGAGGGATTGAACCCTAAGAATGCAAGTTTGGTGCATAAATAAGAGGCTTTGAAGGCTGGAGTCAATGCTCTGGACTCTACAAACGAAGCCTTGGAACCTAAAATTCAAGCTTTGTCCCCTAAATGATGGCTTTGGAGCAAGGACATGAGGGTTCGTTTCAAAAAATGAGCGTGTCGAGCATAAAACTCATAATTTGAGCATAACAATGAGGGATTGAACCCTAAGAATGAGAGTTTGGTGCATAAATAAGAGGCTTTGCAGGCTGGAGTCAATGCTCTGGACTCTACAAACGAAGCCTTGAAACCTAAAATTCAAGCTTTGTCCCCTAAAGAATGTGTTTGGAGCAAGGAGATGAGGGTTCGACCCAAAAAATGAGCATGTCGAACATGAAAATGATAAGTCAAGCCTAAAATGAGGGATTGAACCCTAAGAATGAGAGTTTGGTGCATAAATAAGAGGCTTTCAAGCCTGGAGTCAATGCTCTGGACTCTACAAATGAATCCTTGGAACCTAAAATTCAAGCTTTGTCCACTAAATGATGTATTTGGAGCAAGGACATGAGGGTTCGACCCAAAAAATGAGGCTGTCGAGCATAAAAATCATAGAGCATAACAATGAGGGTTTGAAGCCTAAGAATGAGAGTTTGGTGCATAAATAAGAGGCTTTGAAGGCTGGAGTCAATGCTCTGGACTCTACAAACGAAGCCTTGGAACCTAAAATTCAAGCTTAGGGCACTAAACAATGTATTTGGAACAATGAGATGAATGTTCGAACCAAAAAATGAGCACGTTGAGCATAAAAATCATAAGTCAAGCGTAAAAATGAGGGTTTGAAGCCTAAGAATGAGAGTTTGGTGCATAAATAAGAGGCTTTGAAGGCTGGAGTCAATGCTCTGGACTCTACAAACGAAGCCTTGGAACCTAAAATTCAAGCTTTGGGCACTAAACGATGTATTTGGAGAAAGGACATGAGGGTTCGACCCAAAAAATGAGCACGTCGAGCGTAAAACGCATAATTCGAGCATAACAATGAGGGTTTGAACCCTAAGAATGCAAGTTTGGTGCATAAATAAGAGGCTTTGAAGGCTGGAGTCAATGCTCTGGACTCTACAAACGAAGCCTTGGAACCTAAAATTCAAGCTTTGTCCCCTAAACGATGTATTTGGAGCATGGACATGAGGGTTCGAGCCAAAAAATGAGCACGTCGAGCATAAAACTCATAATTTGAGCATAACAATGAGGGTTTGAACCCTAAGAATGAGAGTTTGGTGCATAAATAAGAGGCTTTGAAGGCTGGAGTCAATGCTCTGGACTCTACAAACGAAGCCTTGGAACCTAAAATTCAAGCTTTGTCGCCTAAAGAATGTGTTTGGAGCAAGGAGATGACGGTTCGACCCAAAAAATGAGCATGTCGAACATGAAAATGATAAGTCAAGGCAAAAATGAGGGATTGAACCCTAAGAATGCAAGTTTGGTGCATAAATAAGAGGCTTTGAAGGCTGGAGTCAATGCTCTGGACTCTACAAACGAAGCCTTGGAACCTAAAATTCAAGCTTTGTCCCCTAAACGATGTATTTGGACCAAGGAGATGAGGGTTCGACCCAAAAAATGAGCATGTCGGGCATGAAAATCATAGAGCATAACAATGAGGGTTTGAAGCCTAAGAGTGAGAGTTTGGTGCATAAATAAGAGGCTTTGAAGGCTGGAGTCAATGCTCTGGACTCTACAAACGAAGCCTTGGAACCTAAAATTCAAGCTTTGTCCCCTAAACGATCTATTTGGAGCAAGGAGATGACCGTTCGACCCAAAAAATGAGCATGTCGAGCATAAAAATGATAATTCAAGGCAAAAATGAGGGATTGAACCCTAAGAATGCAAGTTTGGTGCATAAATAAGAGGCTTTGAAGGCTGGAGTCAATGCTCTGGACTCTACAAATGAATCCTTGGAACCTAAAATTCAATCTTAGGGCACTAAACAATGTATTTGGAACAATGAGATGAATGTTCGACCCAAAAAATGAGCACGTTGAGCATAAAAATCATAGGTCAAGCGTAAAAATGAGGGTTTGAAGCCTAAGAATGAGATTTTGGTGCATAAATAAGAGGCTTTGAAGGCTGGAGTCAATGCTCTGGACTCTACAAACGAAGCCTTGAAACCTAAAATTCAAGCTTTGTCCCCTAAAGAATGTGTTTGGAGCAAGGAGATGAGGGTTCGACCCAAAAAATGAGCATGTCGAACATGAAAATGATAAGTCAAGCCTAAAATGAGGGATTGAACCCTAAGATTGCAAGTTTGGTGCATAAATAAGAGGCTTTCAAGCCTGGAGTCAATGCTCTGGACTCTACAAATGAATCCTTGGAACCTAAAATTCAAGCTTAGGGCACTAAACAATGTATTTGGAACAATGAGATGAATGTTTGACCCAAAAAATGAGCACGTTGAGCATAAAAATCATAAGTCAAGTGTAAAAATGAGGGTTTGAAGCCTAAGAATGAGAGTTTGGTGGATAAATATGAGGCTTTCAAGGCTGGAGTCAATGCTCTGGACTCTACAAACGAAGCCTTGGAACCTAAAATTCAAGCTTTGTCCCTTAAAGAATGTGTTTGGAGCAAGGAGATGAGGGTTCGACCGAAAAAATGAGCACGTCCAGCATAAAACTCATAATTTGAGTATAACAATGAGGGTCTGAAGCCTAAGAATGAGAGTTTGGTGCATAAATAAGAGGCTTTGAAGGCTGGAGTCAATGCTCTGGACTCTACAAACGAAGCCTTGGAACCTAAAATTCAAGCTTTGTCCCCTAAATGATGGCTTTGGAGCAAGGACATGAGGGTTCGTTTCAAAAAATGAGCGTGTCGAGCATAAAACTCATAATTTGAGCATAACAATGAGGGATTGAACCCTAAGAATGAGAGTTTGGTGCATAAATAAGAGGCTTTGAAGGCTGGAGTCAATGCTCTGGACTCTACAAACGAAGCCTTGAAACCTAAAATTCAAGCTTTGTCCCCTAAAGAATGTGTTTGGAGCAAGGAGATGAGGGTTCGACCCAAAAAATGAGCATGTCGAACATGAAAATGATAAGTCAAGCCTAAAATGAGGGATTGAACCCTAAGATTGCAAGTTTGGTGCATAAATAAGAGGCTTTCAAGCCTGGAGTCAATGCTCTGGACTCTACAAATGAATCCTTGGAACCTAAAATT
This sequence comes from Strix occidentalis, assembly GCA_030819815.1. Taxonomy (NCBI): domain Eukaryota; kingdom Metazoa; phylum Chordata; class Aves; order Strigiformes; family Strigidae; genus Strix; species Strix occidentalis. The sequence goes on along the minus strand of JASWHU010000133.1, from coordinate 51,970 downwards.
CAAGCTTTGTCCACTAAATGATGTATTTGGAGCAAGGACATGAGGGTTCGACCCAAAAAATGAGGCTGTCGAGCATAAAAATCATAGAGCATAACAATGAGGGTTTGAAGCCTAAGAATGAGAGTTTGGTGCATAAATAAGAGGCTTTGAAGGCTGGAGTCAATGCTCTGGACTCTACAAACGAAGCCTTGGAACCTAAAATTCAAGCTTAGGGCACTAAACAATGTATTTGGAACAATGAGATGAATGTTCGAACCAAAAAATGAGCACGTTGAGCATAAAAATCATAAGTCAAGCGTAAAAATGAGGGTTTGAAGCCTAAGAATGAGAGTTTGGTGCATAAATAAGAGGCTTTGAAGGCTGGAGTCAATGCTCTGGACTCTACAAACGAAGCCTTGGAACCTAAAATTCAAGCTTTGGGCACTAAACGATGTATTTGGAGAAAGGACATGAGGGTTCGACCCAAAAAATGAGCACGTCGAGCGTAAAACGCATAATTCGAGCATAACAATGAGGGTTTGAACCCTAAGAATGCAAGTTTGGTGCATAAATAAGAGGCTTTGAAGGCTGGAGTCAATGCTCTGGACTCTACAAACGAAGCCTTGGAACCTAAAATTCAAGCTTTGTCCCCTAAACGATGTATTTGGAGCATGGACATGAGGGTTCGAGCCAAAAAATGAGCACGTCGAGCATAAAACTCATAATTTGAGCATAACAATGAGGGTTTGAACCCTAAGAATGAGAGTTTGGTGCATAAATAAGAGGCTTTGAAGGCTGGAGTCAATGCTCTGGACTCTACAAACGAAGCCTTGGAACCTAAAATTCAAGCTTTGTCCCCTAAACGATGTATTTGGACCAAGGAGATGAGGGTTCGACCCAAAAAATGAGCATGTCGGGCATGAAAATCATAGAGCATAACAATGAGGGTTTGAAGCCTAAGAGTGAGAGTTTGGTGCATAAATAAGAGGCTTTGAAGGCTGGAGTCAATGCTCTGGACTCTACAAACGAAGCCTTGGAACCTAAAATTCAAGCTTTGTCCCCTAAACGATGTATTTGGAGCAAGGAGATGACGGTTCGACCCAAAAAATGAGCATGTCGAGCATAAAAATGATAATTCAAGGCAAAAATGAGGGATTGAACCCTAAGAATGCAAGTTTGGTGCATAAATAAGAGGCTTTGAAGGCTGGAGTCAATGCTCTGGACTCTACAAATGAATCCTTGGAACCTAAAATTCAATCTTAGGGCACTAAACAATGTATTTGGAACAATGAGATGAATGTTCGACCCAAAAAATGAGCACGTTGAGCATAAAAATCATAGGTCAAGCGTAAAAATGAGGGTTTGAAGCCTAAGAATGAGATTTTGGTGCATAAATAAGAGGCTTTCAAGGCTGGAGTCAATGCTCTGGACTCTACAAACGAAGCCTTGGAACCTAAAATTCCAGCTTTGGACACTAAATGATGGCTTTGGAGCAAGGACATGAGGGTTCGTTTCAAAAAATGAGCGTGTCGAGCATAAAACTCATAATTTGAGCATAACAATGAGGGAATGAACCCTAAGAATGAGAGTTTGGTGCATAAATAAGAGGCTTTGAAGGCTGGAGTCAATGCTCTGGACTCTACAAACGAAGCCTTGAAACCTAAAATTCAAGCTTTGTCCCCTAAAGAATGTGTTTGGAGCAAGGAGATGAGGGTTCGACCCAAAAAATGAGCATGTCGAACATGAAAATGATAAGTCAAGCCTAAAATGAGGGATTGAACCCTAAGATTGCAAGTTTGGTGCATAAATAAGAGGCTTTCAAGCCTGGAGTCAATGCTCTCGACACTACAAATGAATCCTTGGAACCTAAAATTCAAGCTTAGGGCACTAAACAATGTATTTGGAACAATGAGATGAATGTTTGACCCAAAAAATGAGCACGTTGAGCATAAAAATCATAAGTCAAGTGTAAAAATGAGGGTTTGAAGCCTAAGAATGAGAGTTTGGTGGATAAATATGAGGCTTTCAAGGCTGGAGTCAATGCTCTGGACTCTACAAACGAAGCCTTGGAACCTAAAATTCAAGCTTTGTCCCTTAAAGAATGTGTTTGGAGCAAGGAGATGAGGGTTCGACCCAAAAAATGAGCATGTCGGGCATGAAAATGATAAGTCAAGCCTAAAATGAGGGATTGAACCCTAAGAATGAGAGTTTGGTGCATAAATAAGAGGCTTTCAAGCCTGGAGTCAATGCTCTGGACTCTACAAACGAATCCTTGGAACCTAAAATTCAAGCTTTGTCGACTAAATGATGTATTTGGAGCAAGGACATGAGGGTTCGACCCAAAAAATGAGGCTGTCGAGCATAAAAATCATAGAGCATAACAATGAGGGTTTGAAGCCTAAGAATGAGAGTTTGGTGCATAAATAAGAGGCTTTGAAGGCTGGAGTCAATGCTCTGGACTCTACAAACGAAGCCTTGGAACCTAAAATTCAAGCTTAGGGCACTAAACAATGTATTTGGAACAATGAGATGAATGTTCGAACCAAAAAATGAGCACGTTGAGCATAAAAATCATAAGTCAAGCGTAAAAATGAGGGTTTGAAGCCTAAGAATGAGAGTTTGGTGCATAAATAAGAGGCTTTGAAGGCTGGAGTCAATGCTCTGGACTCTACAAACGAAGCCTTGGAACCTAAAATTCAAGCTTTGGGCACTAAACGATGTATTTGGAGCAAGGACATGAGGGTTCGACCCAAAAAATGAGCACGTCGAGCGTAAAACGCATAATTCGAGCATAACAATGAGGGTTTGAAGCCTAAGAATGAGAGTTTGGTGCATAAATAAGAGGCTTTGAAGGCTGGAGTCAATGCTCTGGACTCTACAAACGAAGCCTTGGAACCTAAAATTCAAGCTTTGTCCCCTAAACGATGTATTTGGAGCAAGGACATGAGGGTTCGAGCCAAAAAATGAGCACGTCGAGCATAAAACTCATAATTTGAGCATAACAATGAGGGTTTGAACCCTAAGAATGAGAGTTTGGTGCATAAATAAGAGGCTTTCAAGCCTGGAGTCAATGCTCTGGACTCTACAAACGAAGCCTTGGAACCTAAAATTCAAGCTTTGTCGCCTAAAGAATGTGTTTGGAGCAAGGAGATGACGGTTCGACCCAAAAAATGAGCATGTCGAACATGAAAATGATAAGTCAAGTGTAAAAATGAGGGATTGAACCCTAAGAATGCAAGTTTGGTGCATAAATAAGAGGCTTTGAAGGCTGGAGTCAATGCTCTGGACTCTACAAACGAAGCCTTGGAACCTAAAATTCAAGCTTTGTCCCCTAAACGATGGCTTTGGAGCAAGGACATGAGGGTTCGACCCAAAAAATGAGCACGTCGAGCATAAAACTCATAATTCGAGCATAACCATGAGGGATTGAACCCTAAGAATGCAAGTTTGGTGCATAAATAAGAGGCTTTGAAGGCTGGAGTCAATGCTCTGGACTCTACAAACGAAGCCTTGGAACCTAAAATTCAAGCTTTGTCCCCTAAACGATGTATTTGGAGCAAGGAGATGAGGGTTCGACCCAAAAAATGAGCATGTCGGGCATGAAAATCATAGAGCATAACAATGAGTGTTTGAAGCCTAAGAGTGAGAGTTTGGTGCATAAATAAGAGGCTTTGAAGGCTGGAGTCAATGCTCTGGACTCTACAAACGAAGCCTTGGAACCTAAAATTCAAGCTTTGTCCCCTAAACGATGTATTTGGAGCAAGGAGATGACCGTTCCACCCAAAAAATGAGCATGTCGAGCATAAAAATGATAATTCAAGGCAAAAATGAGGGATTGAACCCTAAGAATGCAAGTTTGGTGCATAAATAAGAGGCTTTGAAGGCTGGAGTCAATGCTCTGGACTCTACAAACGAAGCCTTGGAACCTAAAATTCAAGCTTTGTCCCCTAAATGATGGCTTTGGAGCAAGGACATGAGGGTTCGTTTCAAAAAATGAGCGTGTCGAGCATAAAACTCATAATTTGAGCATAACAATGAGGGATTGAACCCTAAGAATGAGAGTTTGGTGCATAAATAAGAGGCTTTGCAGGCTGGAGTCAATGCTCTGGACTCTACAAACGAAGCCTTGAAACCTAAAATTCAAGCTTTGTCCCCTAAAGAATGTGTTGGGAGCAAGGAGATGAGGGTTCGACCCAAAAAATGAGCATGTCGAACATGAAAATGATAAGTCAAGCCTAAAATGAGGGATTGAACCCTAAGATTGCAAGTTTGGTGCATAAATAAGAGGCTTTCAAGCCTGGAGTCAATGCTCTGGACTCTACAAATGAATCCTTGGAACCTAAAATTCAAGCTTTGTCCACTAAATGATGTATTTGGAGCAAGGACATGAGGGTTCGACCCAAAAAATGAGGCTGTCGAGCATAAAAATCATAGAGCATAACAATGAGGGTTTGAAGCCTAAGAATGAGAGTTTGGTGCATAAATAAGAGGCTTTGAAGGCTGGAGTCAATGCTCTGGACTCTACAAACGAAGCCTTGGAACCTAAAATTCAAGCTTAGGGCACTAAACAATGTATTTGGAACAATGAGATGAATGTTCGAACCAAAAAATGAGCACGTTGAGCATAAAAATCATAAGTCAAGCGTAAAAATGAGGGTTTGAAGCCTAAGAATGAGAGTTTGGTGCATAAATAAGAGGCTTTGAAGGCTGGAGTCAATGCTCTGGACTCTACAAACGAAGCCTTGGAACCTAAAATTCAAGCTTTGGGCACTAAACGATGTATTTGGAGAAAGGACATGAGGGTTCGACCCAAAAAATGAGCACGTCGAGCGTAAAACGCATACTTCGAGCATAACAATGAGGGTTTGAACCCTAAGAATGCAAGTTTGGTGCATAAATAAGAGGCTTTGAAGGCTGGAGTCAATGCTCTGGACTCTACAAACGAAGCCTTGGAACCTAAAATTCAAGCTTTGTCCCCTAAACGATGTATTTGGAGCATGGACATGAGGGTTCGAGCCAAAAAATGAGCACGTCGAGCATAAAACTCATAATTTGAGCATAACAATGAGGGTTTGAACCCTAAGAATGAGAGTTTGGTGCATAAATAAGAGGCTTTGAAGGCTGGAGTCAATGCTCTGGACTCTACAAACGAAGCCTTGGAACCTAAAATTCAAGCTTTGTCGCCTAAAGAATGTGTTTGGAGCAAGGAGATGACGGTTCGACCCAAAAAATGAGCATGTCGAACATGAAAATGATAAGTCAAGGCAAAAATGAGGGATTGAACCCTAAGAATGCAAGTTTGGTGCATAAATAAGAGGCTTTGAAGGCTGGAGTCAATGCTCTGGACTCTACAAACGAAGCCTTGGAACCTAAAATTCAAGCTTTGTCCCCTAAACGATGTATTTGGACCAAGGAGATGAGGGTTCGACCCAAAAAATGAGCATGTCGGGCATGAAAATCATAGAGCATAACAATGAGGGTTTGAAGCCTAAGAGTCAGAGTTTGGTGCATAAATAAGAGGCTTTCAAGCCTGGAGTCAATGCTCTGGACTCTACAAACGAAGCCTTGGAACCTAAAATTCAAGCTTTCTCCCCTAAACGATGTATTTGGACCAAGGAGATGAGGGTTCGACCCAAAAAATGAGCATGTCGGGCATGAAAATCATAGAGCATAACAATGAGGGTTTGAAGCCTAGGAGTGAGAGTTTGGTGCATAAATAAGAGGCTTTGAAGGCTGGAGTCAATGCTCTGGACTCTACAAACGAAGCCTTGGAACCTAAAATTCAAGCTTTGTCCCCTAAACGATGTATTTGGAGCAAGGAGATGACCGTTCGACCCAAAAAATGAGCATGTCGAGCATAAAAATGATAATTCAAGGCAAAAATGAGGGATTGAACCCTAAGAATGCAAGTTTGGTGCATAAATAAGAGGCTTTGAAGGCTGGAGTCAATGCTCTGGACTCTACAAATGAATCCTTGGAACCTAAAATTCAATCTTAGGGCACTAAACAATGTATTTGGAACAATGAGATGAATGTTCGACCCAAAAAATGAGCACGTTGAGCATAAAAATCATAGGTCAAGCGTAAAAATGAGGGTTTGAAGCCTAAGAATGAGATTTTGGTGCATAAATAAGAGGCTTTCAAGGCTGGAGTCAATGCTCTGGACTCTACAAACGAAGCCTTGGAACCTAAAATTCCAGCTTTGGACACTAAATGATGGCTTTGGAGCAAGGACATGAGGGTTCGTTTCAAAAAATGAGCGTGTCGAGCATAAAACTCATAATTTGAGCATAACAATGAGGGAATGAACCCTAAGAATGAGAGTTTGGTGCATAAATAAGAGGCTTTGAAGGCTGGAGTCAATGCTCTGGACTCTACAAACGAAGCCTTGAAACCTAAAATTCAAGCTTTGTCCCCTAAAGAATGTGTTTGGAGCAAGGAGATGAGGGTTCGACCCAAAAAATGAGCATGTCGAACATGAAAATGATAAGTCAAGCCTAAAATGAGGGATTGAACCCTAAGATTGCAAGTTTGGTGCATAAATAAGAGGCTTTCAAGCCTGGAGTCAATGCTCTGGACTCTACAAATGAATCCTTGGAACCTAAAATTCAAGCTTAGGGCACTAAACAATGTATTTGGAACAATGAGATGAATGTTTGACCCAAAAAATGAGCACGTTGAGCATAAAAATCATAAGTCAAGTGTAAAAATGAGGGTTTGAAGCCTAAGAATGAGAGTTTGGTGGATAAATATGAGGCTTTCAAGGCTGGAGTCAATGCTCTGGACTCTACAAACGAAGCCTTGGAACCTAAAATTCAAGCTTTGTCCCTTAAAGAATGTGTTTGGAGCAAGGAGATGAGGGTTCGACCGAAAAAATGAGCACGTCCAGCATAAAACTCATAATTTGAGTATAACAATGAGGGTCTGAAGCCTAAGAATGAGAGTTTGGTGCATAAATAAGAGGCTTTGAAGGCTGGAGTCAATGCTCTGGACTCTACAAACGAAGCCTTGGAACCTAAAATTCAAGCTTTGTCCCCTAAATGATGGCTTTGGAGCAAGGACATGAGGGTTCGTTTCAAAAAATGAGCGTGTCGAGCATAAAACTCATAATTTGAGCATAACAATGAGGGATTGAACCCTAAGAATGAGAGTTTGGTGCATAAATAAGAGGCTTTGCAGGCTGGAGTCAATGCTCTGGACTCTACAAACGAAGTCTTGAAACCTAAAATTCAAGCTTTGTCCCCTAAAGAATGTGTTTGGAGCAAGGAGATGAGGGTTCGACCCAAAAAATGAGCATGTCGAACATGAAAATGATAAGTCAAGCCTAAAATGAGGGATTGAACCCTAAGATTGCAAGTTTGGTGCATAAATAAGAGGCTTTCAAGCCTGGAGTCAATGCTCTGGACTCTACAAACGAAGCCTTGGAACCTAAAATTCAAGCTTTGTCGCCTAAAGAATGTGTTTGGAGCAAGGAGATGACGGTTCGACCCAAAAAATGAGCATGTCGAATTGAAAATGATAAGTCAAGTGTAAAAATGAGGGATTGAACCCTAAGAATGCAAGTTTGGTGCATAAATAAGAGGCTTTGAAGGCTGGAGTCAATGCTCTGGACTCTACAAACGAAGCCTTGGAACCTAAAATTCAAGCTTTGTCCCCTAAACGATGGCTTTGGAGCAAGGACATGAGGGTTCGACCCAAAAAATGAGCACGTCGAGCATAAAACTCATAATTCGAGCATAACAATGAGGGATTGAACCCTAAGAATGCAAGTTTGGTGCATAAATAAGAGGCTTTGAAGGCTGGAGTCAATGCTCTGGACTCTACAAACGAAGCCTTGGAACCTAAAATTCAAGCTTTGTCCCCTAAATGATGGCTTTGGAGCAAGGACATGAGGGTTCGTTTCAAAAAATGAGCGTGTCGAGCATAAAACTCATAATTTGAGCATAACAATGAGGGATTGAACCCTAAGAATGAGAGTTTGGTGCATAAATAAGAGGCTTTGCAGGCTGGAGTCAATGCTCTGGACTCTACAAACGAGCCTTGAAACCTAAAATTCAAGCTTTGTCCCCTAAAGAATGTGTTTGGAGCAAGGAGATGAGGGTTCGACCCAAAAAAATGAGCATGTCGAACATGAAAATGATAAGTCAAGCCTAAAATGAGGGATTGAACCCTAAGATTGCAAGTTTGGTGCATAAATAAGAGGCTTTCAAGCCTGGAGTCAATGCTCTGGACTCTACAAATGAATCCTTGGAACCTAAAATTCAAGCTTTGTCCACTAAATGATGTATTTGGAGCAAGGACATGAGGGTTCGACCCAAAAAATGAGGCTGTCGAGCATAAAAATCATAGAGCATAACAATGAGGGTTTGAAGCCTAAGAATGAGAGTTTGGTGCATAAATAAGAGGCTTTGAAGGCTGGAGTCAATGCTCTGGACTCTACAAACGAAGCCTTGGAACCTAAAATTCAAGCTTAGGGCACTAAACAATGTATTTGGAACAATGAGATGAATGTTCGAACCAAAAAATGAGCACGTTGAGCATAAAAATCATAAGTCAAGCGTAAAAATGAGGGTTTGAAGCCTAAGAATGAGAGTTTGGTGCATAAATAAGAGGCTTTGAAGGCTGGAGTCAATGCTCTGGACTCTACAAACGAAGCCTTGGAACCTAAAATTCAAGCTTTGGGCACTAAACGATGTATTTGGAGAAAGGACATGAGGGTTCGACCCAAAAAATGAGCACGTCGAGCGTAAAACGCATAATTCGAGCATAACAATGAGGGTTTGAACCCTAAGAATGCAAGTTTGGTGCATAAATAAGAGGCTTTGAAGGCTGGAGTCAATGCTCTGGACTCTACAAACGAAGCCTTGGAACCTAAAATTCAAGCTTTGTCCCCTAAACGATGTATTTGGAGCATGGACATGAGGGTTCGAGCCAAAAAATGAGCACGTCGAGCATAAAACTCATAATTTGAGCATAACAATGAGGGTTTGAACCCTAAGAATGAGAGTTTGGTGCATAAATAAGAGGCTTTGAAGGCTGGAGTCAATGCTCTGGACTCTACAAACGAAGCCTTGGAACCTAAAATTCAAGCTTTGTCGCCTAAAGAATGTGTTTGGAGCAAGGAGATGACGGTTCGACCCAAAAAATGAGCATGTCGAACATGAAAATGATAAGTCAAGGCAAAAATGAGGGATTGAACCCTAAGAATGCAAGTTTGGTGCATAAATAAGAGGCTTTGAAGGCTGGAGTCAATGCTCTGGACTCTACAAACGAAGCCTTGGAACCTAAAATTCAAGCTTTGTCCCCTAAACGATGTATTTGGACCAAGGAGATGAGGGTTCGACCCAAAAAATGAGCATGTCGGGCATGAAAATCATAGAGCATAACAATGAGGGTTTGAAGCCTAAGAGTGAGAGTTTGGTGCATAAATAAGAGGCTTTGAAGGCTGGAGTCAATGCTCTGGACTCTACAAACGAAGCCTTGGAACCTAAAATTCAAGCTTTGTCCCCTAAACGATGTATTTGGACCAAGGAGATGAGGGTTCGACCCAAAAAATGAGCATGTCGGGCATGAAAATCATAGAGCATAACAATGAGGGTTTGAAGCCTAAGAGTGAGAGTTTGGTGCATAAATAAGAGGCTTTGAAGGCTGGAGTCAATGCTCTGGACTCTACAAACGAAGCCTTGGAACCTAAAATTCAAGCTTTGTCCCCTAAACGATGTATTTGGAGCAAGGAGATGACCGTTCGACCCAAAAAATGAGCATGTCGAGCATAAAAATGATAATTCAAGGCAAAAATGAGGGATTGAACCCTAAGAATGCAAGTTTGGTGCATAAATAAGAGGCTTTGAAGGCTGGAGTCAATGCTCTGGACTCTACAAATGAATCCTTGGAACCTAAAATTCAATCTTAGGGCACTAAACAATGTATTTGGAACAATGAGATGAATGTTCGACCCAAAAAATGAGCACGTTGAGCATAAAAATCATAGGTCAAGCGTAAAAATGAGGGTTTGAAGCCTAAGAATGAGAGTTTGGTGCATAAATAAGAGGCTTTCAAGGCTGGAGTCAATGCTCTGGACTCTACAAACGAAGCCTTGGAACCTAAAATTCCAGCTTTGGACACTAAATGATGGCTTTGGAGCAAGGACATGAGGGTTCGTTTCAAAAAATGAGCGTGTCGAGCATAAAACTCATAATTTGAGCATAACAATGAGGGAATGAACCCTAAGAATGAGAGTTTGGTGCATAAATAAGAGGCTTTGAAGGCTGGAGTCAATGCTCTGGACTCTACAAACGAAGCCTTGAAACCTAAAATTCAAGCTTTGTCCCCTAAAGAATGTGTTTGGAGCAAGGAGATGAGGGTTCGACCCAAAAAATGAGCATGTCGAACATGAAAATGATAAGTCAAGCCTAAAATGAGGGATTGAACCCTAAGATTGCAAGTTTGGTGCATAAATAAGAGGCTTTCAAGCCTGGAGTCAATGCTCTGGACTCTACAAATGAATCCTTGGAACCTAAAATTCAAGCTTAGGGCACTAAACAATGTATTTGGAACAATGAGATGAATGTTTGACCCAAAAAATGAGCACGTTGAGCATAAAAATCATAAGTCAAGTGTAAAAATGAGGGTTTGAAGCCTAAGAATGAGAGTTTGGTGGATAAATATGAGGCTTTCAAGGCTGGAGTCAATGCTCTGGACTCTACAAACGAAGCCTTGGAACCTAAAATTCAAGCTTTGTCCCTTAAAGAATGTGTTTGGAGCAAGGAGATGAGGGTTCGACCGAAAAAATGAGCACGTCCAGCATAAAACTCATAATTTGAGTATAACAATGAGGGTCTGAAGCCTAAGAATGAGAGTTTGGTGCATAAATAAGAGGCTTTGAAGGCTGGAGTCAATGCTCTGGACTCTACAAACGAAGCCTTGGAACCTAAAATTCAAGCTTAGGGCACTAAATGATGGCTTTGGAGCAAGGACATGAGGGTTCGTTTCAAAAAATGAGCGTGTCGAGCATAAAACTCATAATTTGAGCATAACAATGAGGGATTGAACCCTAAGAATGAGAGTTTGGTGCATAAATAAGAGGCTTTGCAGGCTGGAGTCAATGCTCTGGACTCTACAAACGAAGCCTTGAAACCTAAAATTCAAGCTTTGTCCCCTAAAGAATGTGTTTGGAGCAAGGAGATGAGGGTTCGACCCAAAAAATGAGCATGTCGAACATGAAAATGATAAGTCAAGCCTAAAATGAGGGATTGAACCCTAAGATTGCAAGTTTGGTGCATAAATAAGAGGCTTTCAAGCCTGGAGTCAATGCTCTGGACTCTACAAATGAATCCTTGGAACCTAAAATTCAAGGTTAGGGCACTAAACAATGTATTTGGAACAATGAGATGAATGTTTGACCCAAAAAATGAGCACGTTGAGCATAAAAATCATAAGTCAAGTGTAAAAATGAGGGTTTGAAGCCTAAGAATGAGAGTTTGGTGGATAAATATGAGGCTTTCAAGGCTGGAGTCAATGCTCTGGACTCTACAAACGAAGCCTTGGAACCTAAAATTCAAGCTTTGTCCCTTAAAGAATGTGTTTGGAGCAAGGAGATGAGGGTTCGACCCAAAAAATGAGCATGTCGGGCATGAAAATGATAAGTCAAGCCTAAAATGAGGGATTGAACCCTAAGATTGCAAGTTTGGTGCATAAATAAGAGGCTTTCAAGCCTGGAGTCAATGCTCTGGACTCTACAAACGAAGCCTTGGAACCTAAAATTCAAGCTTTGTCCACTAAATGATGTATTTGGAGCAAGGACATGAGGGTTCGACCCAAAAAATGAGGCTGTCGAGCATAAAAATCATAGAGCATAACAATGAGGGTTTGAAGCCTAAGAATGAGAGTTTGGTGCATAAATAAGAGGCTTTGAAGGCTGGAGTCAATGCTCTGGACTCTACAAACGAAGCCTTGGAACCTAAAATTCAAGCTTAGGGCACTAAACAATGTATTTGGAACAATGAGATGAATGTTCGAACCAAAAAATGAGCACGTTGAGCATAAAAATCATAAGTCAAGCGTAAAAATGAGGGTTTGAAGCCTAAGAATGAGAGTTTGGTGCATAAATAAGAGGCTTTGAAGGCTGGAGTCAATGCTCTGGACTCTACAAACGAAGCCTTGGAACCTAAAATTCAAGCTTTGGGCACTAAACGATGTATTTGGAGAAAGGACATGAGGGTTCGACCCAAAAAATGAGCACGTCGAGCGTAAAACGCATAATTCGAGCATAACAATGAGGGTTTGAACCCTAAGAATGCAAGTTTGGTGCATAAATAAGAGGCTTTGAAGGCTGGAGTCAATGCTCTGGACTCTACAAACGAAGCCTTGGAACCTAAAATTCAAGCTTTGTCCCCTAAACGATGTATTTGGAGCATGGACATGAGGGTACGAGCCAAAAAATGAGCACGTCGAGCATAAAACTCATAATTTGAGCATAACAATGAGGGTTTGAACCCTAAGAATGAGAGTTTGGTGCATAAATAAGAGGCTTTGAAGGCTGGAGTCAATGCTCTGGACTCTACAAACGAAGCCTTGGAACCTAAAATTCAAGCTTTGTCACCTAAAGAATGTGTTTGGAGCAAGGAGATGACGGTTCGACCCAAAAAATGAGCATGTCGAACATGAAAATGATAAGTCAAGGCAAAAATGAGGGATTGAACCCTAAGAATGAGAGTTTGGTGCATAAATAAGAGGCTTTGAAGGCTGGAGTCAATGCTCTGGACTCTACAAACGAAGCCTTGGAACCTAAAATTCAAGCTTTGTCCCCTAAACGATGTATTTGGACCAAGGAGATGAGGGTTCGACCCAAAAAATGAGCATGTCGGGCATGAAAATCATAGAGCATAACAATGAGGGTTTGAAGCCTAAGAGTGAGAGTTTGGTGCATAAATAAGAGGCTTTGAAGGCTGGAGTCAATGCTCTGGACTCTACAAACGAAGCCTTGGAACCTAAAATTCAAGCTTTGTCCCCTAAACGATGTATTTGGAGCAAGGAGATGACCGTTCGACCCAAAAAATGAGCATGTCGAGCATAAAAATGATAATTCAAGGCAAAAATGAGGGATTGAACCCTAAGATTGCAAGTTTGGTGCATAAATAAGAGGCTTTCAAGCCTGGAGTCAATGCTCTGGACTCTACAAATGAATCCTTGGAACCTAAAATTCAATCTTAGGGCACTAAACAATGTATTTGGAACAATGAGATGAATGTTCGACCCAAAAAATGAGCACGTTGAGCATAAAAATCATAGGTCAAGCGTAAAAATGAGGGTTTGAAGCCTAAGAATGAGATTTTGGTGCATAAATAAGAGGCTTTCAAGGCTGGAGTCAATGCTCTGGACTCTACAAACGAAGCCTTGGAACCTAAAATTCCAGCTTTGGACACTAAATGATGGCTTTGGAGCAAGGACATGAGGGTTCGTTTCAAAAAATGAGCGTGTCGAGCATAAAACTCATAATTTGAGCATAACAATGAGGGAATGAACCCTAAGAATGAGAGTTTGGTGCATAAATAAGAGGCTTTGAAGGCTGGAGTCAATGCTCTGGACTCTACAAACGAAGCCTTGAAACCTAAAATTCAAGCTTTGTCCCCTAAAGAATGTGTTTGGAGCAAGGAGATGAGGGTTCGACCCAAAAAATGAGCATGTCGAACATGAAAATGATAAGTCAAGCCTAAAATGAGGGATTGAACCCTAAGATTGCAAGTTTGGTGCATAAATAAGAGGCTTTCAAGCCTGGAGTCAATGCTCTGGACTCTACAAATGAATCCTTGGAACCTAAAATTCAAGGTTAGGGCACTAAACAATGTATTTGGAACAATGAGATGAATGTTTGACCCAAAAAATGAGCACGTTGAGCATAAAAATCATAAGTCAAGTGTAAAAATGAGGGTTTGAAGCCTAAGAATGAGAGTTTGGTGGATAAATATGAGGCTTTCAAGGCTGGAGTCAATGCTCTGGACTCTACAAACGAAGCCTTGGAACCTAAAATTCAAGCTTTGTCCCTTAAAGAATGTGTTTGGAGCAAGGAGATGAGGGTTCGACCCAAAAAATGAGCATGTCGGGCATGAAAATGATAAGTCAAGCCTAAAATGAGGGATTGAACCCTAAGAATGAGAGTTTGGTGCATAAATAAGAGGCTTTCAAGCCTGGAGTCAATGCTCTGGACTCTACAAACGAAGCCTTGGAACCTAAAATTCAAGCTTTGTCGACTAAATGATGTATTTGGAGCAAGGACATGAGGGTTCGACCCAAAAAATGAGGCTGTCGAGCATAAAAATCATAGAGCATAACAATGAGGGTTTGAAGCCTAAGAATGAGAGTTTGGTGCATAAATAAGAGGCTTTGAAGGCTGGAGTCAATGCTCTGGACTCTACAAACGAAGCCTTGGAACCTAAAATTCAAGCTTAGGGCACTAAACAATGTATTTGGAACAATGAGATGAATGTTCGAACCAAAAAATGAGCACGTTGAGCATAAAAATCATAAGTCAAGTGTAAAAATGAGGGTTTGAAGCCTAAGAATGAGAGTTTGGTGCATAAATAAGAGGCTTTGAAGGCTGGAGTCAATGCTCTGGACTCTACAAACGAAGCCTTGGAACCTAAAATTCAAGCTTTGGGCACTAAACGATGTATTTGGAGCAAGGACATGAGGGTTCGACCCAAAAAATGAGCACGTCGAGCGTAAAACGCATAATTCGAGCATAACAATGAGGGTTTGAAGCCTAAGAATGAGAGTTTGGTGCATAAATAAGAGGCTTTGAAGGCTGGAGTCAATGCTCTGGACTCTACAAACGAAGCCTTGGAACCTAAAATTCAAGCTTTGTCCCCTAAACGATGTATTTGGAGCAAGGACATGAGGGTTCGAGCCAAAAAATGAGCACGTCGAGCATAAAACTCATAATTTGAGCATAACAATGAGGGTTTGAACCCTAAGAATGAGAGTTTGGTGCATAAATAAGAGGCTTTCAAGCCTGGAGTCAATGCTCTGGACTCTACAAACGAAGCCTTGGAACCTAAAATTCAAGCTTTGTCGCCTAAAGAATGTGTTTGGAGCAAGGAGATGACGGTTCGACCCAAAAAATGAGCATGTCGAACATGAAAATGATAAGTCAAGTGTAAAAATGAGGGATTGAACCCTAAGAATGCAAGTTTGGTGCATAAATAAGAGGCTTTGAAGGCTGGAGTCAATGCTCTGGACTCTACAAACGAAGCCTTGGAACCTAAAATTCAAGCTTTGTCCCCTAAACGATGGCTTTGGAGCAAGGACATGAGGGTTCGACCCAAAAAATGAGCACGTCGAGCATAAAACTCATAATTCGAGCATAACAATGAGGGATTGAACCCTAAGATTGCAAGTTTGGTGCATAAATAAGAGGCTTTGAAGGCTGGAGTCAATGCTCTGGACTCTACAAACGAAGCCTTGGAACCTAAAATTCAAGCTTTGTCCCCTAAACGATGTATTTGGACCAAGGAGATGAGGGTTCGACCCAAAAAATGAGCATGTCGGGCATGAAAATCATAGAGCATAACAATGAGGGTTTGAAGCCTAAGAGTGAGAGTTTGGTGCATAAATAAGAGGCTTTCAAGGCTGGAGTCAATGCTCTGGACTCTACAAACGAAGCCTTGGAACCTAAAATTCAAGCTTTGTCCCCTAAACGATGTATTTGGAGCAAGGAGATGACCGTTCGACCCAAAAAATGAGCATGTCGAGCATAAAAATGATAATTCAAGGCAAAAATGAGGGATTGAACCCTAAGAATGCAAGTTTGGTGCATAAATAAGAGGCTTTGAAGGCTGGAGTCAATGCTCTGGACTCTACAAATGAATCCTTGGAACCTAAAATTCAATCTTAGGGCACTAAACAATGTATTTGGAACAATGAGATGAATGTTCGACCCAAAAAATGAGCACGTTGAGCATAAAAATCATAGGTCAAGCGTAAAAATGAGGG
This sequence comes from Strix occidentalis, assembly GCA_030819815.1. NCBI lineage: Eukaryota > Metazoa > Chordata > Aves > Strigiformes > Strigidae > Strix > Strix occidentalis. The sequence continues at coordinate 36,001 of JASWHU010000133.1, read as the reverse complement.
TTTGAAGCCTAAGAATGAGAGTTTGGTGCATAAATAAGAGGCTTTCAAGGCTGGAGTCAATGCTCTGGACTCTACAAACGAAGCCTTGGAACCTAAAATTCCAGCTTTGGACACTAAATGATGGCTTTGGAGCAAGGACATGAGGGTTCGTTTCAAAAAATGAGCGTGTCGAGCATAAAACTCATAATTTGAGCATAACAATGAGGGAATGAACCCTAAGAATGAGAGTTTGGTGCATAAATAAGAGGCTTTGAAGGCTGGAGTCAATGCTCTGGACTCTACAAACGAAGCCTTGAAACCTAAAATTCAAGCTTTGTCCCCTAAAGAATGTGTTTGGAGCAAGGAGATGAGGGTTCGACCCAAAAAATGAGCATGTCGAACATGAAAATGATAAGTCAAGCCTAAAATGAGGGATTGAACCCTAAGATTGCAAGTTTGGTGCATAAATAAGAGGCTTTCAAGCCTGGAGTCAATGCTCTGGACTCTACAAATGAATCCTTGGAACCTAAAATTCAAGCTTAGGGCACTAAACAATGTATTTGGAACAATGAGATGAATGTTTGACCCAAAAAATGAGCACGTTGAGCATAAAAATCATAAGTCAAGTGTAAAAATGAGGGTTTGAAGCCTAAGAATGAGAGTTTGGTGGATAAATATGAGGCTTTCAAGGCTGGAGTCAATGCTCTGGACTCTACAAACGAAGCCTTGGAACCTAAAATTCAAGCTTTGTCCCTTAAAGAATGTGTTTGGAGCAAGGAGATGAGGGTTCGACCGAAAAAATGAGCACGTCCAGCATAAAACTCATAATTTGAGTATAACAATGAGGGTCTGAAGCCTAAGAATGAGAGTTTGGTGCATAAATAAGAGGCTTTGAAGGCTGGAGTCAATGCTCTGGACTCTACAAACGAAGCCTTGGAACCTAAAATTCAAGCTTTGTCCCCTAAATGATGGCTTTGGAGCAAGGACATGAGGGTTCGTTTCAAAAAATGAGCGTGTCGAGCATAAAACTCATAATTTGAGCATAACAATGAGGGATTGAACCCTAAGAATGAGAGTTTGGTGCATAAATAAGAGGCTTTGCAGGCTGGAGTCAATGCTCTGGACTCTACAAACGAAGCCTTGAAACCTAAAATTCAAGCTTTGTCCCCTAAAGAATGTGTTTGGAGCAAGGAGATGAGGGTTCGACCCAAAAAATGAGCATGTCGAACATGAAAATGATAAGTCAAGCCTAAAATGAGGGATTGAACCCTAAGATTGCAAGTTTGGTGCATAAATAAGAGGCTTTCAAGCCTGGAGTCAATGCTCTGGACTCTACAAATGAATCCTTGGAACCTAAAATTCAAGGTTAGGGCACTAAACAATGTATTTGGAACAATGAGATGAATGTTTGACCCAAAAAATGAGCACGTTGAGCATAAAAATCATAAGTCAAGTGTAAAAATGAGGGTTTGAAGCCTAAGAATGAGAGTTTGGTGGATAAATATGAGGCTTTCAAGGCTGGAGTCAATGCTCTGGACTCTACAAACGAAGCCTTGGAACCTAAAATTCAAGCTTTGTCCCCTAAACGATGGCTTTGGAGCAAGGAGATGAGGGTTCGACCCAAAAAATGAGCATGTCGGGCATGAAAATGATAAGTCAAGCCTAAAATGAGGGATTGAACCCTAAGATTGCAAGTTTGGTGCATAAATAAGAGGCTTTCAAGCCTGGAGTCAATGCTCTGGACTCTACAAACGAAGCCTTGGAACCTAAAATTCAAGCTTTGTCCACTAAATGATGTATTTGGAGCAAGGACATGAGGGTTCGACCCAAAAAATGAGGCTGTCGAGCATAAAAATCATAGAGCATAACAATGAGGGTTTGAAGCCTAAGAATGAGAGTTTGGTGCATAAATAAGAGGCTTTGAAGGCTGGAGTCAATGCTCTGGACTCTACAAACGAAGCCTTGGAACCTAAAATTCAAGCTTAGGGCACTAAACAATGTATTTGGAACAATGAGATGAATGTTCGAACCAAAAAATGAGCACGTTGAGCATAAAAATCATAAGTCAAGCGTAAAAATGAGGGTTTGAAGCCTAAGAATGAGAGTTTGGTGCATAAATAAGAGGCTTTGAAGGCTGGAGTCAATGCTCTGGACTCTACAAACGAAGCCTTGGAACCTAAAATTCAAGCTTTGGGCACTAAACGATGTATTTGGAGAAAGGACATGAGGGTTCGACCCAAAAAATGAGCACGTCGAGCGTAAAACGCATAATTCGAGCATAACAATGAGGGTTTGAACCCTAAGAATGCAAGTTTGGTGCATAAATAAGAGGCTTTGAAGGCTGGAGTCAATGCTCTGGACTCTACAAACGAAGCCTTGGAACCTAAAATTCAAGCTTTGTCCCCTAAACGATGTATTTGGAGCATGGACATGAGGGTTCGAGCCAAAAAATGAGCACGTCGAGCATAAAACTCATAATTTGAGCATAACAATGAGGGTTTGAACCCTAAGAATGAGAGTTTGGTGCATAAATAAGAGGCTTTGAAGGCTGGAGTCAATGCTCTGGACTCTACAAACGAAGCCTTGGAACCTAAAATTCAAGCTTTGTCGCCTAAAGAATGTGTTTGGAGCAAGGAGATGACGGTTCGACCCAAAAAATGAGCATGTCGAACATGAAAATGATAAGTCAAGGCAAAAATGAGGGATTGAACCCTAAGAATGCAAGTTTGGTGCATAAATAAGAGGCTTTGAAGGCTGGAGTCAATGCTCTGGACTCTACAAACGAAGCCTTGGAACCTAAAATTCAAGCTTTGTCCCCTAAACGATGTATTTGGACCAAGGAGATGAGGGTTCGACCCAAAAAATGAGCATGTCGGGCATGAAAATCATAGAGCATAACAATGAGGGTTTGAAGCCTAAGAGTGAGAGTTTGGTGCATAAATAAGAGGCTTTGAAGGCTGGAGTCAATGCTCTGGACTCTACAAACGAAGCCTTGGAACCTAAAATTCAAGCTTTGTCCCCTAAACGATGTATTTGGACCAAGGAGATGAGGGTTCGACCCAAAAAATGAGCATGTCGGGCATGAAAATCATAGAGCATAACAATGAGGGTTTGAAGCCTAAGAGTGAGAGTTTGGTGCATAAATAAGAGGCTTTGAAGGCTGGAGTCAATGCTCTGGACTCTACAAACGAAGCCTTGGAACCTAAAATTCAAGCTTTGTCCCCTAAACGATGTATTTGGAGCAAGGAGATGACCGTTCGACCCAAAAAATGAGCATGTCGAGCATAAAAATGATAATTCAAGGCAAAAATGAGGGATTGAACCCTAAGAATGCAAGTTTGGTGCATAAATAAGAGGCTTTGAAGGCTGGAGTCAATGCTCTGGACTCTACAAATGAATCCTTGGAACCTAAAATTCAATCTTAGGGCACTAAACAATGTATTTGGAACAATGAGATGAATGTTCGACCCAAAAAATGAGCACGTTGAGCATAAAAATCATAGGTCAAGCGTAAAAATGAGGGTTTGAAGCCTAAGAATGAGAGTTTGGTGCATAAATAAGAGGCTTTCAAGGCTGGAGTCAATGCTCTGGACTCTACAAACGAAGCCTTGGAACCTAAAATTCCAGCTTTGGACACTAAATGATGGCTTTGGAGCAAGGACATGAGGGTTCGTTTCAAAAAATGAGCGTGTCGAGCATAAAACTCATAATTTGAGCATAACAATGAGGGAATGAACCCTAAGAATGAGAGTTTGGTGCATAAATAAGAGGCTTTGAAGGCTGGAGTCAATGCTCTGGACTCTACAAACGAAGCCTTGAAACCTAAAATTCAAGCTTTGTCCCCTAAAGAATGTGTTTGGAGCAAGGAGATGAGGGTTCGACCCAAAAAATGAGCATGTCGAACATGAAAATGATAAGTCAAGCCTAAAATGAGGGATTGAACCCTAAGATTGCAAGTTTGGTGCATAAATAAGAGGCTTTCAAGCCTGGAGTCAATGCTCTGGACTCTACAAATGAATCCTTGGAACCTAAAATTCAAGCTTAGGGCACTAAACAATGTATTTGGAACAATGAGATGAATGTTTGACCCAAAAAATGAGCACGTTGAGCATAAAAATCATAAGTCAAGTGTAAAAATGAGGGTTTGAAGCCTAAGAATGAGAGTTTGGTGGATAAATATGAGGCTTTCAAGGCTGGAGTCAATGCTCTGGACTCTACAAACGAAGCCTTGGAACCTAAAATTCAAGCTTTGTCCCTTAAAGAATGTGTTTGGAGCAAGGAGATGAGGGTTCGACCGAAAAAATGAGCACGTCCAGCATAAAACTCATAATTTGAGTATAACAATGAGGGTCTGAAGCCTAAGAATGAGAGTTTGGTGCATAAATAAGAGGCTTTGAAGGCTGGAGTCAATGCTCTGGACTCTACAAACGAAGCCTTGGAACCTAAAATTCAAGCTTTGTCCCCTAAATGATGGCTTTGGAGCAAGGACATGAGGGTTCGTTTCAAAAAATGAGCGTGTCGAGCATAAAACTCATAATTTGAGCATAACAATGAGGGATTGAACCCTAAGAATGAGAGTTTGGTGCATAAATAAGAGGCTTTGCAGGCTGGAGTCAATGCTCTGGACTCTACAAACGAAGCCTTGAAACCTAAAATTCAAGCTTTGTCCCCTAAAGAATGTGTTTGGAGCAAGGAGATGACCGTTCGACCCAAAAAATGAGCATGTCGAACATGAAAATGATAAGTCAAGCCTAAAATGAGGGATTGAACCCTAAGATTGCAAGTTTGGTGCATAAATAAGAGGCTTTCAAGCCTGGAGTCAATGCTCTGGACTCTACAAATGAATCCTTGGAACCTAAAATTCAAGGTTAGGGCACTAAACAATGTATTTGGAACAATGAGATGAATGTTTGACCCAAAAAATGAGCACGTTGAGCATAAAAATCATAAGTCAAGTGTAAAAATGAGGGTTTGAAGCCTAAGAATGAGAGTTTGGTGGATAAATATGAGGCTTTCAAGGCTGGAGTCAATGCTCTGGACTCTACAAACGAAGCCTTGGAACCTAAAATTCAAGCTTTGTCCCTTAAAGAATGTGTTTGGAGCAAGGAGATGAGGGTTCGACCCAAAAAATGAGCATGTCGGGCATGAAAATGATAAGTCAAGCCTAAAATGAGGGATTGAACCCTAAGATTGCAAGTTTGGTGCATAAATAAGAGGCTTTCAAGCCTGGAGTCAATGCTCTGGACTCTACAAACGAAGCCTTGGAACCTAAAATTCAAGCTTTGTCCACTAAATGATGTATTTGGAGCAAGGACATGAGGGTTCGACCCAAAAAATGAGGCTGTCGAGCATAAAAATCATAGAGCATAACAATGAGGGTTTGAAGCCTAAGAATGAGAGTTTGGTGCATAAATAAGAGGCTTTGAAGGCTGGAGTCAATGCTCTGGACTCTACAAACGAAGCCTTGGAACCTAAAATTCAAGCTTAGGGCACTAAACAATGTATTTGGAACAATGAGATGAATGTTCGAACCAAAAAATGAGCACGTTGAGCATAAAAATCATAAGTCAAGCGTAAAAATGAGGGTTTGAAGCCTAAGAATGAGAGTTTGGTGCATAAATAAGAGGCTTTGAAGGCTGGAGTCAATGCTCTGGACTCTACAAACGAAGCCTTGGAACCTAAAATTCAAGCTTTGGGCACTAAACGATGTATTTGGAGAAAGGACATGAGGGTTCGACCCAAAAAATGAGCACGTCGAGCGTAAAACGCATAATTCGAGCATAACAATGAGGGTTTGAACCCTAAGAATGCAAGTTTGGTGCATAAATAAGAGGCTTTGAAGGCTGGAGTCAATGCTCTGGACTCTACAAACGAAGCCTTGGAACCTAAAATTCAAGCTTTGTCCCCTAAACGATGTATTTGGAGCATGGACATGAGGGTTCGAGCCAAAAAATGAGCACGTCGAGCATAAAACTCATAATTTGAGCATAACAATGAGGGTTTGAACCCTAAGAATGAGAGTTTGGTGCATAAATAAGAGGCTTTGAAGGCTGGAGTCAATGCTCTGGACTCTACAAACGAAGCCTTGGAACCTAAAATTCAAGCTTTGTCACCTAAAGAATGTGTTTGGAGCAAGGAGATGACGGTTCGACCCAAAAAATGAGCATGTCGAACATGAAAATGATAAGTCAAGGCAAAAATGAGGGATTGAACCCTAAGAATGAGAGTTTGGTGCATAAATAAGAGGCTTTGAAGGCTGGAGTCAATGCTCTGGACTCTACAAACGAAGCCTTGGAACCTAAAATTCAAGCTTTGTCCCCTAAACGATGTATTTGGACCAAGGAGATGAGGGTTCGACCCAAAAAATGAGCATGTCGGGCATGAAAATCATAGAGCATAACAATGAGGGTTTGAACCCTAAGAGTGAGAGTTTGGTGCATAAATAAGAGGCTTTCAAGCCTGGAGTCAATGCTCTGGACTCTACAAACGAAGCCTTGGAACCTAAAATTCAAGCTTTGTCCCCTAAACGATGTATTTGGAGCAAGGAGATGACCGTTCGACCCAAAAAATGAGCATGTCGAGCATAAAAATGATAATTCAAGGCAAAAATGAGGGATTGAACCCTAAGAATGCAAGTTTGGTGCATAAATAAGAGGCTTTGAAGGCTGGAGTCAATGCTCTGGACTCTACAAATGAATCCTTGGAACCTAAAATTCAATCTTAGGGCACTAAACAATGTATTTGGAACAATGAGATGAATGTTCGACCCAAAAAATGAGCACGTTGAGCATAAAAATCATAGGTCAAGCGTAAAAATGAGGGTTTGAAGCCTAAGAATGAGATTTTGGTGCATAAATAAGAGGCTTTCAAGGCTGGAGTCAATGCTCTGGACTCTACAAACGAAGCCTTGGAACCTAAAATTCCAGCTTTGGACACTAAATGATGGCTTTGGAGCAAGGACATGAGGGTTCGTTTCAAAAAATGAGCGTGTCGAGCATAAAACTCATAATTTGAGCATAACAATGAGGGAATGAACCCTAAGAATGAGAGTTTGGTGCATAAATAAGAGGCTTTGAAGGCTGGAGTCAATGCTCTGGACTCTACAAACGAAGCCTTGAAACCTAAAATTCAAGCTTTGTCCCCTAAAGAATGTGTTTGGAGCAAGGAGATGACCGTTCGACCCAAAAAATGAGCATGTCGAACATGAAAATGATAAGTCAAGCCTAAAATGAGGGATTGAACCCTAAGATTGCAAGTTTGGTGCATAAATAAGAGGCTTTCAAGCCTGGAGTCAATGCTCTGGACTCTACAAATGAATCCTTGGAACCTAAAATTCAAGGTTAGGGCACTAAACAATGTATTTGGAACAATGAGATGAATGTTTGACCCAAAAAATGAGCACGTTGAGCATAAAAATCATAAGTCAAGTGTAAAAATGAGGGTTTGAAGCCTAAGAATGAGAGTTTGGTGGATAAATATGAGGCTTTCAAGGCTGGAGTCAATGCTCTGGACTCTACAAACGAAGCCTTGGAACCTAAAATTCAAGCTTTGTCCCTTAAAGAATGTGTTTGGAGCAAGGAGATGAGGGTTCGACCCAAAAAATGAGCATGTCGGGCATGAAAATGATAAGTCAAGCCTAAAATGAGGGATTGAACCCTAAGATTGCAAGTTTGGTGCATAAATAAGAGGCTTTCAAGCCTGGAGTCAATGCTCTGGACTCTACAAACGAAGCCTTGGAACCTAAAATTCAAGCTTTGTCCACTAAATGATGTATTTGGAGCAAGGACATGAGGGTTCGACCCAAAAAATGAGGCTGTCGAGCATAAAAATCATAGAGCATAACAATGAGGGTTTGAAGCCTAAGAATGAGAGTTTGGTGCATAAATAAGAGGCTTTGAAGGCTGGAGTCAATGCTCTGGACTCTACAAACGAAGCCTTGGAACCTAAAATTCAAGCTTAGGGCACTAAACAATGTATTTGGAACAATGAGATGAATGTTCGAACCAAAAAATGAGCACGTTGAGCATAAAAATCATAAGTCAAGCGTAAAAATGAGGGTTTGAAGCCTAAGAATGAGAGTTTGGTGCATAAATAAGAGGCTTTGAAGGCTGGAGTCAATGCTCTGGACTCTACAAACGAAGCCTTGGAACCTAAAATTCAAGCTTTGGGCACTAAACGATGTATTTGGAGAAAGGACATGAGGGTTCGACCCAAAAAATGAGCACGTCGAGCGTAAAACGCATAATTCGAGCATAACAATGAGGGTTTGAACCCTAAGAATGCAAGTTTGGTGCATAAATAAGAGGCTTTGAAGGCTGGAGTCAATGCTCTGGACTCTACAAACGAAGCCTTGGAACCTAAAATTCAAGCTTTGTCCCCTAAACGATGTATTTGGAGCATGGACATGAGGGTTCGAGCCAAAAAATGAGCACGTCGAGCATAAAACTCATAATTTGAGCATAACAATGAGGGTTTGAACCCTAAGAATGAGAGTTTGGTGCATAAATAAGAGGCTTTGAAGGCTGGAGTCAATGCTCTGGACTCTACAAACGAAGCCTTGGAACCTAAAATTCAAGCTTTGTCACCTAAAGAATGTGTTTGGAGCAAGGAGATGACGGTTCGACCCAAAAAATGAGCATGTCGAACATGAAAATGATAAGTCAAGGCAAAAATGAGGGATTGAACCCTAAGAATGAGAGTTTGGTGCATAAATAAGAGGCTTTGAAGGCTGGAGTCAATGCTCTGGACTCTACAAACGAAGCCTTGGAACCTAAAATTCAAGCTTTGTCCCCTAAACGATGTATTTGGACCAAGGAGATGAGGGTTCGACCCAAAAAATGAGCATGTCGGGCATGAAAATCATAGAGCATAACAATGAGGGTTTGAACCCTAAGAGTGAGAGTTTGGTGCATAAATAAGAGGCTTTCAAGCCTGGAGTCAATGCTCTGGACTCTACAAACGAAGCCTTGGAACCTAAAATTCAAGCTTTGTCCCCTAAACGATGTATTTGGAGCAAGGAGATGACCGTTCGACCCAAAAAATGAGCATGTCGAGCATAAAAATGATAATTCAAGGCAAAAATGAGGGATTGAACCCTAAGAATGCAAGTTTGGTGCATAAATAAGAGGCTTTGAAGGCTGGAGTCAATGCTCTGGACTCTACAAATGAATCCTTGGAACCTAAAATTCAATCTTAGGGCACTAAACAATGTATTTGGAACAATGAGATGAATGTTCGACCCAAAAAATGAGCACGTTGAGCATAAAAATCATAGGTCAAGCGTAAAAATGAGGGTTTGAAGCCTAAGAATGAGATTTTGGTGCATAAATAAGAGGCTTTCAAGGCTGGAGTCAATGCTCTGGACTCTACAAACGAAGCCTTGGAACCTAAAATTCCAGCTTTGGACACTAAATGATGGCTTTGGAGCAAGGACATGAGGGTTCGTTTCAAAAAATGAGCGTGTCGAGCATAAAACTCATAATTTGAGCATAACAATGAGGGAATGAACCCTAAGAATGAGAGTTTGGTGCATAAATAAGAGGCTTTGAAGGCTGGAGTCAATGCTCTGGACTCTACAAACGAAGCCTTGAAACCTAAAATTCAAGCTTTGTCCCCTAAAGAATGTGTTTGGAGCAAGGAGATGAGGGTTCGACCCAAAAAATGAGCATGTCGAACATGAAAATGATAAGTCAAGCCTAAAATGAGGGATTGAACCCTAAGATTGCAAGTTTGGTGCATAAATAAGAGGCTTTCAAGCCTGGAGTCAATGCTCTGGACTCTACAAATGAATCCTTGGAACCTAAAATTCAAGGTTAGGGCACTAAACAATGTATTTGGAACAATGAGATGAATGTTTGACCCAAAAAATGAGCACGTTGAGCATAAAAATCATAAGTCAAGTGTAAAAATGAGGGTTTGAAGCCTAAGAATGAGAGTTTGGTGGATAAATATGAGGCTTTCAAGGCTGGAGTCAATGCTCTGGACTCTACAAACGAAGCCTTGGAACCTAAAATTCAAGCTTTGTCCCTTAAAGAATGTGTTTGGAGCAAGGAGATGAGGGTTCGACCCAAAAAATGAGCATGTCGGGCATGAAAATGATAAGTCAAGCCTAAAATGAGGGATTGAACCCTAAGAATGAGAGTTTGGTGCATAAATAAGAGGCTTTCAAGCCTGGAGTCAATGCTCTGGACTCTACAAACGAAGCCTTGGAACCTAAAATTCAAGCTTTGTCGACTAAATGATGTATTTGGAGCAAGGACATGAGGGTTCGACCCAAAAAATGAGGCTGTCGAGCATAAAAATCATAGAGCATAACAATGAGGGTTTGAAGCCTAAGAATGAGAGTTTGGTGCATAAATAAGAGGCTTTGAAGGCTGGAGTCAATGCTCTGGACTCTACAAACGAAGCCTTGGAACCTAAAATTCAAGCTTAGGGCACTAAACAATGTATTTGGAACAATGAGATGAATGTTCGAACCAAAAAATGAGCACGTTGAGCATAAAAATCATAAGTCAAGTGTAAAAATGAGGGTTTGAAGCCTAAGAATGAGAGTTTGGTGCATAAATAAGAGGCTTTGAAGGCTGGAGTCAATGCTCTGGACTCTACAAACGAAGCCTTGGAACCTAAAATTCAAGCTTTGTCGCCTAAAGAATGTGTTTGGAGCAAGGAGATGACGGTTCGACCCAAAAAATGAGCATGTCGAACATGAAAATGATAAGTCAAGTGTAAAAATGAGGGATTGAACCCTAAGAATGCAAGTTTGGTGCATAAATAAGAGGCTTTGAAGGCTGGAGTCAATGCTCTGGACTCTACAAACGAAGCCTTGGAACCTAAAATTCAAGCTTTGTCCCCTAAACGATGGCTTTGGAGCAAGGACATGAGGGTTCGACCCAAAAAATGAGCACGTCGAGCATAAAACTCATAATTCGAGCATAACAATGAGGGATTGAACCCTAAGATTGCAAGTTTGGTGCATAAATAAGAGGCTTTGAAGGCTGGAGTCAATGCTCTGGACTCTACAAACGAAGCCTTGGAACCTAAAATTCAAGCTTTGTCCCCTAAACGATGTATTTGGACCAAGGAGATGAGGGTTCGACCCAAAAAATGAGCATGTCGGGCATGAAAATCATAGAGCATAACAATGAGGGTTTGAAGCCTAAGAGTGAGAGTTTGGTGCATAAATAAGAGGCTTTCAAGGCTGGAGTCAATGCTCTGGACTCTACAAACGAAGCCTTGGAACCTAAAATTCAAGCTTTGTCCCCTAAACGATGTATTTGGAGCAAGGAGATGACCGTTCGACCCAAAAAATGAGCATGTCGAGCATAAAAATGATAATTCAAGGCAAAAATGAGGGATTGAACCCTAAGAATGCAAGTTTGGTGCATAAATAAGAGGCTTTGAAGGCTGGAGTCAATGCTCTGGACTCTACAAATGAATCCTTGGAACCTAAAATTCAATCTTAGGGCACTAAACAATGTATTTGGAACAATGAGATGAATGTTCGACCCAAAAAATGAGCACGTTGAGCATAAAAATCATAGGTCAAGCGTAAAAATGAGGGTTTGAAGCCTAAGAATGAGATTTTGGTGCATAAATAAGAGGCTTTCAAGGCTGGAGTCAATGCTCTGGACTCTACAAACGAAGCCTTGGAACCTAAAATTCCAGCTTTGGACACTAAATGATGGCTTTGGAGCAAGGACATGAGGGTTCGTTTCAAAAAATGAGCGTGTCGAGCATAAAACTCATAATTTGAGCATAACAATGAGGGAATGAACCCTAAGAATGAGAGTTTGGTGCATAAATAAGAGGCTTTGAAGGCTGGAGTCAATGCTCTGGACTCTACAAACGAAGCCTTGAAACCTAAAATTCAAGCTTTGTCCCCTAAAGAATGTGTTTGGAGCAAGGAGATGAGGGTTCGACCCAAAAAATGAGCATGTCGAACATGAAAATGATAAGTCAAGCCTAAAATGAGGGATTGAACCCTAAGATTGCAAGTTTGGTGCATAAATAAGAGGCTTTCAAGCCTGGAGTCAATGCTCTGGACTCTACAAATGAATCCTTGGAACCTAAAATTCAAGCTTAGGGCACTAAACAATGTATTTGGAACAATGAGATGAATGTTTGACCCAAAAAATGAGCACGTTGAGCATAAAAATCATAAGTCAAGTGTAAAAATGAGGGTTTGAAGCCTAAGAATGAGAGTTTGGTGGATAAATATGAGGCTTTCAAGGCTGGAGTCAATGCTCTGGACTCTACAAACGAAGCCTTGGAACCTAAAATTCAAGCTTTGTCCCTTAAAGAATGTGTTTGGAGCAAGGAGATGAGGGTTCGACCGAAAAAATGAGCACGTCCAGCATAAAACTCATAATTTGAGTATAACAATGAGGGTCTGAAGCCTAAGAATGAGAGTTTGGTGCATAAATAAGAGGCTTTGAAGGCTGGAGTCAATGCTCTGGACTCTACAAACGAAGCCTTGGAACCTAAAATTCAAGCTTTGTCCCCTAAATGATGGCTTTGGAGCAAGGACATGAGGGTTCGTTTCAAAAAATGAGCGTGTCGAGCATAAAACTCATAATTTGAGCATAACAATGAGGGATTGAACCCTAAGAATGAGAGTTTGGTGCATAAATAAGAGGCTTTGCAGGCTGGAGTCAATGCTCTGGACTCTACAAACGAAGCCTTGAAACCTAAAATTCAAGCTTTGTCCCCTAAAGAATGTGTTTGGAGCAAGGAGATGAGGGTTCGACCCAAAAAATGAGCATGTCGAACATGAAAATGATAAGTCAAGCCTAAAATGAGGGATTGAACCCTAAGATTGCAAGTTTGGTGCATAAATAAGAGGCTTTCAAGCCTGGAGTCAATGCTCTGGACTCTACAAATGAATCCTTGGAACCTAAAATTCAAGGTTAGGGCACTAAACAATGTATTTGGAACAATGAGATGAATGTTTGACCCAAAAAATGAGCACGTTGAGCATAAAAATCATAAGTCAAGTGTAAAAATGAGGGTTTGAAGCCTAAGAATGAGAGTTTGGTGGATAAATATGAGGCTTTCAAGGCTGGAGTCAATGCTCTGGACTCTACAAACGAAGCCTTGGAACCTAAAATTCAAGCTTTGTCCCCTAAACGATGGCTTTGGAGCAAGGAGATGAGGGTTCGACCCAAAAAATGAGCATGTCGGGCATGAAAATGATAAGTCAAGCCTAAAATGAGGGATTGAACCCTAAGATTGCAAGTTTGGTGCATAAATAAGAGGCTTTCAAGGCTGGAGTCAATGCTCTGGACTCTACAAACGAAGCCTTGGAACCTAAAATTCAAGCTTTGTCCACTAAATGATGTATTTGGAGCAAGGACATGAGGGTTCGACCCAAAAAATGAGGCTGTCGAGCATAAAAATCATAGAGCATAACAATGAGGGTTTGAAGCCTAAGAATGAGAGTTTGGTGCATAAATAAGAGGCTTTGAAGGCTGGAGTCAATGCTCTGGACTCTACAAACGAAGCCTTGGAACCTAAAATTCAAGCTTAGGGCACTAAACAATGTATTTGGAACAATGAGATGAATGTTCGAACCAAAAAATGAGCACGTTGAGCATAAAAATCATAAGTCAAGCGTAAAAATGAGGGTTTGAAGCCTAAGAATGAGAGTTTGGTGCATAAATAAGAGGCTTTGAAGGCTGGAGTCAATGCTCTGGACTCTACAAACGAAGCCTTGGAACCTAAAATTCAAGCTTTGGGCACTAAACGATGTATTTGGAGAAAGGACATGAGGGTTCGACCCAAAAAATGAGCACGTCGAGCGTAAAACGCATAATTCGAGCATAACAATGAGGGTTTGAACCCTAAGAATGCAAGTTTGGTGCATAAATAAGAGGCTTTGAAGGCTGGAGTCAATGCTCTGGACTCTACAAACGAAGCCTTGGAACCTAAAATTCAAGCTTTGTCCCCTAAACGATGTATTTGGAGCATGGACATGAGGGTTCGAGCCAAAAAATGAGCACGTCGAGCATAAAACTCATAATTTGAGCATAACAATGAGGGTTTGAACCCTAAGAATGAGAGTTTGGTGCATAAATAAGAGGCTTTCAAGGCTGGAGTCAATGCTCTGGACTCTACAAACGAAGCCTTGGAACCTAAAATTCAAGCTTTGTCCCCTAAAGAATGTGTTTGGAGCAAGGAGATGAGGGTTCGACCCAAAAAAATGAGCATGTCGAACATGAAAATGATAAGTCAAGGCAAAAATGAGGGATTGAACCCTAAGAATGCAAGTTTGGTGCATAAATAAGAGGCTTTGAAGGCTGGAGTCAATGCTCTGGACTCTACAAACGAAGCCTTGGAACCTAAAATTCAAGCTTTGTCCCCTAAACGATGTATTTGGACCAAGGAGATGAGGGTTCGACCCAAAAAATGAGCATGTCGGGCATGAAAATCATAGAGCATAACAATGAGGGTTTGAAGCCTAAGAGTGAGAGTTTGGTGCATAAATAAGAGGCTTTGAAGGCTGGAGTCAATGCTCTGGACTCTACAAACGAAGCCTTGGAACCTAAAATTCAAGCTTTGTCCCCTAAACGATGTATTTGGAGCAAGGAGATGACCGTTCGACCCAAAAAATGAGCATGTCGAGCATAAAAATGATAATTCAAGGCAAAAATGAGGGATTGAACCCTAAGAATGCAAGTTTGGTGCATAAATAAGAGGCTTTGAAGGCTGGAGTCAATGCTCTGGACTCTACAAATGAATCCTTGGAACCTAAAATTCAATCTTAGGGCACTAAACAATGTATTTGGAACAATGAGATGAATGTTCGACCCAAAAAATGAGCACGTTGAGCATAAAAATCATAGGTCAAGCGTAAAAATGAGGGTTTGAAGCCTAAGAATGAGAGTTTGGTGCATAAATAAGAGGCTTTCAAGGCTGGAGTCAATGCTCTGGACTCTACAAACGAAGCCTTGGAACCTAAAATTCCAGCTTTGGACACTAAATGATGGCTTTGGAGCAAGGACATGAGGGTTCGTTTCAAAAAATGAGCGTGTCGAGCATAAAACTCATAATTTGAGCATAACAATGAGGGAATGAACCCTAAGAATGAGAGTTTGGTGCATAAATAAGAGGCTTTGAAGGCTGGAGTCAATGCTCTGGACTCTACAAACGAAGCCTTGAAACCTAAAATTCAAGCTTTGTCCCCTAAAGAATGTGTTTGGAGCAAGGAGATGAGGGTTCGACCCAAAAAATGAGCATGTCGAACATGAAAATGATAAGTCAAGCCTAAAATGAGGGATTGAACCCTAAGATTGCAAGTTTGGTGCATAAATAAGAGGCTTTCAAGCCTGGAGTCAATGCTCTGGACTCTACAAATGAATCCTTGGAACCTAAAATTCAAGCTTAGGGCACTAAACAATGTATTTGGAACAATGAGATGAATGTTTGACCCAAAAAATGAGCACGTTGAGCATAAAAATCATAAGTCAAGTGTAAAAATGAGGGTTTGAAGCCTAAGAATGAGAGTTTGGTGGATAAATATGAGGCTTTCAAGGCTGGAGTCAATGCTCTGGACTCTACAAACGAAGCCTTGGAACCTAAAATTCAAGCTTTGTCCCTTAAAGAATGTGTTTGGAGCAAGGAGATGAGGGTTCGACCGAAAAAATGAGCACGTCCAGCATAAAACTCATAATTTGAGTATAACAATGAGGGTCTGAAGCCTAAGAATGAGAGTTTGGTGCATAAATAAGAGGCTTTGAAGGCTGGAGTCAATGCTCTGGACTCTACAAACGAAGCCTTGGAACCTAAAATTCAAGCTTTGTCCCCTAAATGATGGCTTTGGAGCAAGGACATGAGGGTTCGTTTCAAAAAATGAGCGTGTCGAGCATAAAACTCATAATTTGAACATAACAATGAGGGATTGAACCCTAAGAATGAGAGTTTGGTGCATAAATAAGAGGCTTTGCAGGCTGGAGTCAATGCTCTGGACTCTACAAACGAAGCCTTGAAACCTAAAATTCAAGCTTTGTCCCCTAAAGAATGTGTTTGGAGCAAGGAGATGAGGGTTCGACCCAAAAAATGAGCATGTCGAACATGAAAATGATAAGTCAAGCCTAAAATGAGGGATTGAACCCTAAGATTGCAAGTTTGGTGCATAAATAAGAGGCTTTCAAGCCTGGAGTCAATGCTCTGGACTCTACAAATGAATCCTTGGAACCTAAAATTCAAGGTTAGGGCACTAAACAATGTATTTGGAACAATGAGATGAATGTTTGACCCAAAAAATGAGCACGTTGAGCATAAAAATCATAAGTCAAGTGTAAAAATGAGGGTTTGAAGCCTAAGAATGAGAGTTTGGTGGATAAATATGAGGCTTTCAAGGCTGGAGTCAATGCTCTGGACTCTACAAACGAAGCCTTGGAACCTAAAATTCAAGCTTTGTCCCTTAAAGAATGTGTTTCGAGCAAGGAGATGAGGGTTCGACCCAAAAAATGAGCATGTCGGGCATGAAAATGATAAGTCAAGCCTAAAATGAGGGATTGAACCCTAAGAATGAGAGTTTGGTGCATAAATAAGAGGCTTTCAAGCCTGGAGTCAATGCTCTGGACTCTACAAACGAAGCCTTGGAACCTAAAATTCAAGCTTTGTCCACTAAATGATGTATTTGGAGCAAGGACATGAGGGTTCGACCCAAAAAATGAGGCTGTCGAGCATAAAAATCATAGAGCATAACAATGAGGGTTTGAAGCCTAAGAATGAGAGTTTGGTGCATAAATAAGAGGCTTTGAAGGCTGGAGTCAATGCTCTGGACTCTACAAACGAAGCCTTGGAACCTAAAATTCAAGCTTAGGGCACTAAACAATGTATTTGGAACAATGAGATGAATGTTCGAACCAAAAAATGAGCACGTTGAGCATAAAAATCATAAGTCAAGCGTAAAAATGAGGGTTTGAAGCCTAAGAATGAGAGTTTGGTGCATAAATAAGAGGCTTTGAAGGCTGGAGTCAATGCTCTGGACTCTACAAACGAAGCCTTGGAACCTAAAATTCAAGCTTTGGGCACTAAACGATGTATTTGGAGAAAGGACATGAGGGTTCGACCCAAAAAATGAGCACGTCGAGCGTAAAACGCATAATTCGAGCATAACAATGAGGGTTTGAACCCTAAGAATGCAAGTTTGGTGCATAAATAAGAGGCTTTGAAGGCTGGAGTCAATGCTCTGGACTCTACAAACGAAGCCTTGGAACCTAAAATTCAAGCTTTGTCCCCTAAACGATGTATTTGGAGCATGGACATGAGGGTTCGAGCCAAAAAATGAGCACGTCGAGCATAAAACTCATAATTTGAGCATAACAATGAGGGTTTGAACCCTAAGAATGAGAGTTTGGTGCATAAATAAGAGGCTTTCAAGGCTGGAGTCAATGCTCTGGACTCTACAAACGAAGCCTTGGAACCTAAAATTCAAGCTTTGTCGCCTAAAGAATGTGTTTGGAGCAAGGAGATGACGGTTCGACCCAAAAAATGAGCATGTCGAACATGAAAATGATAAGTCAAGGCAAAAATGAGGGATTGAACCCTAAGAATGCAAGTTTGGTGCATAAATAAGAGGCTTTGAAGGCTGGAGTCAATGCTCTGGACTCTACAAACGAAGCCTTGGAACCTAAAATTCAAGCTTTGTCCCCTAAACGATGTATTTGGACCAAGGAGATGAGGGTTCGACCCAAAAAATGAGCATGTCGGGCATGAAAATCATAGAGCATAACAATGAGGGTTTGAAGCCTAAGAGTGAGAGTTTGGTGCATAAATAAGAGGCTTTGAAGGCTGGAGTCAATGCTCTGGACTCTACAAACGAAGCCTTGGAACCTAAAATTCAAGCTTTGTCCCCTAAACGATGTATTTGGAGCAAGGAGATGACCGTTCGACCCAAAAAATGAGCATGTCGAGCATAAAAATGATAATTCAAGGCAAAAATGAGGGATTGAACCCTAAGAATGCAAGTTTGGTGCATAAATAAGAGGCTTTGAAGGCTGGAGTCAATGCTCTGGACTCTACAAATGAATCCTTGGAACCTAAAATTCAATCTTAGGGCACTAAACAATGTATTTGGAACAATGAGATGAATGTTCGACCCAAAAAATGAGCACGTTGAGCATAAAAATCATAGGTCAAGCGTAAAAATGAGGGTTTGAAGCCTAAGAATGAGAGTTTGGTGCATAAATAAGAGGCTTTGAAGGCTGGAGTCAATGCTCTGGACTCTACAAACGAAGCCTTGAAACCTAAAATTCAAGCTTTGTCCCCTAAAGAATGTGTTTGGAGCAAGGAGATGAGGGTTCGACCCAAAAAATGAGCATGTCGAACATGAAAATGATAAGTCAAGCCTAAAATGAGGGATTGAACCCTAAGATTGCAAGTTTGGTGCATAAATAAGAGGCTTTCAAGCCTGGAGTCAATGCTCTGGACTCTACAAATGAATCCTTGGAACCTAAAATTCAAGCTTAGGGCACTAAACAATGTATTTGGAACAATGAGATGAATGTTTGACCCAAAAAATGAGCACGTTGAGCATAAAAATCATAAGTCAAGTGTAAAAATGAGGGTTTGAAGCCTAAGAATGAGAGTTTGGTGGATAAATATGAGGCTTTCAAGGCTGGAGTCAATGCTCTGGACTCTACAAACGAAGCCTTGGAACCTAAAATTCAAGCTTTGTCCCTTAAAGAATGTGTTTGGAGCAAGGAGATGAGGGTTCGACCGAAAAAATGAGCACGTCCAGCATAAAACTCATAATTTGAGTATAACAATGAGGGTCTGAAGCCTAAGAATGAGAGTTTGGTGCATAAATAAGAGGCTTTGAAGGCTGGAGTCAATGCTCTGGACTCTACAAACGAAGCCTTGGAACCTAAAATTCAAGCTTTGTCCCCTAAATGATGGCTTTGGAGCAAGGACATGAGGGTTCGTTTCAAAAAATGAGCGTGTCGAGCATAAAACTCATAATTTGAGCATAACAATGAGGGATTGAACCCTAAGAATGAGAGTTTGGTGCATAAATAAGAGGCTTTGCAGGCTGGAGTCAATGCTCTGGACTCTACAAACGAAGCCTTGAAACCTAAAATTCAAGCTTTGTCCCCTAAAGAATGTGTTTGGAGCAAGGAGATGAGGGTTCGACCCAAAAAATGAGCATGTCGAACATGAAAATGATAAGTCAAGCCTAAAATGAGGGATTGAACCCTAAGATTGCAAGTTTGGTGCATAAATAAGAGGCTTTCAAGCCTGGAGTCAATGCTCTGGACTCTACAAATGAATCCTTGGAACCTAAAATTCAAGGTTAGGGCACTAAACAATGTATTTGGAACAATGAGATGAATGTTTGACCCAAAAAATGAGCACGTTGAGCATAAAAATCATAAGTCAAGTGTAAAAATGAGGGTTTGAAGCCTAAGAATGAGAGTTTGGTGGATAAATATGAGGCTTTCAAGGCTGGAGTCAATGCTCTGGACTCTACAAACGAAGCCTTGGAACCTAAAATTCAAGCTTTGTCCCTTAAAGAATGTGTTTGGAGGAAGGAGATGAGGGTTCGACCCAAAAAATGAGCATGTCGGGCATGAAAATGATAAGTCAAGCCTAAAATGAGGGATTGAACCCTAAGATTGCAAGTTTGGTGCATAAATAAGAGGCTTTCAAGCCTGGAGTCAATGCTCTGGACTCTACAAACGAAGCCTTGGAACCTAAAATTCAAGCTTTGTCCACTAAATGATGTATTTGGAGCAAGGACATGAGGGTTCGACCCAAAAAATGAGGCTGTCGAGCATAAAAATCATAGAGCATAACAATGAGGGTTTGAAGCCTAAGAATGAGAGTTTGGTGCATAAATAAGAGGCTTTGAAGGCTGGAGTCAATGCTCTGGACTCTACAAACGAAGCCTTGGAACCTAAAATTCAAGCTTAGGGCACTAAACAATGTATTTGGAACAATGAGATGAATGTTCGAACCAAAAAATGAGCACGTTGAGCATAAAAATCATAAGTCAAGCGTAAAAATGAGGGTTTGAAGCCTAAGAATGAGAGTTTGGTGCATAAATAAGAGGCTTTGAAGGCTGGAGTCAATGCTCTGGACTCTACAAACGAAGCCTTGGAACCTAAAATTCAAGCTTTGGGCACTAAACGATGTATTTGGAGAAAGGACATGAGGGTTCGACCCAAAAAATGAGCACGTCGAGCGTAAAACGCATAATTCGAGCATAACAATGAGGGTTTGAACCCTAAGAATGCAAGTTTGGTGCATAAATAAGAGGCTTTGAAGGCTGGAGTCAATGCTCTGGACTCTACAAACGAAGCCTTGGAACCTAAAATTCAAGCTTTGTCCCCTAAACGATGTATTTGGAGCATGGACATGAGGGTTCGAGCCAAAAAATGAGCACGTCGAGCATAAAACTCATAATTTGAGCATAACAATGAGGGTTTGAACCCTAAGAATGAGAGTTTGGTGCATAAATAAGAGGCTTTGAAGGCTGGAGTCAATGCTCTGGACTCTACAAACGAAGCCTTGGAACCTAAAATTCAAGCTTTGTCGCCTAAAGAATGTGTTTGGAGCAAGGAGATGACGGTTCGACCCAAAAAATGAGCATGTCGAACATGAAAATGATAAGTCAAGGCAAAAATGAGGGATTGAACCCTAAGAATGCAAGTTTGGTGCATAAATAAGAGGCTTTGAAGGCTGGAGTCAATGCTCTGGACTCTACAAACGAAGCCTTGGAACCTAAAATTCAAGCTTTGTCCCCTAAACGATGTATTTGGAGCAAGGAGATGACGGTTCGACCCAAAAAATGAGCATGTCGAGCATAAAAATGATAATTCAAGGCAAAAATGAGGGATTGAACCCTAAGAATGCAAGTTTGGTGCATAAATAAGAGGCTTTGAAGGCTGGAGTCAATGCTCTGGACTCTACAAATGAATCCTTGGAACCTAAAATTCAATCTTAGGGCACTAAACAATGTATTTGGAACAATGAGATGAATGTTCGACCCAAAAAATGAGCACGTTGAGCATAAAAATCATAGGTCAAGCGTAAAAATGAGGGTTTGAAGCCTAAGAATGAGATTTTGGTGCATAAATAAGAGGCTTTCAAGGCTGGAGTCAATGCTCTGGACTCTACAAACGAAGCCTTGGAACCTAAAATTCCAGCTTTGGACACTAAATGATGGCTTTGGAGCAAGGACATGAGGGTTCGACCCAAAAAATGAGCGTGTCGAGCATAAAACTCATAATTTGAGCATAACAATGAGGGAATGAACCCTAAGAATGAGAGTTTGGTGCATAAATAAGAGGCTTTGAAGGCTGGAGTCAATGCTCTGGACTCTACAAACGAAGCCTTGGAACCTAAAATTCAAGCTTTGTCCCCTAAACGATGTATTTGGAGCAAGGAGATGACCGTTCGACCCAAAAAATGAGCATGTCGAGCATAAAAATGATAATTCAAGGCAAAAATGAGGGATTGAACCCTAAGAATGCAAGTTTGGTGCATAAATAAGAGGCTTTGAAGGCTGGAGTCAATGCTCTGGACTCTACAAATGAATCCTTGGAACCTAAAATTCAATCTTAGGGCACTAAACAATGTATTTGGAACAATGAGATGAATGTTCGACCCAAAAAATGAGCACGTTGAGCATAAAAATCATAGGTCAAGCGTAAAAATGAGGGTTTGAAGCCTAAGAATGAGAGTTTGGTGCATAAATAAGAGGCTTTCAAGGCTGGAGTCAATGCTCTGGACTCTACAAACGAAGCCTTGGAACCTAAAATTCCAGCTTTGGACACTAAATGATGGCTTTGGAGCAAGGACATGAGGGTTCGTTTCAAAAAATGAGCGTGTCGAGCATAAAACTCATAATTTGAGCATAACAATGAGGGAATGAACCCTAAGAATGAGAGTTTGGTGCATAAATAAGAGGCTTTGAAGGCTGGAGTCAATGCTCTGGACTCTACAAACGAAGCCTTGAAACCTAAAATTCAAGCTTTGTCCCCTAAAGAATGTGTTTGGAGCAAGGAGATGAGGGTTCGACCCAAAAAATGAGCATGTCGAACATGAAAATGATAAGTCAAGCCTAAAATGAGGGATTGAACCCTAAGATTGCAAGTTTGGTGCATAAATAAGAGGCTTTCAAGCCTGGAGTCAATGCTCTGGACTCTACAAATGAATCCTTGGAACCTAAAATTCAAGCTTAGGGCACTAAACAATGTATTTGGAACAATGAGATGAATGTTTGACCCAAAAAATGAGCACGTTGAGCATAAAAATCATAAGTCAAGTGTAAAAATGAGGGTTTGAAGCCTAAGAATGAGAGTTTGGTGGATAAATATGAGGCTTTCAAGGCTGGAGTCAATGCTCTGGACTCTACAAACGAAGCCTTGGAACCTAAAATTCAAGCTTTGTCCCTTAAAGAATGTGTTTGGAGCAAGGAGATGAGGGTTCGACCCAAAAAATGAGCATGTCGGGCATGAAAATGATAAGTCAAGCCTAAAATGAGGGATTGAACCCTAAGATTGCAAGTTTGGTGCATAAATAAGAGGCTTTCAAGCCTGGAGTCAATGCTCTGGACTCTACAAACGAAGCCTTGGAACCTAAAATTCAAGCTTTGTCCACTAAATGATGTATTTGGAGCAAGGACATGAGGGTTCGACCCAAAAAATGAGGCTGTCGAGCATAAAAATCATAGAGCATAACAATGAGGGTTTGAAGCCTAAGAATGAGAGTTTGGTGCATAAATAAGAGGCTTTGAAGGCTGGAGTCAATGCTCTGGACTCTACAAACGAAGCCTTGGAACCTAAAATTCAAGCTTAGGGCACTAAACAATGTATTTGGAACAATGAGATGAATGTTCGAACCAAAAAATGAGCACGTTGAGCATAAAAATCATAAGTCAAGCGTAAAAATGAGGGTTTGAAGCCTAAGAATGAGAGTTTGGTGCATAAATAAGAGGCTTTGAAGGCTGGAGTCAATGCTCTGGACTCTACAAACGAAGCCTTGGAACCTAAAATTCAAGCTTTGGGCACTAAACGATGTATTTGGAGAAAGGACATGAGGGTTCGACCCAAAAAATGAGCACGTCGAGCGTAAAACGCATAATTCGAGCATAACAATGAGGGTTTGAACCCTAAGAATGCAAGTTTGGTGCATAAATAAGAGGCTTTGAAGGCTGGAGTCAATGCTCTGGACTCTACAAACGAAGCCTTGGAACCTAAAATTCAAGCTTTGTCCCCTAAACGATGTATTTGGAGCATGGACATGAGGGTTCGAGCCAAAAAATGAGCACGTCGAGCATAAAACTCATAATTTGAGCATAACAATGAGGGTTTGAACCCTAAGAATGAGAGTTTGGTGCATAAATAAGAGGCTTTGAAGGCTGGAGTCAATGCTCTGGACTCTACAAACGAAGCCTTGGAACCTAAAATTCAAGCTTTGTCGCCTAAAGAATGTGTTTGGAGCAAGGAGATGACGGTTCGACCCAAAAAATGAGCATGTCGAACATGAAAATGATAAGTCAAGGCAAAAATGAGGGATTGAACCCTAAGAATGCAAGTTTGGTGCATAAATAAGAGGCTTTGAAGGCTGGAGTCAATGCTCTGGACTCTACAAACGAAGCCTTGGAACCTAAAATTCAAGCTTTGTCCCCTAAACGATGTATTTGGAGCAAGGAGATGACGGTTCGACCCAAAAAATGAGCATGTCGAGCATAAAAATGATAATTCAAGGCAAAAATGAGGGATTGAACCCTAAGAATGCAAGTTTGGTGCATAAATAAGAGGCTTTGAAGGCTGGAGTCAATGCTCTGGACTCTACAAATGAATCCTTGGAACCTAAAATTCAATCTTAGGGCACTAAACAATGTATTTGGAACAATGAGATGAATGTTCGACCCAAAAAATGAGCACGTTGAGCATAAAAATCATAGGTCAAGCGTAAAAATGAGGGTTTGAAGCCTAAGAATGAGATTTTGGTGCATAAATAAGAGGCTTTCAAGGCTGGAGTCAATGCTCTGGACTCTACAAACGAAGCCTTGGAACCTAAAATTCCAGCTTTGGACACTAAATGATGGCTTTGGAGCAAGGACATGAGGGTTCGACCCAAAAAATGAGCGTGTCGAGCATAAAACTCATAATTTGAGCATAACAATGAGGGAATGAACCCTAAGAATGAGAGTTTGGTGCATAAATAAGAGGCTTTGAAGGCTGGAGTCAATGCTCTGGACTCTACAAACGAAGCCTTGGAACCTAAAATTCAAGCTTTGTCCCCTAAACGATGTATTTGGAGCAAGGAGATGACCGTTCGACCCAAAAAATGAGCATGTCGAGCATAAAAATGATAATTCAAGGCAAAAATGAGGGATTGAACCCTAAGAATGCAAGTTTGGTGCATAAATAAGAGGCTTTGAAGGCTGGAGTCAATGCTCTGGACTCTACAAATGAATCCTTGGAACCTAAAATTCAATCTTAGGGCACTAAACAATGTATTTGGAACAATGAGATGAATGTTCGACCCAAAAAATGAGCACGTTGAGCATAAAAATCATAGGTCAAGCGTAAAAATGAGGGTTTGAAGCCTAAGAATGAGAGTTTGGTGCATAAATAAGAGGCTTTCAAGGCTGGAGTCAATGCTCTGGACTCTACAAACGAAGCCTTGGAACCTAAAATTCCAGCTTTGGACACTAAATGATGGCTTTGGAGCAAGGACATGAGGGTTCGTTTCAAAAAATGAGCGTGTCGAGCATAAAACTCATAATTTGAGCATAACAATGAGGGAATGAACCCTAAGAATGAGAGTTTGGTGCATAAATAAGAGGCTTTGAAGGCTGGAGTCAATGCTCTGGACTCTACAAACGAAGCCTTGAAACCTAAAATTCAAGCTTTGTCCCCTAAAGAATGTGTTTGGAGCAAGGAGATGAGGGTTCGACCCAAAAAATGAGCATGTCGAACATGAAAATGATAAGTCAAGCCTAAAATGAGGGATTGAACCCTAAGATTGCAAGTTTGGTGCATAAATAAGAGGCATTCAAGCCTGGAGTCAATGCTCTGGACTCTACAAATGAATCCTTGGAACCTAAAATTCAAGCTTAGGGCACTAAACAATGTATTTGGAACAATGAGATGAATGTTTGACCCAAAAAATGAGCACGTTGAGCATAAAAATCATAAGTCAAGTGTAAAAATGAGGGTTTGAAGCCTAAGAATGAGAGTTTGGTGGATAAATATGAGGCTTTCAAGGCTGGAGTCAATGCTCTGGACTCTACAAACGAAGCCTTGGAACCTAAAATTCAAGCTTTGTCCCTTAAAGAATGTGTTTGGAGCAAGGAGATGAGGGTTCGACCCAAAAAATGAGCATGTCGGGCATGAAAATGATAAGTCAAGCCTAAAATGAGGGATTGAACCCTAAGAATGAGAGTTTGGTGCATAAATAAGAGGCTTTCAAGCCTGGAGTCAATGCTCTGGACTCTACAAACGAAGCCTTGGAACCTAAAATTCAAGCTTTGTCGACTAAATGATGTATTTGGAGCAAGGACATGAGGGTTCGACCCAAAAAATGAGGCTGTCGAGCATAAAAATCATAGAGCATAACAATGAGGGTTTGAAGCCTAAGAATGAGAGTTTGGTGCATAAATAAGAGGCTTTCAAGCCTGGAGTCAATGCTCTGGACTCTACAAACGAAGCCTTGGAACCTAAAATTCAAGCTTTGTCCCTTAAAGAATGTGTTTGGAGCAAGGAGATGAGGGTTCGACCCAAAAAATGAGCATGTCGGGCATGAAAATGATAAGTCAAGCCTAAAATGAGGGATTGAACCCTAAGAATGAGAGTTTGGTGCATAAATAAGAGGCTTTCAAGCCTGGAGTCAATGCTCTGGACTCTACAAACGAAGCCTTGGAACCTAAAATTCAAGCTTTGTCCACTAAATGATGTATTTGGAGCAAGGACATGAGGGTTCGACCCAAAAAATGAGGCTGTCGAGCATAAAAATCATAGAGCATAACAATGAGGGTTTGAAGCCTAAGAATGAGAGTTTGGTGCATAAATAAGAGGCTTTGAAGGCTGGAGTCAATGCTCTGGACTCTACAAACGAAGCCTTGGAACCTAAAATTCAAGCTTAGGGCACTAAACAATGTATTTGGAACAATGAGATGAATGTTCGAACCAAAAAATGAGCACGTTGAGCATAAAAATCATAAGTCAAGCGTAAAAATGAGGGTTTGAAGCCTAAGAATGAGAGTTTGGTGCATAAATAAGAGGCTTTGAAGGCTGGAGTCAATGCTCTGGACTCTACAAACGAAGCCTTGGAACCTAAAATTCAAGCTTTGTCCCCTAAATGATGTATTTGGAGCAAGGAGATGACCGTTCGACCCAAAAAATGAGCACGTTGAGCATAAAAATCATAGGTCAAGCGTAAAAATGAGGGTTTGAAGCCTAAGAATGAGATTTTGGTGCATAAATAAGAGGCTTTCAAGGCTGGAGTCAATGCTCTGGACTCTACAAACGAAGCCTTGGAACCTAAAATTCCAGCTTTGGACACTAAATGATGGCTTTGGAGCAAGGACATGAGGGTTCGAGCCAAAAAATGAGCACGTCGAGCATAAAACTCATAATTTGAGCATAACAATGAGGGTTTGAACCCTAAGAATGAGAGTTTGGTGCATAAATAAGAGGCTTTCAAGCCTGGAGTCAATGCTCTGGACTCTACAAACGAAGCCTTGGAACCTAAAATTCAAGCTTTGTCGCCTAAAGAATGTGTTTGGAGCAAGGAGATGACGGTTCGACCCAAAAAATGAGCATGTCGAACATGAAAATGATAAGTCAAGGCAAAAATGAGGGATTGAACCCTAAGAATGCAAGTTTGGTGCATAAATAAGAGGCTTTGAAGGCTGGAGTCAATGCTCTGGACTCTACAAACGAAGCCTTGGAACCTAAAATTCAAGCTTTGTCCCCTAAACGATGTATTTGGACCAAGGAGATGAGGGTTCGACCCAAAAAATGAGCATGTCGGGCATGAAAATCATAGAGCATAACAATGAGGGTTTGAAGCCTAAGAGTCAGAGTTTGGTGCATAAATAAGAGGCTTTCAAGCCTGGAGTCAATGCTCTGGACTCTACAAACGAAGCCTTGGAACCTAAAATTCAAGCTTTGTCCCCTAAACGATGTATTTGGACCAAGGAGATGAGGGTTCGACCCAAAAAATGAGCATGTCGGGCATGAAAATCATAGAGCATAACAATGAGGGTTTGAAGCCTAAGAGTGAGAGTTTGGTGCATAAATAAGAGGCTTTCAAGGCTGGAGTCAATGCTCTGGACTCTACAAACGAAGCCTTGGAACCTAAAATTCAAGCTTTGTCCCCTAAATGATGTATTTGGAGCAAGGAGATGACCGTTCGACCCAAAAAATGAGCACGTTGAGCATAAAAATCATAGGTCAAGCGTAAAAATGAGGGTTTGAAGCCTAAGAATGAGATTTTGGTGCATAAATAAGAGGCTTTCAAGGCTGGAGTCAATGCTCTGGACTCTACAAACGAAGCCTTGGAACCTAAAATTCCAGCTTTGGACACTAAATGATGGCTTTGGAGCAAGGACATGAGGGTTCGACCCAAAAAATGAGCGTGTCGAGCATAAAACTCATAATTTGAGCATAACAATGAGGGAATGAACCCTAAGAATGAGAGTTTGGTGCATAAATAAGAGGCTTTGAAGGCTGGAGTCAATGCTCTGGACTCTACAAACGAAGCCTTGAAACCTAAAATTCAAGCTTTGTCCCCTAAAGAATGTGTTTGGAGCAAGGAGATGAGGGTTCGACCCAAAAAATGAGCATGTCGAACATGAAAATGATAAGTCAAGCCTAAAATGAGGGATTGAACCCTAAGATTGCAAGTTTGGTGCATAAATAAGAGGCTTTCAAGCCTGGAGTCAATGCTCTGGACTCTACAAATGAATCCTTGGAACCTAAAATTCAAGCTTAGGGCACTAAACAATGTGTTTGGAACAATGAGATGAATATTTGACCCAAAAAATGAGCACGTCGAGCATAAAAATCATAAGTCAAGTGTAAAAATGAGGGTTTGAAGCCTAAGAATGAGAGTTTGGTGGATAAATATGAGGCTTTCAAGGCTGGAGTCAATGCTCTGGACTCTACAAACGAAGCCTTGGAACCTAAAATTCAAGCTTTGTCCCTTAAAGAATGTGTTTGGAGCAAGGAGATGAGGGTTCGACCCAAAAAATGAGCATGTCGGGCATGAAAATGATAAGTCAAGCCTAAAATGAGGGATTGAACCCTAAGAATGAGAGTTTGGTGCATAAATAAGAGGCTTTCAAGCCTGGAGTCAATGCTCTGGACTCTACAAACGAATCCTTGGAACCTAAAATTCAAGCTTTGTCGACTAAATGATGTATTTGGAGCAAGGACATGAGGGTTCGACCCAAAAAATGAGGCTGTCGAGCATAAAAATCATAGAGCATAACAATGAGGGTTTGAAGCCTAAGAATGAGAGTTTGGTGCATAAATAAGAGGCTTTGAAGGCTGGAGTCAATGCTCTGGACTCTACAAACGAAGCCTTGGAACCTAAAATTCAAGCTTAGGGCACTAAACAATGTATTTGGAACAATGAGATGAATGTTCGAACCAAAAAATGAGCACGTTGAGCATAAAAATCATAAGTCAAGCGTAAAAATGAGGGTTTGAAGCCTAAGAATGAGAGTTTGGTGCATAAATAAGAGGCTTTGAAGGCTGGAGTCAATGCTCTGGACTCTACAAACGAAGCCTTGGAACCTAAAATTCAAGCTTTGGGCACTAAACGATGTATTTGGAGCAAGGACATGAGGGTTCGACCCAAAAAATGAGCACGTCGAGCGTAAAACGCATAATTCGAGCATAACAATGAGGGTTTGAAGCCTAAGAATGAGAGTTTGGTGCATAAATAAGAGGCTTTGAAGGCTGGAGTCAATGCTCTGGACTCTACAAACGAAGCCTTGGAACCTAAAATTCAAGCTTTGTCCCCTAAACGATGTATTTGGAGCAAGGACATGAGGGTTCGAGCCAAAAAATGAGCACGTCGAGCATAAAACTCATAATTTGAGCATAACAATGAGGGTTTGAACCCTAAGAATGAGAGTTTGGTGCATAAATAAGAGGCTTTCAAGCCTGGAGTCAATGCTCTGGACTCTACAAACGAAGCCTTGGAACCTAAAATTCAAGCTTTGTCGCCTAAAGAATGTGTTTGGAGCAAGGAGATGACGGTTCGACCCAAAAAATGAGCATGTCGAACATGAAAATGATAAGTCAAGTGTAAAAATGAGGGATTGAACCCTAAGAATGCAAGTTTGGTGCATAAATAAGAGGCTTTGAAGGCTGGAGTCAATGCTCTGGACTCTACAAACGAAGCCTTGGAACCTAAAATTCAAGCTTTGTCCCCTAAACGATGGCTTTGGAGCAAGGACATGAGGGTTCGACCCAAAAAATGAGCACGTCGAGCATAAAACTCATAATTCGAGCATAACAATGAGGGATTGAACCCTAAGAATGCAAGTTTGGTGCATAAATAAGAGGCTTTGAAGGCTGGAGTCAATGCTCTGGACTCTACAAACGAAGCCTTGGAACCTAAAATTCAAGCTTTGTCCCCTAAACGATGTATTTGGACCAAGGAGATGAGGGTTCGACCCAAAAAATGAGCATGTCGGGCATGAAAATCATAGAGCATAACAATGAGGGTTTGAAGCCTAAGAGTGAGAGTTTGGTGCATAAATAAGAGGCTTTCAAGGCTGGAGTCAATGCTCTGGACTCTACAAACGAAGCCTTGGAACCTAAAATTCAAGCTTTGTCCCCTAAACGATGTATTTGGAGCAAGGAGATGACCGTTCGACCCAAAAAATGAGCATGTCGAGCATAAAAATGATAATTCAAGGCAAAAATGAGGGATTGAACCCTAAGAATGCAAGTTTGGTGCATAAATAAGAGGCTTTGAAGGCTGGAGTCAATGCTCTGGACTCTACAAATGAATCCTTGGAACCTAAAATTCAATCTTAGGGCACTAAACAATGTATTTGGAACAATGAGATGAATGTTCGACCCAAAAAATGAGCACGTTGAGCATAAAAATCATAGGTCAAGCGTAAAAATGAGGGTTTGAAGCCTAAGAATGAGATTTTGGTGCATAAATAAGAGGCTTTCAAGGCTGGAGTCAATGCTCTGGACTCTACAAACGAAGCCTTGAAACCTAAAATTCAAGCTTTGTCCCCTAAAGAATGTGTTTGGAGCAAG
Source organism: Strix occidentalis (assembly GCA_030819815.1). Taxonomy (NCBI): domain Eukaryota; kingdom Metazoa; phylum Chordata; class Aves; order Strigiformes; family Strigidae; genus Strix; species Strix occidentalis. The sequence goes on along the minus strand of JASWHU010000133.1, from coordinate 5,771 downwards.
GAGATGAGGGTTCGACCCAAAAAATGAGCATGTCGAACATGAAAATGATAAGTCAAGCCTAAAATGAGGGATTGAACCCTAAGATTGCAAGTTTGGTGCATAAATAAGAGGCTTTCAAGCCTGGAGTCAATGCTCTGGACTCTACAAATGAATCCTTGGAACCTAAAATTCAAGCTTAGGGCACTAAACAATGTGTTTGGAACAATGAGATGAATGTTTGACCCAAAAAATGAGCACGTCGAGCATAAAAATCATAAGTCAAGTGTAAAAATGAGGGTTTGAAGCCTAAGAATGAGAGTTTGGTGGATAAATATGAGGCTTTCAAGGCTGGAGTCAATGCTCTGGACTCTACAAACGAAGCCTTGGAACCTAAAATTCAAGCTTTGGACACTAAATGATGGCTTTGGAGCAAGGACATGAGGGTTCGTTTCAAAAAATGAGCGTGTCGAGCATAAAACTCATAATTTGAGCATAACAATGAGGGATTGAACCCTAAGAATGAGAGTTTGGTGCATAAATAAGAGGCTTTGAAGGCTGGAGTCAATGCTCTGGACTCTACAAACGAAGCCTTGAAACCTAAAATTCAAGCTTTGTCCCCTAAAGAATGTGTTTGGAGCAAGGAGATGAGGGTTCGACCCAAAAAATGAGCATGTCGAACATGAAAATGATAAGTCAAGCCTAAAATGAGGGATTGAACCCTAAGATTGCAAGTTTGGTGCATAAATAAGAGGCTTTCAAGCCTGGAGTCAATGCTCTGGACTCTACAAATGAATCCTTGGAACCTAAAATTCAAGCTTAGGGCACTAAACAATGTATTTGGAACAATGAGATGAATGTTTGACCCAAAAAATGAGCACGTTGAGCATAAAAATCATAAGTCAAGTGTAAAAATGAGGGTTTGAAGCCTAAGAATGAGAGTTTGGTGGATAAATATGAGGCTTTCAAGGCTGGAGTCAATGCTCTGGACTCTACAAACGAAGCCTTGGAACCTAAAATTCAAGCTTTGTCCCTTAAAGAATGTGTTTGGAGCAAGGAGATGAGGGTTCGACCCAAAAAATGAGCATGTCGGGCATGAAAATGATAAGTCAAGCCTAAAATGAGGGATTGAACCCTAAGAATGAGAGTTTGGTGCATAAATAAGAGGCTTTCAAGCCTGGAGTCAATGCTCTGGACTCTACAAACGAATCCTTGGAACCTAAAATTCAAGCTTTGTCGACTAAATGATGTATTTGGAGCAAGGACATGAGGGTTCGACCCAAAAAATGAGGCTGTCGAGCATAAAAATCATAGAGCATAACAATGAGGGTTTGAAGCCTAAGAATGAGAGTTTGGTGCATAAATAAGAGGCTTTGAAGGCTGGAGTCAATGCTCTGGACTCTACAAACGAAGCCTTGGAACCTAAAATTCAAGCTTAGGGCACTAAACAATGTATTTGGAACAATGAGATGAATGTTCGAACCAAAAAATGAGCACGTTGAGCATAAAAATCATAAGTCAAGCGTAAAAATGAGGGTTTGAAGCCTAAGAATGAGAGTTTGGTGCATAAATAAGAGGCTTTGAAGGCTGGAGTCAATGCTCTGGACTCTACAAACGAAGCCTTGGAACCTAAAATTCAAGCTTTGGGCACTAAACGATGTATTTGGAGCAAGGACATGAGGGTTCGACCCAAAAAATGAGCACGTCGAGCGTAAAACGCATAATTCGAGCATAACAATGAGGGTTTGAAGCCTAAGAATGAGAGTTTGGTGCATAAATAAGAGGCTTTGAAGGCTGGAGTCAATGCTCTGGACTCTACAAACGAAGCCTTGGAACCTAAAATTCAAGCTTTGTCCCCTAAACGATGTATTTGGAGCAAGGACATGAGGGTTCGAGCCAAAAAATGAGCACGTCGAGCATAAAACTCATAATTTGAGCATAACAATGAGGGTTTGAACCCTAAGAATGAGAGTTTGGTGCATAAATAAGAGGCTTTCAAGCCTGGAGTCAATGCTCTGGACTCTACAAACGAAGCCTTGGAACCTAAAATTCAAGCTTTGTCGCCTAAAGAATGTGTTTGGAGCAAGGAGATGACGGTTCGACCCAAAAAATGAGCATGTCGAACATGAAAATGATAAGTCAAGGCAAAAATGAGGGATTGAACCCTAAGAATGCAAGTTTGGTGCATAAATAAGAGGCTTTGAAGGCTGGAGTCAATGCTCTGGACTCTACAAACGAAGCCTTGGAACCTAAAATTCAAGCTTTGTCCCCTAAACGATGGCTTTGGAGCAAGGAGATGAGGGTTCGACCCAAAAAATGAGCATGTCGGGCATGAAAATCATAGAGCATAACAATGAGGGTTTGAAGCCTAAGAGTGAGAGTTTGGTGCATAAATAAGAGGCTTTCAAGGCTGGAGTCAATGCTCTGGACTCTACAAACGAAGCCTTGGAACCTAAAATTCAAGCTTTGTCCCCTAAACGATGTATTTGGACCAAGGAGATGAGGGTTCGACCCAAAAAATGAGCATGTCGGGCATGAAAATCATAGAGCATAACAATGAGGGTTTGAAGCCTAAGAGTGAGAGTTTGGTGCATAAATAAGAGGCTTTCAAGGCTGGAGTCAATGCTCTGGACTCTACAAACGAAGCCTTGGAACCTAAAATTCAAGCTTTGTCCCCTAAATGATGTATTTGGAGCAAGGAGATGACCGTTCGACCCAAAAAATGAGCACGTTGAGCATAAAAATCATAGGTCAAGCGTAAAAATGAGGGTTTGAAGCCTAAGAATGAGATTTTGGTGCATAAATAAGAGGCTTTCAAGGCTGGAGTCAATGCTCTGGACTCTACAAACGAAGCCTTGGAACCTAAAATTCCAGCTTTGGACACTAAATGATGGCTTTGGAGCAAGGACATGAGGGTTCGACCCAAAAAATGAGCGTGTCGAGCATAAAACTCATAATTTGAGCATAACAATGAGGGAATGAACCCTAAGAATGAGAGTTTGGTGCATAAATAAGAGGCTTTGAAGGCTGGAGTCAATGCTCTGGACTCTACAAACGAAGCCTTGAAACCTAAAATTCAAGCTTTGTCCCCTAAAGAATGTGTTTGGAGCAAGGAGATGAGGGTTCGACCCAAAAAATGAGCATGTCGAACATGAAAATGATAAGTCAAGCCTAAAATGAGGGATTGAACCCTAAGATTGCAAGTTTGGTGCATAAATAAGAGGCTTTCAAGCCTGGAGTCAATGCTCTGGACTCTACAAATGAATCCTTGGAACCTAAAATTCAAGCTTAGGGCACTAAACAATGTGTTTGGAACAATGAGATGAATATTTGACCCAAAAAATGAGCACGTCGAGCATAAAAATCATAAGTCAAGTGTAAAAATGAGGGTTTGAAGCCTAAGAATGAGAGTTTGGTGGATAAATATGAGGCTTTCAAGGCTGGAGTCAATGCTCTGGACTCTACAAACGAAGCCTTGGAACCTAAAATTCAAGCTTTGGACACTAAATGATGGCTTTGGAGCAAGGACATGAGGGTTCGTTTCAAAAAATGAGCGTGTCGAGCATAAAACTCATAATTTGAGCATAACAATGAGGGATTGAACCCTAAGAATGAGAGTTTGGTGCATAAATAAGAGGCTTTGAAGGCTGGAGTCAATGCTCTGGACTCTACAAACGAAGCCTTGAAACCTAAAATTCAAGCTTTGTCCCCTAAAGAATGTGTTTGGAGCAAGGAGATGAGGGTTCGACCCAAAAAATGAGCATGTCGAACATGAAAATGATAAGTCAAGCCTAAAATGAGGGATTGAACCCTAAGATTGCAAGTTTGGTGCATAAATAAGAGGCTTTCAAGCCTGGAGTCAATGCTCTGGACTCTACAAATGAATCCTTGGAACCTAAAATTCAAGCTTAGGGCACTAAACAATGTATTTGGAACAATGAGATGAATGTTTGACCCAAAAAATGAGCACGTTGAGCATAAAAATCATAAGTCAAGTGTAAAAATGAGGGTTTGAAGCCTAAGAATGAGAGTTTGGTGGATAAATATGAGGCTTTCAAGGCTGGAGTCAATGCTCTGGACTCTACAAACGAAGCCTTGGAACCTAAAATTCAAGCTTTGTCCCTTAAAGAATGTGTTTGGAGCAAGGAGATGAGGGTTCGACCCAAAAAATGAGCATGTCGGGCATGAAAATGATAAGTCAAGCCTAAAATGAGGGATTGAACCCTAAGAATGAGAGTTTGGTGCATAAATAAGAGGCTTTCAAGCCTGGAGTCAATGCTCTGGACTCTACAAACGAATCCTTGGAACCTAAAATTCAAGCTTTGTCGACTAAATGATGTATTTGGAGCAAGGACATGAGGGTTCGACCCAAAAAATGAGGCTGTCGAGCATAAAAATCATAGAGCATAACAATGAGGGTTTGAAGCCTAAGAATGAGAGTTTGGTGCATAAATAAGAGGCTTTGAAGGCTGGAGTCAATGCTCTGGACTCTACAAACGAAGCCTTGGAACCTAAAATTCAAGCTTAGGGCACTAAACAATGTATTTGGAACAATGAGATGAATGTTCGAACCAAAAAATGAGCACGTTGAGCATAAAAATCATAAGTCAAGCGTAAAAATGAGGGTTTGAAGCCTAAGAATGAGAGTTTGGTGCATAAATAAGAGGCTTTGAAGGCTGGAGTCAATGCTCTGGACTCTACAAACGAAGCCTTGGAACCTAAAATTCAAGCTTTGGGCACTAAACGATGTATTTGGAGCAAGGACATGAGGGTTCGACCCAAAAAATGAGCACGTCGAGCGTAAAACGCATAATTCGAGCATAACAATGAGGGTTTGAAGCCTAAGAATGAGAGTTTGGTGCATAAATAAGAGGCTTTGAAGGCTGGAGTCAATGCTCTGGACTCTACAAACGAAGCCTTGGAACCTAAAATTCAAGCTTTGTCCCCTAAACGATGTATTTGGAGCAAGGACATGAGGGTTCGAGCCAAAAAATGAGCACGTCGAGCATAAAACTCATAATTTGAGCATAACAATGAGGGTTTGAACCCTAAGAATGAGAGTTTGGTGCATAAATAAGAGGCTTTCAAGCCTGGAGTCAATGCTCTGGACTCTACAAACGAAGCCTTGGAACCTAAAATTCAAGCTTTGTCGCCTAAAGAATGTGTTTGGAGCAAGGAGATGACGGTTCGACCCAAAAAATGAGCATGTCGAACATGAAAATGATAAGTCAAGGCAAAAATGAGGGATTGAACCCTAAGAATGCAAGTTTGGTGCATAAATAAGAGGCTTTGAAGGCTGGAGTCAATGCTCTGGACTCTACAAACGAAGCCTTGGAACCTAAAATTCAAGCTTTGTCCCCTAAACGATGTATTTGGACCAAGGAGATGAGGGTTCGACCCAAAAAATGAGCATGTCGGGCATGAAAATCATAGAGCATAACAATGAGGGTTTGAAGCCTAAGAGTGAGAGTTTGGTGCATAAATAAGAGGCTTTCAAGGCTGGAGTCAATGCTCTGGACTCTACAAACGAAGCCTTGGAACCTAAAATTCAAGCTTTGTCCACCTAAACGATGTATTTGGACCAAGGAGATGAGGGTTCGACCCCAAAAAATGAGCATGTCGGGCATGAAAATCATAGAGCATAACAATGAGGGTTTGAAGCCTAAGAGTGAGAGTTTGGTGCATAAATAAGAGGCTTTCAAGGCTGGAGTCAATGCTCTGGACTCTACAAACGAAGCCTTGGAACCTAAAATTCAAGCTTTGTCCCCTAAATGATGTATTTGGAGCAAGGAGAT